>VFFE01007054.1:961083-981669 GCA_008921705.1 Burhinus oedicnemus
TGGCCTTGAACACTTCCAGGGATAGGGCCTCCACAACTTCCCTGGGCAACCTGTTCTAGTGCCTCACCACCCTCAGAGTGAAAAATTTCTTCCCAATATCTTTTCTACCCTCGTCCAGTTTGAAGCTGTTACCCCTCATCCTATCACTGCATGCCCTTGTAAAATGTCCCTTTCCAGCTTTCTTGTAGGCCCCTTTCAGATACTGGAAGGCTGCTATAAGGTCTTCCCAGAGCCTTCTCTTCTCCAGGCTGAACAACTCCAACTCTCTCAGCCTGTCCTCATAGCAGAGGTGCTCCAGCCCTCTGATCATCTTTGTGGCCCACCTCGGGACCCGCTCCAACAGGTCCATGTCCTTCTTATGTTGGGGGCTCCAGAGCTGGACACTGTATTCCAGGTGGGGTCTCACGAGAGCGGAGTAGAGGGGCAGAATCCCCTCCCTCGACCTGCCACACTTCTTTAGATACAGCCCAGGGTGTGGTTGGCCTTCTGGGCTGTAAGCGTTCGTTGCTGGCTCACATTGAGCTTCTCATCTACCAACACTCCCAAGTCCTTCTCCTCAGGGCTGCTCTCGATCTACTCTCTGTTCAGCCTGTATTTGTGCATGGGATTGCCCCGACCCACCTGCAGGACCTTGTACTTGGCCTTGTTGAACTTCACGAGGTTGGCATGGGCCCACCTCTCAAGCCTGTCCACGTCCCTCTGGATGCATCACACAGAAGAAAAGTGAGCTACTAACACACCAGGGGGGATGGTCAGATGCCTTTCCCCTCTATGAGCTGCTTCAACTGCAAGCACAAGTGGCAGCATTTGATTGTGCATGACGACTGGTCTAAGGCAAGGTCTCTACTACTACCAAAGCTCAGGACAGGGAAGGGTGACATGGCCTCTACATCAGGCCTTCGATTGACCATTCTTCAGCCCTCCAAATGGAATCCCATCCTCCCAGTCAGACTTGCCTCCCTCTCCTCTATGCCAAGCCTCTCAGCTTCCACAGTGCCAAACTTCTTTGGTCCTCACACCTGTTTCTTGGACATCCCCACATGTCACATGGGCCAGGACTTGAGCAGTGGCTTGGGGACACTCACTCCTGAGGAATCACAGTGCTCAAGCGGACAGGGCAATGACCCATATGAAGCCCTCATTTTCCTTTCTGTTTAAGAACTCAGCTGAGACAAAGCTTATTTAAATTAATATTTTTCCATAGTAAATATCTGGCTCATTTTTTTTTCCTCCTTTAAAGACATGGCTACAAAAGGCCACACATGTATTCCAAATAAATGTTTTCTTCCCTGTGATGTTTCAGAGCCTGTTGCACATTTCCCTTTCTATCAGGTCCTGCTGCAAGTCAGTGAACTAGCCCACCACTGCTGTAGGTAATCAGCCCCTGATATGACATAGAGTGACTATGTCTGTGACTGAAGTGAATGCCAAATCCATTCTGAGAGAGGCTTAATTACACTGGTAACACCAACTAAAACAATAAGGACCTTGTACACTGTAGTCTTGTTAACAGTGTGCAAGGAAAAGAAAGAAATTGTACCCTTTCATTTCCAGAGTTGGAACATCACCCACTGATGTGGTAGGAAGCCTGCCAGAAAGCCAACCATTGACAGTATTGACAACACCAAAATAAATGTACATTACAGCGAGCAGCTGTGCTACTGCGAGCACTCAGTGGTGCACCCTCGGTGCCAAAGGCTCTATTGTCTTTCTCAGGAGCACTTTGATACACATACCCTCTTTGGAAAGAGGCAAAAGCACGGAGGACTTGGCACACTTGCAGTGAACATTAACTGAGATATTTGACTGACTTTCTTGTGGCTCGTGGTTTTTATCTTACTGCTAAGATAAGATCAGCCAGTGTAAATAGACTACAAAGTCTTCCATATCACCACCACAAATAGTATAGGAACTACATAACTGTGCCATGTTTACTCAGTATCAGTGACCGCACATTGACTACCACATTATACTGCTCACACAGCAATGCATTTACTGAAGTGATTTAAGTAGTTTTCTGGTAACTGCAATGTAATTTCAACGCTATAATCAGTTATGCACAGTAGTGTGGGAAGATTCTTGATGGAAAGTGAGCATCCTGTGATCACTCCAAGTCTCAATGATCTGTGTATGACCTGTAGTTAACTTACGTGAGTGTTGCACTGCAAAGGTTACTTGTGGTCAACACGGTTAAGAGAGTAAACAAGAATGGAAGAGGAGGTTGCAGTGAAGGTGGAACTTGAAGCAGGATGTAGGCAGGCAAAGCATCTGCATGGACTTGTACTTTGAGCCAATCAAGAGTAGCCTTAGGTGCGTGCTTGCTGATGTAAACCGATCAGTAAGTTGGTGGGGCGTGATCACAGACGGCACAACGTATATTAACTGAGCTATCTGCGCAATAAAGTGGCATTAACTTGATCATATTGGTCGTTGTGTAATGTCTGTGCCTTCTGCGTCAACACAGTAGCTGGAAGTGTACCATTAGGAAGTTTATATACCATAATGCTTTTCAAATCAGTTAATAACGCTCTATCACAGTATTTGACAGTGCCACTATAATTGTTCTGTATCAGTATTGTGGAAGATCCAAGACAATCACTACTGGGAGCAGCAACAGGGATGGCAGGCACCTGGACAAGCTGGAAGAGGGAGGGGAGTGATGCTGCAGTGGGACGTGACAGTAGGGCATGACCCTCTGCCAAAAGTCCTGTCTTGGGGCAGGCACCACTCATGCTTCCGGTGGTCAAGTGAAGGACCACAGGAGACAAAGATGCCAAATTCAAGCCAAAGAAGTCTTGGGCAGTAAGAGGAGTTCTCCGAGGGACAAGAACAGGAGTAGGGAACAGACTGGAGAATATCCCATCATACCAACAGATTTCTGGTCTAATCCAAATTGCACAGTGCAGAAGAAATGACATCTTCTGGACTTGTTACAGCACAACCCTCATTTATCTCCAGCAACTTCTGCAGCATATGGAGCACCAACTCACCTTGAAGTTAGCACAGACATGACACATATGACAGATTGCACAGGCCTTGAATGTATTTAATTCACTAATGACAAAAAAACCAAAAAAACAAACAAAAAAACCCCAACAAACAAACAAAAAAAAACAACCCAACTTTTTGCTATTGGTAGATAAGGACTATCACATTGCTGTGTTACTCAATTTCTGAGATGAACTATATACCTCAGGCCCCCCCATACTGCCTTCTGGCATGTCCAGAAGTTCTATTCAAGGTGAAAGATTTTAAAATTTGCTTGTAATTAAGAAAGAAAAGAGGGAAAAGAAGTCCACTTGGCAGAACTGACAAGATAACTTAAGAAGTTAGACAGAGAATATGCAGAGTCTATCTTTGAAGAAAAGACAGATGCTAACTTATGCTTTGAAAATTAGGGACTGGGGTTAAACCAAAGGAATATTCCCTTCAAATCCTGTTATTTGCTTCACCCTTGATTTGTTATTGGTCATAAAAATTAAGAATTATTATGAAATTAGAATAACAAGATTAAAATATTGCTTGATCCTAGCAGCATACTGTTACACAAAACCTTGCAAAAATAATTAATGCATTTGATAGGGTAGGTAATTTCTGGAAATAATCACAGACAAAAATTTATTAGGACTAAAGCTGTTCCAATGATCAAGAGATAAAATATTGATCAGTAGCCCCTTGCAGTGACAACAGACTAGTTTGAAGCACTTAAATACTTAGTTTCCCAAGAAAATTAATGTTAACACTACTCCTAGTACCTTAACGAAGGAAATAAAGATGACAGGCCTTACCGCTGTCATTGCTGACAAACACTAATCCAATTACAATCAATATTTTAAAGAAAGTGCTTGGCTAATCAGGAGCATTACCAACTTGTATTCCTCCATTTTACTTTGAGAATGTCAGTAGATCGAATTTTTTTTCCCAGTTTGAAAAAGGCAATAAATAGATAAGCAACCAATTTAGAGAGATGTCCTCTTGGTAAATGGAATGGGAAGTTTTAAACTATTTTAGTGGTAAGCTAGGACCTGCTACATGATAGCTTAGCTATTACCTTTCAGTTACTTGAGATAGCACCAGGATGCTTGGAGAGACATAGGAACCCTGATTGTCTAATTGTCAATCATTTTAGCTACTTGCCAATCTGGTGAGTGTTTCTTAGAACAACTTTTATATTTAAACTAATGAAATAGGCTCTTGTAAAGAAAATGGTTTTGATTTATAACTAGTGCAAAACCATCTATTGGACAACAACGCATTCTCTGGAAGAACTAAAAACAGATCTACTAACCCTAAACAGATTCATAGAAAATGGTAAGTTTATATTTTACAATTGTTAGCACACACAATAAGATATTTTTTTCTATAAAATGCCAAAATATATCTAGCATAAATACTGAACCCACATGAATAACTGCCTATATAAGAGCCAAGAACCTCCTTCCTTACTGAAAACAGTATAGGTCAATTCACCAGTAAATGAACAGACAGAGAGGGGAAAAATTATGGTGCTGGATTATGAGTTACCTTGGTGCTACATTCTTAAATTCTGCTTCAGGGATTTACACTCATTTGCATCCCTGTCTTTATTTGTACTCTTTTTAAAAGTTGATGACAGATTGACATGATGGTACAATTAATGAGACCCATAAAAATTAAATTGGAAAAGACAGACAAAGCTCTACACTCAGGCAAAATGGATCATACCTGGCTCTGTAAACCCACGGGTGCTGTATAGTATTAGCTCTAGTTATTAAGAAAATACTTTAAAATGAAATTAATAAGAAATGAAATAAACCCAAGATGAGCAGCGCTACCCAGGTCAGACACAGTGCTGGCCTCTAGCTGGTGAGCAAAGCCATTTCTGTATGCATTGTAGTGTAGCTGGGATGGCCTAAGCTATATGAAAGCAGCATAAGGAGAGGTAGTACCTTCTAGGAGACCAAACATTATGAAGTAGACCATATTAAGTAAACCAGCAGCCCATGTTTCCTATTATATCCATGGTCGACATATTTCAGCCACTCTGAAAGTATTGATTCTTCACAGAATCACAGAATTCCTGGCTCTTGTTTTCATGCACTCAGTGCTGTTTGATCCTCAGCCATGGCGACCTCCTTTTTGATGTTATATACCCTTGCAAGTCCATCATGACCAAGTGCTACATCCCCACTGATTAGCTGCTCCCTTTGGATCAGCTGGCCCTTAACACTCCTCCTCCCAGTCCTCTTCAAGATAACCTTGAAGCCAGTGCCCATGAATTTAGGCTTTATGTTGTACCTCCTTAGAAACCAGCCACAAGTCCCACCTATTAATTGTTCAGTTGGGTTTCTTTCCTTAAAGGTCTGATCAAATTAGAGCTTTGCCTCTTTAAAAGAAGCTGTTTAATCAGCTGGATACTGGCAGAAAACATCCTGAACATCTCCTTCAGTTTCTAATTTAGACACACAAAGTGCATCATCAGCTATTCAGCAGGAAAGAGCAGGAAAAAATATTTGGGCTTTTAAGTACTACAGCAATCTTATCTGCTCTGTTAACATATAGACTTATCAGTGTATGGCAAAGCAGTGCACCCCAAAGGATGATGAGAGGGAAAAGCAGGCAGGAAGAAGACAGGAATTTCAGGAAAGTTGGAGCGCAGGAACTCCAGGGATAGCCCTTCATTTGAGTAAATCCAAGTCTTCTCTGGCCTCTCCTGAGAAAAGTATATTTTCAAGCAGTCTTAGTTTAACTTAGAGGACCTACAGGACCAAAGGACCCATAGACTGTATATTACTGTATTAGAAGTATACCCACCACTAGGTGTCAGCCCAATTTAAGACATATATACAAATTCTTTAAATAAAATCTCATTTTCATTATACTTTAATCTTCTAACTATACCATGGAAAAATTCATACGTACATATGTAACACTCTTAAGCTGACTTTAAGGAACACACCTAATGACATTTGCAGAAAAACATACTGTCAAATACCTAGCACCTTTCTGAGACTCAACTAGGGCACCTGCTTTCACAAAGGTACATTTGGAGGCCGTGGAGATGATACACCTTCATGTACAGAGAGCAGAGAACAAGCACAGGCCCATGGATGGTACTTCATCTTTTTAAAATTCAAAGCCCCAAGAGCTAAAACGTGAGCTGAAAAGCCCATCTCTTAGGTCAAGGTAGAATACCTGCCCTACCACTGTTTTCTGAAGCAATGAATCCATTATCACCACAGAGCCCCCGCTGGCTACGAGATAAAAGCAGACAGACCATTTATCAGCATTTTGTCCAGGAGAGAATCAAATAAATGCCGTATCACTTCTGAACAGGCCTTGTCTGAGCACTTTATGTCATTCAAATTAACACCACCCCCTTTCCAGTTGCAGGGCTTAAAACACGCAGAACAGGGAAGCAACACAGGGAAAAATATTTATTCAGAGTACTGTGCCTTCAGTCATAAATATGCATGAGCTCTTGAAAGCAGACTTCAAAACTAAAAAAGGTGGTTATGAAGCCTCCTGTAATTAAATTTTCATTCACCTCTCTAGGGGGAGTATGGTGAGACAAAACTGAATGTGGAAAAATGGACCTGACTGACATTGCGCTCAATCAGAAAGAGCTTGCAGAGGAGCGTCCCCAGGCAATACCTAACACAGCCTCTGCAGGCTCACCAGTGATGTAAAGCACTGCAAATAAAATAGAGGGGAAACAAACAAACAAAAAAAGACCAGAACTAACTACAGTCCAGGGAAAAGAACTGTCATGAATTCTAACGTGAAGCGGGAAATTTTATTCCAAACATGATACTGAATGTAGCCAAGAAGGAAAAAGGGTCCAAGACAGCAAGATGATTCTCAGAAGAGACATCACAGATGACTGAGAACAGAAGGCAAAAATGGCCCCTTTACAACCGCAATGAACGTGGAGCTCCAAGCTGGATTTCACTTCTAAAGCTAATCCTAGGAATGAGATGAGCGTCAGACCCAGACCCCAGCCATAACCCAGACAAAAAAGTTCTTGGGGGGCATCAGGTGTGTCTTCTAGCAGCCTGCCACTTCCTTTGGAGTCCACTTTTGCAGCCCTGCTCCAACAGAAGCTCTAGGATTTGCCTCTCTCCTAACCCTAAGGATGGGCACAGCCAGAGCATTAAGCCAAGAATGCCAGCAACAGCTCAAAAACAGCTCCCTCCTCTCTCGGGAGGAGATCTTTTGGCAGCCCGACCCTTCCCTTGGCAGCTCCCTTCAGACCACGCTAAATGAAACTCAAGCCTTTCTTTGCTCCTAACCATAGCCCTTCTCTCAGCCTCAGACTCCAGCCCTAACTTAGACCAAGCAGGTCTCAGGGGAGAGGTCTTTTGGCAGCCTAAACCAAGGTGGCCCCTCTGCACTCATACTCTAAATGGAGCCCTAGACTTTGTCCCTCTCCTAATCTTGTGATGCGAACAGCCATAAAGGTGGCCTGGTTAGAGGGGAAAAAAATTACCGAACAAGAGAAAATGTCTGCTGAAAAATACTGACAGAGAAATGCCAGTCAGCTTGGGAAGTAGGCTTAGGAACCAGAAACATCCTTGAAAAGTGCAGCTGGCCTCTTAGAAGTAGACAGCTGGTACCTAGAAACCAGAGACATCCTAAGATATCATCAGTAAGTGCAAAAACCAAAAAACTCTAACTGCAACTTATCATCTGAAAAAGCAGAAACAGTCTGGGGGAAAAAAAATTGGTCTGAAAGAACAAAAACCATCATCTGTTAGCTGTTACAGGTGAAAAATAGAAATTAACAGAATCTATTGGCTGCTCAAAGCAGTGGTGTCCTACAGCATCTTATGTCTCTATGATACAAGGAGGACTTAATTTTTATCCAAATTTGAGCTTTTCTCTGAGAAATTTCAGTGCTGCACCTACTTTTTTTTTTTTTTTCCTAAACAGGTTGAACTCTCCACACACTTTCTATGAGATCTTGGACCACCACTAGGGACACCTGACTGACTCTAAACTCCATGATGCATATCAGCTTTGCAGTGAGACTATTATTTTATTGGTCCCTCTCTGTTCAGTTTGTCATCTCATTTCTGGGAAGGTTGGGTCCCCCTCTGGAATCTCTTTAATGCACTTGATACTGTGTTTATATAAGTAATCTACCATAAGTGTATCTGCTATTATATTGTTGATAAGTTTGCTCCACTAGTGAGAAGTTTGTAGTAACCTGTAATAGTATATACCTGTTTGGTTGTTACTATTGTATTGAGTGTTGCTATACAATTGATTTTTGCCATACTATTTATGTTGCTGTATTACTGATTGCTGATAGTAATTTGTAATAGCTTGATATTTATATTCAATTTATTGATCATATGTATACTTGTTAGTGAGGATTTTTGTGGTAATCTGTAATAAAGTAGAGAAATTCAGAGGATAAAAGCCTCCACGTCCTCATGCATTACAGAATCCTACAAACCCACAGTCATGATCTCTGCACACCTGCAGGCCAGGTAACCCTTCAGGTTGTGATATGCTGTCATGGAGTAGCAAGAGCCAGCTGCTCTGCAAGGAGAGCTGAGCCAGGAGCCAAGCATGAAGCCAGGAAGCAGTGACCGCCCCAGAAAGCGCAAGGCAAGTCTATGTCAGAATTGCATCCAGAGAGAGGGATCTAGGCAGATCCTCTCCAGAGATCACCCAGAAAGTCCATAGTGATCAGACAGGTCTAAGGCCAAGCCAGGAAGCCAAGCCACAGGCCCAGGTCTGGATCAAGGCGGTTTGAGACTGGAAGCAGACATAGCTGCTACACAGCCGTAATGTAGAAGATGCAGGGGCCAACAGCAAAGCCTCAGCTTAAAAGCAGTTCCCAAGTGAAAGCTTCAGAGTGCTTTTCTGATGGGGCACTGGGGATCTTACAGATGCAGAACAGCTGAGCTGAACAAAATTGCTATTGGACAAACTGGGGTGGTCAGGAAGATAACACTATGTCACTGCCCCTTATCTGAGAATGTAGTACATGTTAACACACACATACTCCTCCTGAGTGGAAAAAAGGGTGGGTGATTTTTAAGCCAAATAAGAACTATGTTTCCCAAGCTGTGATTCCTCCTTTTACGTTATGAACATTACTACAGTGTTAAATATGTCAGGTTGGTATATGAAGCAATAAACCTTTGTGAGCATTGTTTATATATTGTATAGTCACATCCACAGCAGAATTATAGCCTACTCTGCAAGACTGCACAGTTAACGCATGCACATGAATACATAGTTCTAGCTGCAGAATGATGTACAGGTCTGAGGAATATTTACACAGGCATAAGGCCTTGGCTATTACAAAACTGGGGTTTTTTTTCCACTACCATCAGTGCAAGACCTATGTGGAAAAGCATCACAGGTTTAAAGGCAGGAGTTGTGCAACGTGCTATGAGCAGATCTTTGACAAAAATCCAGCACCAGTACTTCACGTCTGTGATCAGAAACTGATAAGGCAGGCTACATTTTCTATGACAGAATGCATGTAGAAATGCATGGTATACACCAAATTACATTTTTGCCACACAGAGTATGAAGAGGTACAGAAGAAAGCCGACAGTTTAAAGGGATACATGCCTTGTGGACTTTATTCAGTTGCTTATAGACAACAGTTTGATGCTTTCCTCGCACATACACCAAAGGCTATAATGGCTACTTCACTCTTAGTCAGCTTGTTCTCATCAGAGCACTACATAGTATCACACTATTTAAGAAAGTGGTTGCAATTACATTTTCTTCTAGAATTCATTGATTAACTCCTACTTTTCCCTGCTCAGGAGGAATGAGAACAGAGATACCTCACATATTTTTAAATTGGAATATTGAAACTGAAAGTGGAATCACTAAATTAAAAATGGGTAAAACTGGAACAAAGTGTGAAAGGGAGAACAGATATGCATGCAAAAATATAAGGATGAGATGAGAAGGCTCAGGGGGATTCTTATCCATGAGAGATAATTTCTGATAAGGGAAAGTAAAGACAAAAGAGTGAAGCTCTGCTCAGTGGTGCTCAGTGACAGGATAAGCAGCAGTGGCACAAACTAAAACATGGAATGTGCCACTTAAGCACAAAAAAAAATTTACTGGGAGGGTGGTCAAACACTATGATAGACTGCCCAGAAAGCCTTCAGTCCATGGATATTCAAAACCCAATCGGACATGGGCCAGAGCACCCTGTACTAAGTGACCGTGCTCTGAGCAGGAGTTGGACAGACAGTCTGCAGAAGTCCCTGCCAATCTCAGCTCAATTCTAAGATTAATTACTGTTGAATATTGACTTGGCAATGAAATAACAATGCTAAAGCCTGAAATAAGTGTATACAGCTCAAAGGTCAAAAAGAAGCAGCTTCCAGGTCCATTTTACATGCAGATAAAATTTATGCTCAGTGAAAAAGCAGCTGAAGTCACAATGCCACATTGTCTGGTTAGATGTGTGGGAATTAGTTGTCACAACTGCAAAAATGTCAGTACAATATCAAAGAAAGGTTAGTAAAAACAGACAACCTTCATAATTTTTTTTTTCCACCTAAGTTTACATAACCTGATCCTGACCTTTCTTAAAACACAGAAGTGAAAGTAACAGTTCAACTGTCACAAGAGGTCAGGTCACAATATTCACAGGTCTGTTGAATAAAACATGCCAATATGAGCAGTTGCCTTTACTTTGCCAACTGCCCCATAGATTTCACAAGAACAATCACATTTAGAATAAAAATTAGCAGAGGGGCAGTATACTTCTCCACCCCTGCCTCCCAGTCCTGTCTGGCCAAGGGCAAAAGCAACCCCTGCTGACAACTGCGCACACAAGAAGTTCTGTTCTGTGTATTCCAAGATGACATGAAACAAAAGATGGAAATCTTGCCATCACAAGCTGGTTTCAGAAAGACCTAACTAGGAATTTTGCCCAGCCACTAGTCATACAGTCATGCGCACTATAGATTTTACTACCATTTATTCATGAGAAAAGCAAAACTGCCTATGATTAAATATTCTTTTAGCTATTCAGAAGCTCTTTGTGCCATCTAACATAACCATACTGACAGATGTCTAGAATCTCAGCACATTTCATTAAGACTTCCAACTTTGACAAAGCAACAGCTTATCATCTATGGTCCGCCACTGAACAGAAGGGAAAACATAGCATCATAGGACAATTCAGATTCAAAGGGATGTCTGTGAGTCTCCAGTCCAAGCTCCTGCTTCAAGCAGTCAGCTCTAAGATTAGGCCAGGTTGGTCAGGGCTTTATCCAGTGAAGACACAGACCTAACAACCTCTCCAGGCAACCTGCTGTACTGTCTGATTCATCTCATGGTGAAAAGTTTTTCCTTATATCCAGACTGAATTTCTCATTTCAGTTTATGCCTGTTGTCCCGCATCCTCCCACCATGCACCACTGAAGAGCCTGGCTCCATCTCCTCAAAGGTATTGGCAGGCTGCTGTTAGGTCCCACCACAGCTGTCTTCTCTAGGTTGAAGACATTTCTTCAGCCTCTCCTCACAGGGCAGGTCCTCCTAGTCCTTAACCATGTTGGTGGCCCAATGCTGAAAACAGATTCCACTTGGAATGGACAGGCTCAGTAAGCTTCTACTACGTGTTCATCGGCATACCTGTAACACAAACTGAGAGAACTATTTTGTACAGTAAAGGTATGATAACAAAATAATAAGAGGATCCAAGCAAACATCACAATTTCTATTGCAGGTGTAAAAGGCAGATGAGAAATAGATTATGTGAGAACAAGCATATGCAATCAGCAGAAAATAAATAATAGCTCATTTAGCCACATTTGTAAGGAGCAGGAGTCAAAAAGAAATCAAATTAGTTGCATTATGCAGACAATAGCTTTTTGGCCTCGTGTCCTTATAATCTTTGCTTCTGGACATTACAAAATGGGACTTGAGATTTTTGGGGCTGCATTTTGCCATTTGAGACTCCAGAGTAATTATTCCTCATTCCTAACCTATAATCCCCAGAATATCTGAGAGGGCATGCTTCAACCAAGTCTGCGTTGCTCACAGTGTGCAACAGGAATTTTCTTTAGTGTGAGCAAGCCACCAGCTGAGAATGAGATATTGAAACCACTGACTGCTTTGATTGGATCTGCCAGCCTGCTATAAGCATCATTTTCAAGAGAGGAAAAAAAAAGTTTAGTCTAGGAAAAAATCCTCATGAACGTTAAGTATAGCTAATGCTCAGTGGACACCTAGTGGTAATCTCCAGTAAGATCAAAAAAAATGTTGCATTCTCAGTAGTTAAACCCAGCTATGAGTCTCATAAGAAAAATGTTGCAGACAGTTAAAGTTTCTGCCTCTTCACAGAAGGCAAAATGAAAGAAAATCAAAGGTCAAGGAAGAATGGAATTGGCAGTAAGGCTCTGCCTGGTGACATGGGGGAGCTCACTGGGAATAAAACAGCACAGCTTCCAGAAGTCTTGAGAGCAGCTGATCATGGCAAGCCTCTACAGAAGAAAAGGAACTAAAACGTAGTATCACTTAGATTAAAATTTCTTGAGACTCCCACTTGCATAGGTACAATCAGAACCATTAGTGCTATGCTAGATGAAATCCATATCATATATGAATCAGCTTCAGAAAGGGTCTAGTCCCCATATAGGCAAGTTATTGAAGATTTCCAGCTAGTCAGCTACTGTAAGCATACATGTTAGTTCATGCAGACAGTTTAGTCAACACTACCTCTCCTCTCTGAAAGAGGAATACGATTGAAAAACATGGGAACTGTTATCACCATCCATTCCTTTCAAGTCTGACGGCAAAGGACCAAGATCATACACAACTCTCCTGAAAATGCTAAGTCAAGGCAAAATAGCGTCAAGGACAATTCTATGAACTTGTTTGCAAGATTATTAGGCTAGTGTTTATGAATATAATGAGCAGAGCACATTGCTCCTGTCAGCTCCTACATCCGAGGACAGTAAGGAGGCACAGTTCAGAACAGAAATCGGACAGTCCCATGATCTGCACTACCTCATTCCACAGCCCGTATACTGCCTCGCTGTCACCCCCTGCTCTCATGTGCAGGCAGCACTGATGAACTTTTTGCATGTTTTCTGAATTCCTATCCCAATCAACTACTACATGGAGTTAAAACAAAATTCAATTACAGTAGACTCAAATCTATCATTGCATTCACTTAGGAATTTTCTATATGCTTCAATGCATCCTTCATTCATGCATAACATTACACTAATTCTGAGAAAGCATAACAATATTCATTATACATTGGATGATGAGGCCGTGGAAATTGTTATATTAAATCAGAAGACTGGCTGATCTGGAGTTACAGCCTGTGGCCAACAATAAATGCTTTGGAGAAAAAGAACAAAAAGCCTTCAGTGAGACTTAGGAAAAACTAACTTAAGACTTATTCCACAAAGCACAAATGTTTAGACTCCAAAAGAAGCTTAACCACTTTAGCTCTCAATTCTGAGGAATATCCTTTAACTATGCTACACATTTGTACTGTAAGGCAATGAGTTCTACAGCCCCACTAGGGTATTGTGAAGCCATTATTTCCTTTTAATTCATATCGCATATCCTGCCTTTCAGAGTAGGGCTAGAGTAACAGCTGTGCTTAAGCAAATGAAAATAGGTCACATGCAGAGAAACAGAAGAGCATCCTGCAGGAACTGTTGTGTGGCAACAGCACAGGCCACGCTGTTGGAAAAAGTGGCAGGAGATCAGAAAAAAAAAAGTCAGAGCACTTCTGAGTCACTGTGTGGGTAGGTACTGAGCTACAGAAACTTATGCAAAGAAAATAATCATTCAATGTTCAGAATCAGGTAATTGAATACTCTTAAAATCTGGAAGAATATATGTATTTTTGCTTAGTAGATTAAAGATTGATTGCAAAAGTCTTTGTATATCTTCATCTTTGTTAGCACTCATGGAATTTTTTTTGTGCTAGAATTTGACTGCTGTGTCACAAGACTCTGCCCAAAAGTACGAGTCCAATAAACATACCATCATGGTAAGAAAATTCCTTGCTGCTTTGCTAAGGCAGATGCTATGTTACTGCTTATGACACTGCCACAATCAATGCCTAAGCCACACCCTAGTCTGCACTGACTCAGTGAACGAAATGCACAGATGATTCTGACCACCATTTTAACTTCAAATTAGATGTTTACATTCTTATTATTCAGGTATCAGACTGCCCTTAGAAAACACATTGTCCTCTTCAGGGGAGCTTATCTCCACTTCCTTGGGTATCTCTACCAAGTCACTGCAAGGTGTGCACCAGTTCCCCGAAGTGCCTACTTGGGGCAAGTTTATCAGCCCCCTGTGAAAGGAAGCAGCTCTGAGGATGAAATGATTCACACAGGTCACAGCCCCAACAAGCACTTTGCATTCAACCACATCAGAAATGTGGCCACACTACAGCTTGCTCCAGTCCTCCAAAGGGATCATGGAGTGCCTCAAGTCTCACCACACCTTTCTGACACATCACTGTGGCCAGGCACCACACATCTGCCCACACAACTGCAAAACATTGGTGACACAATCCAGATGAAACAGCAACCAGAAATCGTCTGCAGGAATCATAACTTCATGTCCCTCTGTGTAGCCAATGACCCATGTAGACCTCTGCAGATTCATGACTGATGTACAGATTAGAATATTCTTGAAGGTGATTTCAATGTGGCTGTCCAAATCCAGTTAGTTCTTTTTCCTGGGAAAATTTTGAACTAATTAAGGACATTAGCATTTCCTGAGCAACAAGTCAGACTGAAACCTTTGCATACACCCTAATAAAATTTGGTTGTGGTTTTTTTTGTTGGTTTTTTTGTTGTTGTTTTTTGTTTTATTTTTTAAACACTCTACACAAAATTCAGGTCACACCAAAGCACAAGTGCTAAGAGTAACAAAAACACTGGGATAATTGCTTGAAACTAGTAAGCCTCATACCAACTACATCACACAAACTGTAACACAACACTAAAGCATCAAGTGGCAAAGTGCTTCAACTACAGGTGTGCCTAGCTGTATAGTAAAGCATCAGAGTGCACTGAATATATTTATTCAGGAAAAAAGGAGGTTTTAAGCATAGACTTAAAAAAGTCTAAGTGTGATTTTACACTTAAATGAAAGCTAAGCTCGCTAGTCTTTGTCCAGAGTTCATCTGCTGTATTTGTGGTACCACTTCCACAAGCCTTATATATCAGCCTGATGGGGAAAAAGTACTATTATGTGCCACACCAGACAGACAAACCCCATTTTAGGGAAACTGTTATATGGCCTTAGTGATGCAATTTTCTTTTAGCCTGCTTCAGATGTCACGTTTTCCTGGTATACCCTCTACTGACCCTCCCATTTATAGTTTCTGCAAGATGCCTCTCAATTTCATTCAATCATCAACTCCATCTTTCAAAACTTAGGATACACAGCTGCTATCATTGCTTCTGCTGACAGCTATACAAGATCCAGGAAATCACAAGGTCTTTGAGCAGTTGCAGTGAGATGTATTGACTAGTCAGGCTACAATGAAAACCAATACACAGCGTCCAGGTTACATGATGCTCTGCCTAAACAGGCCCATAGCTTCTGGGAAGCTACATAGCAGAGTCCAGATGTTGCAACCACCACCACCACACACAGTGGCAGAAAAGCTACACCAGGTACAAATAATATTTCCTGGTACTTCCATTCCCCACAGTCCTCTCTAGAGAGCGAAGAGGGCTAGTAACAAGCTGCTGAGGAGGAAGTGCAGCAGCAGGCTCTCAGAAGGTATAGGTAAGACCTGGCATGGCATGCAGGTTGAAGTCATGGCCAAAGAACAGGCCCAGAGGGACACAGGACAGGCCCTGCAGAGGGATGAGACTTACCAGAAGTGGGCTGACACTTCTTGGGCCTGGCTTAACGGCTGAGCACTCAGGGCCAAATCTTTCCTGTCACACAAACACATAGAATAAGGAAGAAACAGAAACCAGACTAGTACTTCCCCATGTTATGTACGTAACATTTTAGACTTAAGCAGTCCAGGAGTATGACCCCAACATAAACAAGTACAGTTTGGTCCATGACAGCCCATTTTACAAGAAAAATGAAATTCAAGCTCACATAAAAAAAAAAAAAAAAAAAAAAAAACAACAAAAAAAAAAACAAACCAAACCAAACCAAACCAAACCAAACAAACAAAAAAAACCCAAAACCAAACCAAACCAAAAAAAACCACAAACACAACCTAAAAATCAAAGCTTCCTGCCCGGGTTCCCCACTGATATCAAATACCAGCACCAGCTGCTTGCTAGTGGATATAGTCCATACAAAAATGAGAGGTCTGGTTTCTGTAATTCACAGCAAGAGTGAATGGGCTAAGCCCCACACATGCAATGACTGAAGCTGTCTTTGGGGAAAGCATTTGCAAGGCAAGCTGACTCTTTCTACATGCCAGCAAGAGACACCTGCTTATCACCAGCACTTCTGCACTAGCCAAGGACAGTGTGCGATGGGACATGGTGCCAGAGGCTGGTGCCCAAATACAGGGAGCGGGCGCTCATGTTTCTCTGACAGCAGAAAGTAATACAAATCCCCTTGGACTGCACCCATCTGCACCCATTCACAAGTGTTTTAACCTCATTTCACCCACTGCTGCAAGATATTCTGACATACTTCACCTTCCCAGACTTCCCCACCATCTACAATAGCACTTCTCATAGGTCCCGTCTCCATGACCTTTCCATTGTCCTACTCCCCCATCTGTATACATGAATGTCACCTGTAAAATACAGTCTCAGTTAGATCTCCCTGACCTATCTGCACCATACAAAAATTCCTCAGGCTAACATTAGACATGCTTGAATTAGCAAGGAAATTAAAACAGGCCACAGGAAAGAAGTGGGCTGGGGGAAAAGATGGAGATGTAGTACTAAGCAACCAATGTCAAGTCACGCCTGGTCACATCCCGTTAGCCATGTGTGAGGGTTTCTTGTGTCAAAGTAGCACCTCTGTAGCAAAGGAAGAATCTTGCACGACCAGTCCTGCAGCACTTTGGGCTCTTTTGTTGGGCACAGGCTCCTTCAAGGCATTGTCAGCCAGTGGCTACAAGTCCCAGAGCTCCACAGCTCCGCTGCTTTGCACCAGGAGAACCTAGAAACCACCAAAGGCTCAGTCCTGTAAAATCAACTGTTTCAAAGATGCTTTACAAAGTTACTATGCAATTCTGGGAAAGGAGTTCAGATAGGAATGAATTAATTTTGTTTGGTATTAAAATATTGGAAAGTTCTGATAAAAGTCATGAAAATTCCGGGGGGCGGGGCGGGGGGGAGGCAGGGACGACGACGACACAGACATAAAAAACTGTTTCCAAAACAAGCTTGTTTTCCCCCTTGCTAGTTCTATCACAAACACCAGGAAAGATTCCAGCACTGAGACAAGCAACTCTCACCCATCTCATAAAAATGGCCAAAAATGAGAAAATAACTTCATTTTCTTTTCTTCTAATATCTCCTCAGCCTCCTTTTGTGCTTGAGGATCTCAGAAGACAGCGCAGAGGTGAAGAGAACAGCAATAACCCCCTTTTAAGGTTGAGTAAATTGAGGCATTGAACAGTTTCTGATTTACCCAAGCAGAACCATAATCCCTACTTATTTGCATGTGAAATACTGTCTCCCAAATAAACCTAGGCAGTTGAAAATACAACTCTATGGGGGGCAGAACAGACCTGTCATTTAGTATATGTATATTTATATTTCCTAGCTTAAGGGGGTATAAAACTATTTCCAATACTCATTATTGCCCATTTCATTAATGTATTTTTAATACTATCATGTAGTTTAGTATTTTTTTCATTGTTAATGCTCTTAATAGCCCGACTTCTCCAAGCACCCCTTCAGAAGAACATGAGCTGCAGGAGTGAAAACCACAACTAGAAGAGCTGGGATCCTGAAGACGCAGGTTGGGCTGCAACAGCAGCTCTGCAGTGGTCCAAAGGAAAAAGAAATTAAAAAAGAAAAAAAAATATCAGTCTTTGGCTCTCCGTAGGTTAATTAACTGAGAACTGAGAAGGACTTGCTTCCCAGGACAGACTGTTTGCTCCCCACCCCATAAATTAGAAGGGTCTCTTATGTTAGGGGACCTTCTATCAGTTGTTCCTAAGCTCTCCAGATCTGACCACACTGCCATACTGTAGTCTTCAATGCAATATGGAAAGAAATAAAGTGACCACCTTTAAAATAGCTCCACAGATTATAACCCTGGGAGAAGACACTCAATAAACCTTAAAGGTCAGATTTAAACCCACAAATACAATGAAATGCACAGTTACAGATGAAACTCTGTCCTTAACAGACTGGACCAAATTCAACACTGCTACAAACCACCCAGCAGATGAACCTGGCCCAGCCATGGCTCAGATCTCCAGTCATAATGAAAGCTTGTCCATGGTTTGAACCCAGCAACAATTAACCTTGACAGGGGGAGATAAGATTCAAGTTTCAAAGAACAGAGAGTTTACTAGGGTTTTTTGTGCTTTCATGAGGCTTTGATTATTATTTTAATGAAGTTGTTTGTGGTTTAATTTCCTTTTTTTTCTTTCTCCTTAATGGTCACATTGAAAAGATAACCGTCTATGCACTCATGGCAGAAGCCAAAGGATGGCTGAAGTCCAACCTACCTCCACCCCATCACACTCATCTGATATGCTTCCAGAGAAGGGGAAATCAGACAAATAGATGCTGTGGATAGTTTAGGACTGACTCGCCTCAGACTTTTTGGAAGAGGGAGAAGAACTCATTAGGCTAAAAGGAAAGCCAAAAGTAGTTATGAGAGCGCTCTTTTAGGGGACTAAAATAAGAAGCCAATGGATCTTTACATACTTCCCAGCAGGAAGCCTACAGTCATCCATAACACTGCTGATAGCCCTCCATGCTTGGCAAGGTTCCCACTCAACCATCTGGAGCTCATCCATCGAGGTGCAACTTTGAGGAAGGAGACTGAGCGCCTGGCAGAGGTGTTCACATAGCAGCTGGGAAGAGGGTTTTGGCTCCCAAGCTTCAGCACAGTTTCACCTGACAGCAACCGAGGGTACATCTCTTCTGCAGATGGTGCAACTGCAAATGGCACAGGCAGTCCCAAGCTAGCTACAAGCTAACTAGCAGAGTCACTGCTGACAGTGGCACCAGAGTTCAGCATGTGCATTGAAAACCTCCTGAGAGGCTAAGCAAGTAGTTGGGCCGTTCACCCAAGTGGTTGCTGCACTTTTATCGGTACCACAGCTAGTTAAAGCCAGTTCACCTCGTGTCTCCAGGAACCACAAAGCCACCGCAGCTCCTGCATCGTAGAGAAATACCTGCATCACTTCTGTTCTCACCAGCTGACGTTTTGATCTTGCTGATGTCTTCAGCAGAGCACCATCCAACTGAGGGCCAGGAGTTTGCTCTGCACCTCCGTCTCTCCTTTGAAGGTAGCAGCAATATTCACCCTCCTCGAGGGCTGTTAATGAGAGCGTGTTCTCTAGTTAGGGGGAAGTACGGCTCTGAAGCCTCTACCAGAGCTGTTCCAGACAATGCAGCCACGGGAGGTCTTCAAATAAGAGGAAAGAATCAAAGATGGGGAGTGACCTGGTCAAATGAGCTGGGGAAGAAGTTGTAGGGGGGAGGTGGGAGAGAGCAAGCGCACTGGAAGCATTGCAGTTTTCTTCCCATGTCCCTTGGACAGCAAATAGCAGTGGCATAAGAGTTCGTAAGTGCTCTCAGTATTGGCAAATATCACATAGAAGGGCTTGCCACCTACGTTGCCAGAAAATGTGCGATCAGCACAGGAGAAAAGCAAACTACAATGTAATATAATGCATATCTATATGCTATTTATAGCCTTTCCTGACACACATACACACATTTGTGTCCCCATGGTATTTTCTTGGCTGCACTTAAAACCCCTGCTTTGCATTTACACAGCATGTACTGAAACCAGCCATTAAGTTAAACACATAGACTTTGCGTCTCTTATCCTAAAGTTAACTTGGAGGACACCTTGCTGGAGGTGAGGCAAGCAGTGGGGAAAAAAAGCAGAGGAATGAGAAAGGGACACAGCTACCCATTGCAGCAATTAAAAGATAGCCTAGGTTGAGCTATTCCTCCCCAGCACACACCTCCATGTTAATATGAAGCTGCCATGCTGCTTTGCTGCCACATCCTCCCTTCCAGCCCACTACCATACCTCATCCCCATGGAGGCCCTCAAAGGTGCAACTCACCTACCTTCAAGTAAGGCTCAGTCCTCTCTTACCCACAGCAGCACCTGAAAACTTTTGCCTTTACTTTTAGGTATTTTATTCTTTGTTGGCATGCTGTAGGCACACTCAGTTCTCTCCTTAAAGCTTCTGCAGCTCTCTGGCCCCATGCCAGTAAGTGACCACTTACTCCTTGACGATGACATTCGGCCAGAACCTGGGAAGCTCTTTTTCCAAGGGCTGTATAGAGCCCAGGACTGCAACATGGCTTTTAAAGCATACTGCTTTCACTGAGACCGCTAGCCAAAGTTAAAGCAGAGCCTGTTTTCTAAATAGCAGTCCTACAAGGATCTGCTACTACGATTATATCAGCTGGCAGAGGAGGTTGGGGGGGGGGGGGGG
>VFFE01007054.1:987236-1163954 GCA_008921705.1 Burhinus oedicnemus
CCATGACAGCCCATTTTACAAGAAAAATGAAATTCAAGCTCACATAAAAAAAAAAAAAAAAAAAAGAGTCGTTCCACCAATCTAGTCTTCCGTGACTGTTTCAGTTCAGGCTTCATCTACAAAAAGAATAGGGAAATGACTACTTGGTTCTTAGAGGAAGTTACCCATTCAACAAAAAAGAGACAACAAGTATTTCTCAGTTTCTTCTGTTATATTTAGAAGGATTCACATCTGCAGGGGTTAAGCTCTTTTCAGCAACTGGCCAGCTGCGCCTCAGGCATCCTGTTACATGGTTCTACTTCAAATTCTGGATTAGCCTTTCAGCCACATCCATGCATCACCAAGGATAGGGGAATCTGCCTGACAGATGCCTGGATTCAACATGAACAAACTCTCACCAGATGCACTACCAATGTGATTACTTCCATCCCCATCCCTAAAGAGTCACAGAATCCCAAAGCCAGGTGCAATCATCCCAAAAAGGTAGAGGAGGGTCACCAGCTGCAACAAAAGCTGGGGTGAGTCAGAGTAGAAAGAGTGGGGTTCAAACACACCAGTTGAAAAATGCAGTCCCACAGCCTGAGACACAATTCCTAAGTATGGCTGTCCCTGAGAACTTGGCCTGACAGCCCTGTCAGCTTCCAGGGGTGACTCAGCCTGGGAACCCCAGAAGCTATAAAAGGGCAGAAGCCAGCAGAATTTGTCTTGCTGCATATTGAGGCAAAACTGCAGGACAACTAGCAGCTTCAGGAAGCCCCAGCTCACCAAGGATCCTTTGGCCCAGCCAGCCAAGCTCTCTGGTATAAGGCTGGTATAAGAGGACCACATGTGTACATGCATACCTCACTGTCTTCCCTCTGAATGCTATATTTTTTTTCCTTCTACATCAGTCAGCTCAACCTATCAACAAAGCTCAACTGAACATAGATTGTACCTGACTGGTAACTACTTTGGGTAAGAATGCTATTAAAAGTCAAAGAGGCTATATAACTGCAGCTGATCACTCCAAAAATTGAGAAGCACATCTGTTCATAATTCAACATACCAAAAAGCAGCACAACCCCTTGGGGGTAGTGTTCATCAATTTGGTGAAGTCACCAACTCTGTTTCCTCTGGGTTCTTAGACAGAAGAGGTTGCCAACTAATTGAACTAATCCTGCATGCAGACAAAACTCTTACTCCTCACCTGGAATTGAAGGAACTCTTTGAGTCAGTTACTATTAAGACTGGATTTTAAATAAAGAAGATCCAACATTACCACAGAGTCACTATTCTGTCAGTTAGAGGCCATCAGCAGTGGATGCCACCATGGACAAAACAGATCCACCACCCTAGCCTTTGCTGGCGGTCTAGTCCTGAGAAGTGATTGATGGTAACAGATAAGAGGCGCTCTCTCACAGAAGCTTCCTGTTACAACACTGGTTCACAAATGCAGAGGGAGAAGTGTCATGAAGTCTTCCATCAAACCCAGCCATAATGCCTACAGTCAACAATTGCTGTCCTTGGATGGTGTCCAACATTATCAGTATGAGCATCCAGGCAACTTTAAAAAAAAATACATCTAACTAAAAATTGATCTGTGAGTAGCAACTGCTAAACCAGAACTACTGACAAAACTGGAATCTCAGCTTTCTAATATTAGAAAAGCTTTGTTAAAACCTCTCCAAAAGCTCACAATTTTAAACATCTTCACAATCCCAAGGCTTGCATAACTAGCAGATAGAAGGTCCATACCTTCGAAGTCTGAATATTAACATCAAAAGCACTGTTAAAGGATGGTTACACTTCCCGGCCTTTACAGAAAACAGCTTACTTTACAGCAGCACAAAAGGCTGCAACTTTGGAATTATCCACCTTGTAAGCTGACTGTGAGCATACAAGTACACATATTACATAGAATTTCATATATGCAGGATACCACTGTCCTGAGAAATAGCTGTGGAGGGATGCAAAGAAATAGAGTGACAGAATAGAGATAGTCATTTGAGTCAGTGAAGAGACAAACATTATGAAAACAACCACCCTAGAAGTGCAAGCTACCATAGGCACTAATGGGTTCAAATGAACAATGTAACAGAAGACCTCTAGTCAGGTTTTATTTCCAAATTTCAAGGAGTTTAAGAGATGGACCAGTTTGAAAGCTAGGGTGTGGAGTAAAGCACTTTGAGAAGACCCTACCAGTGACAACTGGCTAAAGAATCATTAATGTCTGTCAGAGATGCCTGTTAACAGCTATTCAGCTTAGGGTAAATGGCTGCTCAGCCAGAGGATTTCCAGGGAGAGTAAGATACAACACTAAGAACTGCAGACACCACCCAGACAAGAGAGATCTGTGTGGGGACACACTCTTTTCAAACCAACCATGTGCATAAAACAAGACAACAAGCTATGGCTGATAAAGGCCAAAAGAAGTGGAAGAAACACACTAAGCCCCAACAGAGAGAAAGAGAACAAAGTGTTTAAACTAGTTAAAGATGAGGTGGCCCTTTGTTGTGGTCTTCATTGCAAGACAAGCCATCCATACTTGCTAATGCAGCATTAGAAAGAGTGCAACAGTGTAAGAAACTTCCAGAACAGAAAAATATTAAAGAGGTGCTCCAGAGGTTAAGTCCTTTGTCACTTTCCCATGCTCTGGTAAGAAAGCCATCCAGACAACTACACTTTACTATCAGAGCCTAACCTCTCTACCAGTCATCAAGACAAGACTGCTCAGTCTACAACCTCTAATCACTTCTACAGATATTACTGATATCTTCACTAGATTTTCCTAGGAAAACTCTACAACATAGACACTTACTGGGACCATCTTGTTCTTTCCATTCTCCTCTGGTCTAACTAATTAATGCACTGCAGAAGACCCTTGGCAAACTCTCCCAGACACATGGAGACTTAGCAGAAGTTGGCATCCCCCCCAACTAGTCCTCCAGGGAACTACCCCCTACAAAGGAATGAAGCTCGAGAGCCATGTTGCAAGTTTTGGGCTCGAGATGCCTCGATCTCAAGAAGCTGGTTCCTTTATTTACTCAGCTGCCTCAGAAACACTAATGCAGTTTGTTCTTTACCAACACAACTGGAAAGAGGAGAAAACATTAACCCAGGCACCAAACCATCTAGCTCAGGAACCTACAAATGCTACAAATTATTTGCTCAAGGAGCTACAAATGATCTGGGACAGCATGCCAGCTGTACACAACAGGATGGAACAGGCAGGGAGACCGCAACATTTACTATAAGGGTGGGTGGAACATACACACTGAAGATTTCAGACATCTGTAGTTTCAGACAAGACTGATCATCATATTTTTTGTTTACAGTACTGTCTAAGCTGATGCATTAGTATAATTTGCTTTCCCTGTCTTTTATGCCTTCCATAGGGACACCTGTCCTGCATCTGAAAAACAAAAGATACCATCCTGGTACTGACTACCAGCCAAAAAAAAAAATTCAACTGAGTAATCTTGAAGTAGTAAGTATAGATTTGACTGCTCAATTTTTATTTGCATAATGCTGCCAAAAGAAGCCCATTGCATACATATGTGATAAAACCAGGCATAATGCAGAAGTGATTGCACCAAGTACATGTGATCAGACATCAACATTCATACAGTCATGACAATATGCTAGTGAATCCTAATGATGTTCTGAACATTAAGATTCAGCTTTAACAAAGTCTGTTCAATAGTAGCCTCATTCCAAGTTTTGTACAAGAAAAATGCTCAGTGTGATCAGGCTGCTACTTTTTCACTGAAATTAGGTGACAAATAAGAACAAAGACTTCCGGATATATGTGTGTTAAAATTACAATGATCAAGGCAAAAGCCAAACATTCACATTGTTTTTATATTCTCTCTACAAGCCACATCTGTCTTCAAATTATATTTAATATTCCAAATAGCTCCACATTACCTCGAGGTGTTCATAAGCTACAGCAGGAAACAACAAGCAGGGTGGCCTAAACCAGTAGGCATCCTATTGCTAATGCCACCACCAAGCAGTAAGGACCCAGGTAATTTGAAAAAGTGTGTCAGAACTCCAGGGATCTCTGATCTTGTACAATTTTCCAGTTGTGATACAGGAATGCTGGAGGTAGGCATCTGTTCTTACACATTACCAGACAGAACAATTTATTAGTCTCTGCTATGTTAGCATGTCATGTTATGTCTTTATATCTGTCCAGATGGTCACACAACAGAGATTATATATTGCTTAATGACTATTAGTAGTCCCATCTGAGTCTAAGAGGATAAATACAGAACAGCCCGAACTGGGTAGTTAGCTACCAATCTCATTAAAAACAAAAAGAGGAAATAGCTCTTTTACACCGAAAGCACCCAGCCTCAAGAACAAACCAGCTGCTACACAAATCTCACAGATTTCATGGGAAAAAAAAACCAAACCAAAACCAAAAACAAACATGAAAAGGAAACCTCAAGTGAACACAAGTGCTTGGAAATGAAAGTCATCTGGAATTTGAAGAGCAACAAGGGAGGTAGAGTGACGACAAAATCCCTTGAATACCTAACTAAGACATGCTGAAGAAACTGCAGTCGAGATCTCTCAAGAGACTGAAAAGAAATCTTTTAAAGTACAAATCAAGGTTACATTTTAGCTTTAAGATTTGCTTTCATTTTCCACCTATCTAATACCCTGGCCTTAAATTTGCAGTTGTTTGGGACCGAGTTGACCAGAAAAGAACAAGCACAGAAAAAGCTCCAAAAGCAGCAAAACAGAAACTATCATATACACATAATCTGGAGTGGTCTGCATCCAGCACACAGTTAGAGAACTCAACATATTTCAGGAGAAAGGCCTGGTCCCCGATTTTCCTTAGCAAAATCCACAACTTCTTCCACTTATATCCACTGATACTCTAATGTATAACTTGTACTTGTGCTTTCTTATATAAACCACAATGCTAGGAAGTCCAGAGCAGCAGTACAGCTGCTGTACCAAATGCACAAAACAGCCACAAATTCAGTTTAAGATCAGGATTTGAAAGTTGTATTAATATGACTTTATTAATATCACTCATTCTAACTTACAAATGGTATTTCTGATCTGTATAAACTACGAAGACTGACCTTTAAAAATCTCTTGCTGAAGTCTGTAATAGCTACAGCTTTGCAGATACTGGAGAAAGCTGATTACCGATATAACCTGAAAGACTGTATTTGCATTCGTAGCATTTGCAAGATAAAAGAATCTTGTCAAAACTGCAGGAAACAAGCAATGAGGCTTTAAATCTAAAAAATAAATTTTTAAATTGTTCTTTGTGCTTGAATTACTGCTTCTGAAGAAAGGAAAAATAACTTTCAAGTGAAACTAATCCATTTAATTCAACTGATTTTTGGTTTAGTCCATATATAATGCATTCCACACATCTCAAAATATGAGTAACTATTTCATAAAGCTATCTCACATTCATATTTGTTTTCCAGCGCTTCAGAGAGGGAGAAACTAGCTCACCATTTAACAAGTGCCGTCCTAGTTACCACGCTATAATTGGGATGCCAAGATAATAGTTTCTTTGTGCACAAAAACCTAAGAAACACTGAATGATAATGACAGCAACATACAAGCTTTAAGACACGGACCAGAGACAGTTTATCCAGAACTACGTGGCTTCCGAGGCATTACTAAACACTGTTTCTTAAAGTTTATTTTGATAAATAAATTAGTGACCTGTTAGACAGGTATTTAATGAACATTATGTATCTCTATCAACCAAACATTGCAATCTAACCAAAAGCTTCAAGTATATCCATGATCCTCCAAAACATAAGACATTTGTCTAACTGAAGTCCAGTTCAACTGAAGAGTTTACTTCCTTAATTAATACTTGTATACTTAAGATGTATATGCAAGTTGTTTATGTAACATATTCCACTGATACTACCTTTCTAATCAACAATTCTTTTAAAAAGTGATTACTAGTTTCCTACCCATACATCGCTATCCTGGAGGGGCAGCGGAGGCACCAGAAACATTGCCAGACCTCAGAAAGATTACATCAGCCACAAACAAAGCAACACACACCCACAGCAAGAGAACCTTCATGTCACCAAACAGCAATCTCCCACTGCAAGACTTGGAAGCAAATTTGACTTCCAAGTCCAACAAAGGGTTGCTTTTTTTTTTTTTTAAGCAAACCCACAGACCAGAGTCCATGAGGCCACAGCACTGGGGAGCACAGAGCACACGTTGCCCTCAGACGAGGTGAGTTGCAGCTTCACCCCAGCCACCACACAGCTGCCTAAGCGCACAGCTCCCCCTCTACCTCCCCTGGCCCCTCACAGACCCACCACACGGGGAAAGGTTGACAACCCCAAACACCACACGAGACAAGGAGGCACCCTGCTGGCTCCGGACCCACTCTCTGCCCAGGAAGCTACACAATGGGGACGTACATTGGCTACAGTTGCTTCCCCTCACCTTCCATACCAAGCAGGGCACTACAGATCTATATTTACTTCCTCAACAACGCAGGAAAGATAACACAGAAAACATCCCCCTACCCCACCACCCTCGCCTCAGCCGGCAGCTCAGCCTCCAGAGCCCTTTTATAGCATAGAGGCAAGATGGGGCGGAACCCAGGCTCCAGCTCTGCGACCTATTGGGCAGCTGTATTGTCAATCACCGGAAACGGGCGAGCTGCCAGCGTGCTTGGCCCCGCCGCCGGGCTCTTGCGCGAGTGACGTGGGCGCCCCCTAGGGGCAGTGGCGGGGCGCCCGCCCGCCCGGGCTCGTTCGTCGCCGCGACCGTGTCCCCGGCGCGGCGGGAGGGGCCGGCGGCAGCGGGAAGGGCGGCTGGAAACAGCCGGGTGACGCCGGGCGGGCGGCACTGCGAGCGCGCCGGGCGGCTGTGGCAGCGTAGTGCGGCGCGGCCGCGGGACGGGCCCGCGCCGGCCAGTCTTCGTCCCCGCGGGCCGCGGTGGCCGGCGGATGGGGTGAGGCGCCCGCCGCGGAGGGCAACGGGTCGGCCATGGCCAGCGCCGGCCCTGAGGAGAGGGAGGCGGCGGCGAGGGAGGAAGAAGCCCTGAGGAAGCTGGTCGTCCGGCTGCAGAATGTCCAGGAGAGGAAGCGTCTGGAGACGCTGGTGCAGACGCTGAGCGACCTGCTGGAGCTGGCGGCCCGGCAGAGCGGTAAGGCGCGGGCGGCCCGGCCGCCCTGCCCAGCCCGGCCCTGCCCTGCCCTGCCCCGCCCGCTGTCGGTCGCTAACGCGGCCTGTCTCTGTCCCCCCACAGCTCCCCGGCTGTTCAGCGGCAAAAACGTCCATGTGCCTTTGCTGCTGGTGGTGGACCTGTACCCGGGCGCGGCGGGCGTGCAGCAGGTAAGGGCGGCGCGGCGCTGAGGGGCCGGGTGAGGGCGGGAGCTCCTCAGGGCGAGCCGAGCACCGCAGCCCTTTCCCGGAGTAAAAGTTACCGCTCGGCTTGTTTATTTCTCTCTAACTTGCCCTCTTCTGGGCCACTTTATGAAGTACTGTTGATCTTTAAAAGGGCGTTGTGTCCGCTTGCAGTTAAAGGGACAAGTTTTCCAGGTTTTTGCGAATACCGCTCATTGCGTCTCTAAATGGCAAAAGAAGGCCGGGCGGAAAATATAAATTAGGCAACACAGCATGTTATAGGCTTCTGAATGACAAGTAATGTTATCTGATATATTTTTGATGTGTCGATACTAAATTTTGCCACGGTTAGACAAACTTCTGAAAAGCAGGATTGTATAATATGAATTCATACATATGTACCCCGATCCTAGAAGGACAGTTTTTTCGGGGGGGGGTGGGGGCGAATCTTTTAGCTAAGAGTAGGTTCTGCAATTTAAGGTTCTGCTTGGCTGCTCCTATAACAGCATTGGCCCATTTAGATTAGGTGTGGCACTTGCACAATTCGATGTTGTACTTATGGTACAGCTGCCAGATTTGTCATATGAAACAGCTCCTTCCTGGCAGGCATATATTAAATTTCTGACTGTGTTATGCTTAAAGGATATTTATAAGCTCTGGATTTTCGTGCAACTCACTTGATTATTTTTTTTATTAAGCCCATTTGTATGGTTACAATATTTTTTCAATTCAACTAGAAGGCAAAACATAAATTATAATGCAAAAGCCTCTTAAATAACAGTATATTTTAAGGGAATTTTCTGTCTAGTAGACCTAAGCAAGAGGTCAAAAGCATAAAATTCAGATTAAAATATGGAATTATACTTGTGTAGTAATTCATCTGGAGTAACAGTGATCTCAGGTTTCCTTTGAAGACTAAATAACTTAAGAGTCTGAAGTTTTAAGTTATTTTACTATTCAATTGTCAGCTCAATAAGAAATACAGAAGGATGAATCAGCAGTTGTTTTCAGGATAAGGCATATTGTATGTATAACAATTTACAAAACTACTGCCCAGAAGTTTGGACTAGGAAGTAAAAAAAATGAAATCCAACCACAACCAGAAGTAGGTCTGAAATGGTAGCACAAGACTCTCAGAAGTGCACAAGGAAGATAGTGACGATTTAATTTTCATTTTAACCATGTTAAAACACCTCACTCTGGTTTAATACAGAATTTTAAAATTAGTTTTAATCTTATCTCTGTCTACATTTGCAGTCATACAGTGTTTCAGTTTAGAAGTTTTGGAGCTCCTTTGCATTACTGCTTTGTATTAAAGTGTGAAATTCGT
This sequence comes from Burhinus oedicnemus, assembly GCA_008921705.1. Taxonomy (NCBI): domain Eukaryota; kingdom Metazoa; phylum Chordata; class Aves; order Charadriiformes; family Burhinidae; genus Burhinus; species Burhinus oedicnemus. Next base: position 995,908 of record VFFE01007054.1, read on the forward strand.
AGCCAATGCAAAGCGCAAATCCTGTTCCTCGTAAAAAGTCATAGGCAGCTCTTCCTTCACATTCAGTTATGATATTTACAAACATCCACAATATGTTAGTAGGGCTCTGTCTTCTTGCTTAATTCACTGTGATTCATTTACAGTCTTTGTGAATACATAATTCTCACTTTATGGCAGTGGTGAAATAATGTAGTCCTGATTTCAGTGCAGTCTCTTTACACTACTAATGAATTTTCATTGATTAAATGGATTAATCGACATCTTTTGCTTTTGGCATTGTAATAAAATTGACCCATAGAAGAGAATAAACACAGAAAGAGACATATCTGAAATGAGGATTTGATTTTCTTTCCTTCCCCTCCTTAACTGGTTAAAAAGCATCATGTTGTGCTGCTATTCCACTGGCTTGTACAGACTAAATGTGCTTAATAGATCAATACTGAAAGTACCAGTGCAAGTTGGACTACAGGCATAAACCCTGCAAGGTTCTTCAGAAATAGGAAGGTACTGGGCTGGAAAGTCAATAGTGCCTTACAGTAAAATAGACGTCTTTAATATGGTAGTTTCTTTCTGCAGTTACTGGCTGGCAATGATTGAAGCAGCTTAGAAACTCTAGAGCAAAATATGTTACACTTGAGTGAAGAGCAGTCAGCAGAGCTTTATTGTCTCATGTAGAAGGTGTGACCTAATGTAATACAAATTCATTGCATGCTAGAAATGAAAAGGGTCTGATTTAAAAATAACAGTTTCAGTGCTGCCACCAACTGTTTCTGTGTACAGGGACCTGTTTAAGTGTTTATAAGAACATCTTTGTTTACTGTTTTTTTTTTCTTTCTCTGTAACCTTTACGATTTCTGTTATTTAAAAGACCCTTACTTTCTTACATAATTATTAAACAGATAATAAGCTCTCTGTTATCTCAGGTTGTGATTTTAATAGTGTAAAAAAGACCACGTGTCAGCAGATCAGATGTTTCCTTTAGTCTTCTCTGGAACCATAGTTCTTATAAATGTTTTGGCAATACTTGGAGTCACAACAATCTAAATAAAAATGTTTAATGGAAATACAAATTTCATCAGAAACAGTTTTTATACAAAAAGGAATTTTATAAAGTCATTAAGCTAGTTTTCATCAGATTCTAAATTTTACAAGAACAGTTAGGATGTCATGAGGTGGGACTTTTAAAAGAAAATCTTTTCTAAGCAATACACAGTGTATGAATTAATGGTCACCTCTACAATGTCTTCGCCATGTAGATTTGAAATTTGTACCTAATTGATTGTCACTGATAAACTCTGTTTTGCTTGGAATATAGAAAATTATATAATTACATATCCTCATCTTGGGAAGGACTGATGATTGCTAGGACTATTCTGTGCACTTATGTTTAGTCAGGACTCAGTTACACAGGCCAGCCTAATCTTCCTGAATGTCCATAGTAATTGGTTTGCTGTCTCATGTAGAGCAAGCTATCTTGCCATCCAAGCAAGGGAAGAGCATGGAAATTGGCTCAGGGTCAAGCTCAATCTGCAGACATTAAGGTTGTAATTGGTTTAAAACATTTGGGTCTGCAAATCTAAACTGATACAGAAACAAAACTACTGTCAATAGTGTGAACGTAGCCCATGTAACCAAGTATGTGAAAGGTAAAAGCAGAATTTCGGTGCCTGGGGAGCTACATCACCTTTTTCGTACTCGCCAAAGCTGTCATGAAAGCTGTGTAGATTCAAGCCTATGCTGTTCCTATGGGTATCTCTACACTACTGGACTTGCAGTTTCATGTCTCTACTCTTGCAGATTGCAGGGTTAGAGATCATGCACTTTCCATGAGCTTTGCAGTTAAACTCCTTGGAGGTAGCCATTTACATACCTGATGTTGGCTGTCCTGTCTTGACCCCTTTGCTTTACATAACTCTTCTGCCAAAAACTGATCCAGTTACGCATATAACTTTTGATCCACACTCAGATTGTCTTCTGTCTTGACTCTATTCTTAAAGCACACAGGTCTACTTCACATTTTCTTTTTTTTATTTATATGACCAAGGAAACTTCTATGCCTTTTTTAAATTCCTTTTTGTAAAATCTGCTTCATCTTGACTTTTGACATCTCTCAGTTCACTTCTCTTACAATACAGCAGAGTTTTCTTGCTCATCAGTTAATTCTTTGTACAGATTTTGTTTACTGCATCCTCACTAAAGCTCATTCAATCCTATCAATCTGCAGACATCCCTAAGAGAGCAGATTTCTCCAATACAGAAAACCAAGAGGAACATTTTTCAGTTTTGACATCATTTTGAAGGTGAAAGAATTTGCACAGGATAGAGCAGGTAGTTATTAAGAACAAATACATTGGTTTTAGTTCATCTTTCATTCCTTATAATCTCAAAGCTTTCACTGCTTTCATTATGTTTTGAAGGTACACAATATTGAGGATTGATGGTGAGAATATGGAATATATAGTATTGTTTAGGTATCTCATCCCCATTTAAAACATTGGACACCTTTAAAAACCTATCCTTTCTCCCTACAATTTGCAATTAAATGGCAAATTCTTATGAAAACAGCTGTTCTTCAATAAAGCTGGACTACCTGTTATAGAGCAGTGGTCTTCCCTGGGCCATGATGACATACTATGGATCGCCTCATATTTTTATCTTTGTCAGCATCTCTTTTAACTGTGTCCTTTATCCTCAAGCAGTGCTGAAGCACATTGAGAGTGATGTGTTCCTGCAAGCAATGCATTCAGAATCATTAGCATATCTGTTTTACCTTCATCTTTTAACTTTTTATGTTGTTTGTATTGTCTTAATTAATTTTCCCTTCTTGATTTAGCTACGTAACTTTTCAGAACATCCATCTTGCAAAAGCCAAGAATATTAGAAGACAATACTGATGTTCCAAACCAAATACCTGTTCTAAAATAGCTGCATTTTTGTTTTACAGATGGGTTGGTCACTTCTTTGTAAGTTAATAGAAATTTGTCCAAGTACTCTACAGAACATAGCTCCTAAGGATGTTGGGAAGGACTGGGAAGTACTGGGTGTTCACCAGTAAGTATTTTGTATGCAAAGAGTCTTCCGGAATGCTTGCTTATCATGGCAGCATATATATACAATGAAATGTATTTATATAAAATTATTACATCAGCTTCTAAATGGTGAATATTTTTGTGGGTTTCTTCAGCATTCAGAATGGGAGACTCATGCAAGCAGGGATCTTATCTGTGTGTATAAATACCTGATGGAGAAAGTAAAGGAGACTGAGCCAGGGTGTTCTCAGTGGCGCCCAGCGGCAGGATGAGAAGCAATGGGCACAAATTGAAATATAGGAAATTCCACTTAAACATTAACAAAAAAACCAAGCAAACTGCGGTGGTGGTGGTGGTGTTGTGAGGTTCATCAAACACTAGAACAAGTTGCCCAGAGAGTTTGTGAAGTCTCAAGCCTTAGAGGTATTCAGAACCTGACTGGACATGGCCCTGAGCAATCAGCTGTAGTTGATCCTGCCTTGAGCAGAGGAGTTGAAATAGGAAACCTCCAGAGGTCCCTGCCAAGTTCAGTGATGCTGGGGTTCTGTGGTTATCAAGGTCTTCCATTTTAATAGGCAGATACCTGGATGGTGTTGTGTGTGTGTGTGTGTGTTCTTTGCAAATGTGAGGAATTATATCCACAAGCCTAAATGAATGTAAATTGAGAAGGGGGGGGGGGGGGGGTGTTGTTGCACCTAATCTTATTGTCTAAAAATTAATTGGTCACCGCAACTACCTGTGAAGTCAGTGGACATAATTAACTCCAGAAGAAAGGATGGTTCGTTCCATCTTTTTAGTAAGTTATCCTGGAGCAAATTGTGGTTTGGACTTGCTCTTATCTGTCCATTAACCATCAAGGGAGCCTAAGCAACTGGTTTCTGGATGGTTGTGGTTAGTTGGGATGAAAACCCACATAAGTTAGCTCTACAGTTGTTCCATAGCACAAATGCTAGTTGTAGATGTAGGCATGATACAAATGGGGGAGAAGGGCTTGGTTTGGTGTTCTCTCACTTGGACAGATTGCCTCATTCAGGGCTGATAATGACAGCAAGGAGCTACAACTTTATAACTCCCCTAGTGAATCTACCTCTGCCGTTATAGTCTTCACCATAACCTTCCTCAGAAAGGTTGCTATTGTAAGATCATTTGCATGAAGATGCAGTTTGGTTTTGTGGTGTTTTGTTTGTTTGTCTTACAGTGGCTAGAGTACATCGTCAGTAGGGTGATGAACTCCCTTCAAAGAAGCGTTGGCAATTTTTGTTAGAAAGGAAAAGTGATTTTGGTTGCTTTTCATAAGCAAAAAAATAACTGAGCTGAAGCTGTACAAGCTAGTTACAATATCTTTGGCAGCTTAAATGCTTGTTAATTGGCTGAGAGTTATTCTGAGAGCTAGAGATGTTGCTGTTCAGAAAAATCACTCTTTTGGGGCTGACCTTTCCCATAGCCTCCTCAGAGCCCACACAGTGTGTGCAGTTGAACAAAGCATCGTTTTCAAACTTAGACTTCACTAAAGATCTGATGATAACATTACTGTACACGATTCCCTCCCACTACCAATATTTTAGCCAAGTGTGTATTCCTGTCTGACATGTTGACAGTTTTCCTTGTTGCGGAGAAACTTGTTCTTAGTGGGAGAGTGGGCTCAGACCCACTGAGACTGTCAGTGCCAAAGGCAGAGCAAGCCAGCTAAATTATAGCTCAGGTTCCTTGTAGGTGGATTGGACTAGTACTGCAGTGCATCAACACCATAATGAATATGTACTGTTTGCAGCAAGGCAGGAAACAGTTATGGTAGAGAAGAAAAGGTAATTTTTTTTTTTAGAAGAGATTTTTATTTTTGTGTGTGACTGTTTTAGGAGAACAGAAAACTTAAGCTAGAAAAAGCATTTGTTTCATGTCTTTCAACAATGAGCCAACTTGACCACATTACAGTTGTGTTTACAAACAATAGTTTGGTTTTGATTCGGATGTTCTTGACAGACAGTGCAATAAATAATTAAATAGTTGCTGTCACTGTGAGGAGAAAGGAAGGAAATTCCTTCAATGTATTTGTATCATTTCTACAAGTGCAAAGAGACTTCATGAGATGTTTTGTAATCTCTTACATTAAACAGTAGATGAGGTTTAGAAAATTTTACATCCTCGCTCTTTATTGTACTTGAAATGGGAGGGTATATGCAGGGCATTTTCTCCTTGTATTAGACATGCTTTAGTATGTGATTATTTTACTCTGCAGCATACTGAGCCAGCTCATGTCTTTATACATCAGCACTTGCCTGAAACAAATCACCCTCTATAAAATGCCCTCTTCCCAAAGCAGAGTTCCTTCCCCACAGCAGAAATCATGAGTCACTGCTAGACAAGGGAGAGATGTTTAATGGCTTCAGAGTGTTTGATAATTCAGTGAGGTTTTCCGTTCATGCAGGGTGTAAGGAGTAAGGAAGTCTAAGCCACAGCTACTTATGGAGCAAGGAGATGAAGGAATTTTTACCCCATGTACAGTTTCCATACATGTATGTATGTGCACACAGCAACCACACAGTAAAATGCATTAGGAATGCTTAGGACTAGAACACTTCAATCTGGAGGTTAAAGCAGATTTAAGGGTGTCTGTTTAGCTACTCTGCCAGCTTGGTTAGGGTGGCTCTGTGTTTTCCCTGATTCATCGCCCTACTACTTAGTCCATACATGTGGGCTGTATGCTGGGTCAAGAATTTGCCGCAGGACTGAAAACCAAAATGCCACCATCTGTCCTTATCTGTAGACTTATAAGTCCAAAGTGTGCATACAGAAGTTTCAGTGTGGTATCTATACTCAATTTAAGAAAAAAAACCCCTGCATTTAACTGGATTTTATTTTCCATTCTTAAGATCATCCCACACAGTATTCTGACTAACCTTAGATTTCAGTAGCAGTTTTGTGCTCGTGAGAGTGTGAGTATGTGAGCAAGGCATGGTTTATATGAACAGAAAATTGTATTGGACTGATACTGTTACAATTTCCTATCTTGCAAAAGGTAAAGTATCTTATAGCTGCCATCAGACTTTGCCTCTTATGGATACTTTGATCATCAAAGGGACAACACTAGTGCTACAACAGAGGAGAAAGAAATTAGCAACATCATAGTATGAAAGGAGAAGAAATGAAACAGTGATACATTCATTCTAGCTTACAAAGTTTGACTTTAGCAAGGCAAACAACATCATTGCTAGAGCTGGGGAATGAAATTTGGATGAAACTTTAAGTGCTGCTTTTTGTTTTTCAAGACAGGTCAAGTATCTACTGAAGTATCGCAAACTACTGCATAATCCATTTTTATTAGATATTATATATACAAAGACTCACATTTGAAGATTATTAAGACTGCAGTCAATCTCTCCAAAATCATGCAAATAAAAAAATGAAGGTTTCTTTATTTTTTTGTGTGTCACCCTGTCCATTTTTATTTAGTTTTTAATTACACAATCTGGGGTTTTTTTCTCCTTTTGAGATATGCTTCATTCAGTGTAAAATCAACGCATATTTATTTTCTGTCATCAGCATCATTCAATGTTCAGCCCACTGCCTTATTTACTGTATGTTAGTGATACCTTATGTGAAAACTGGCCTATTCATTTTCTTCTCAGCTTTTCTTAGTGTTCATCAGTATTGTCTAGAGCTTTTAAGATTTTGTTTATTGAGAAGGTGTTACGGATTTGTGATAACTGTTTTACAGATGGTACTTTGAGCAAAATATGTTAAAAGTATTAATTAATTTTTGAGTGCTCAGTTTGATACATGCACTGGATTTTTCATTGTATTTAGCATTGTTTGGCTCTCCGTTTAAAATGTCAATTATGGTTGACTCTGATGCAGCATTTCAGAGGTTAATATCTGTGGGTCTCAGGTTGGGCCACCCAGAAAGTAAGGAGTGTACAGCTGGCAGTCTATGAAATGTTTCTTTTTAGAGATTTGTCCAGCATCACATTAAGTGCTGTGTGGTGGAAACTTAGATAGGGTAGAGTTCTTCAAGATGCTGTTTGAGTTCTTTAGCTGGGATAACTGCTGCTTCTCTTCCAGCAAACCCTTGATCGTTCACTGTAACTTTAACTGTTGCAACAAACAGAACAGTGTCATACTGTCCAGAGTCTGCTGCACTCCACAACCCTGCTTTCTGTAGAATAACCCCATCCTGAATTAGACTTGTCATCTGTAGAATTAATAGATAATTAATTGAAAATTATAGTAAAATTGATAAATTATGCATCATTATTTTAATGAAGTATGAAAATAGTTAAAATGCCAACATTATTTCATTACTAAGTTGAACATAAACTGAAATAAATGTTAAAAAAATTAATCAGGAGCTTTTTAAGCTTTTGCTAATTTCTGTAAGTATTTTTTTGAAAAGTAGATGTTTGATAAAATTTTGTATATGTTAATATTTCTTTAGCCATAACTCTTTTTTTTTTTTTAGGCAGATTCTTAAAATGCTTACAGTCCACAAAGGAAATATAAATCTCTCAGTAATAGGACTGAAAGCATTAAATCTACTCCTCATGTCAGGTATTGTGTGTTTTACTCTCCTACTTTGTCTAAGCCTTTAAAACACAGAACTGTGGTATAAAGTGTCTGACTGTACGTGTCTGGTCTGATTTTTCTCTCTGTTTTACTCCATAAAGTCACTTGTCATTTGTACTTGTATACGAAATAATAACAGTACTGTTTTGCACTTTTTTTACCCGGGTGGAAAGGATTCTCCAAATTTCAAGGCCAATTAATTTTGCTGACTTGTTATTAGCATAGACACAAATACTTGCTGTTAAGTAGTTAAGTAAAATAAGTAAGAGCTTACTTTTTCTTACCAAAATATAAATTTGGTGACATTCTGACTTACTTCCTTTAGTACTGGTTAGTACTTTTGAAAACAGTAAATCATCTGTGACATTTCCGTTGTTCTGCTCTGCAGAGACCTAATCTTACCAGGTACTGAGGACTTTTCTCATGGTGCTGAGGTTCCTGATTTTCTGCTGAAATTAGAGAGACCCTAAGGGAGAGATTCTTCTATTTTTATTTGAGCTACCATATAATATTAGCACAAATTATTGTTAGAATAAGAATTTTTCCATTGATTTTAACAGGCTTTTGAATCAGCCTTATTTACAAACTAAGGATTAGACTTGACTTTAGGTAGTTAAAGCTAATTCAGCTGTCCAAGCTTCTGCTGTAGGCAGTAGAGTGAGACAGGCACTTTCAGAGGATGACTCATGCTATTCATTTGTCTGTTTTATAAGATCAGTTACCTCTTGAACCTGTTTTCCTCTCGCTTTTGATTGTAGAGGGGTCTGGAGGTCTAGCTTAGACTGGATGCCTAACTTTTTATCTACTGAAGTTGGGTAATGCAGGCCTCATTATAAGGCATTACACTGTGGTGGTGGTGGTGGTGGTGGTGGTGATGATGATGATGATTATTATTATTATCATTATTATTATTATTATTATTGTTATCAAAATCTGGCTATTAGTGAGTAACTGTAACCAGCAGCTTCTTTCTTTTAATTGTGAGATATCATAAAGGTTCCTAAACTGTTGACTATATATTCCATAACAGTTTATTCCTGACTGCTGCTTTTCTTCTCAGCAGTTGATATAACCAAACTTAAACTCTGATTTCAACTACCTTACTTCAGAAAAATATTTGAAATTGTACCTGTTCAGAAAAATCTCTTAGTATTCTTTATTTCTATATGTCCGTAATCTTGAATTGCACTATAGCTGGAGCTGACAGGCCAGTGTGAATGCAGTATAGAAAGATCTTCTCTTAAAAAAAAACAAAACAAAACCAAATCCAAACCAGCTGCAGCTGAAACACTGGAACAGGCATTATGAATTCTATTGTTACGGCTGTAAGCTTGAAAAATTGTCATGAATATGAATGTTTTTGCCTACAGATGCTATAGAGAGAGTAAATTTTTTTCAGAATTTTTTTAATGTCATAAGAGCAACAGTGAAATTGGCTTTTTAGTTCAGTTTTCAGGCTGAGTGAATGGTTGAGAGAGTGAGAATAGGGTTTCATGATACAGATGGACTGATTTCATGGTTCACTGTAGCTGACAGGTACATTTCAAATCCCCTTTTGCTTTCCTCAGGCAGTGTAGTCCTGCCCTCTTTCTTCCAGCAACCTTACATCTTAGTGAAACTTTTCAGCTTGCTATGACTGTAAAAAGGGTTTTTTTGATGGATTAACTTTCTACCAGTTTGGTGAATTGGACTGGCTCGTTGAGGGGTCAGACAGTTACGAAAGCAGTGCAAGGTGGAAGCAAGAGTGGAGAAGGGAAACTGTCTTTTTGGCAGTAATGTTTTAGACCATCTCTGTTTTGTTTTAAAATATGACTGTAAGAGAGAACATCATGTGTTATACAAAAACCTGGATTTGAGCCATCAGAGTAAATTTTAAGGACAGTATTAAAGAATTTTGTATTTTAATGGTTAAGTACAGTGCTTCAATAGAAATGTTGAGGACTAACCAGTGCAACATGTAATTTCTCCTGCTATTCAGACGTAATTGCTTTCCTGCTCTTGGAGGAAGAGGTGGATGTGTTTTCCTTGGTATTTAATGCCATGCACACTTTCCCTAAAAATGAAGAGATCCAGCAACATGGATGTAAAGCATTACACAAACTTTTCGAGAAAGGTATTTATATCTTGTAGTTTACTAGGTTAGAAAAATGTATAGGTTGTGAGGGAACTGCAGATGTTTAATTATCTGTAATAAATGAATTCTTGCATTCCAAATTCTGGTTTGTGTATTATATCTGTAATTTGAGTTAGCACAAAACAGGTTTTCCAAGCAATATCACAAATTTTCTGAATTAGAGCAACAAATATGAAATTTTAAAAAAATCAAAATATCTCTTCATTTCTGACTAGAGTTAACTGAAAAGATGGGATTCAATGTTAATCAGTAACACTGGAACAGAGTAGTGACATTTGATTTTAATTCTAAAAACAAGGTTGTTTATTTAAAGACTGGCAAATTTTAGCAACATGAGAACATTTCCAAAATAAAGCAAAATGTTTGCACTTTAGAAAAATATGTGATTCTGCTTTTGATCCTGACAATGCTGAAAGATGAGTGTGTATCTGTATGATATTCCTGTGTTTCTTCTGAGAAATGAAGTCACCGTGTACTGAATTTCTGCAACATTTTCAGGAACTGCACATGTAACAGCCAGAAATCCCATTGTTGTAGCAGCCTTGCTTTGCATTGAGTTTCTTGCTTCAAAATAAATATTGAGGAATACTAGCACTCCTACCAAGTCCGCTGTAGTCCGTCGCTTCAAAGATAGTCTCCAATTCTTTAGATTTTTTTTCTTTCTGGCACCATTTTATATTGCTTTTTCTAAGTCTTCCTACCACACATGTGTGCCTGGAATTATCTTCTGCGTTTCTTCCCCTTTTCCACTCTCCCAAAATACTCTTGTCCTGCTGTGTTTTCTCTTGTCTCCATAAAGATCTGAGCTTCTTAGATTTTGTGTGCATGCTTTTTGTAAGTGCCTGATTTTTAGAGATCTACACACTGCTCCAGGAACACACCTGCATACCTTCTTGATGGCAGTGCTAATGTAACAAGTTCCTAGGATGCCCCTGGCTATTTTTTTCTTGCCTTTGAGCTACCTTGTCAGTTATTGTAATGCGAATGTTTGCCTAGCCTTAGCTTGAACCAGATTCAGAAAATGATTCTGCTTACAAAATGTAGAATGTGTTCTTCTTTCTCAACATGGATCAGTTTCCTTACCTGGTTCATTGCACAGCCATGCAGCACAAATGACAGAGGTCAGGGATGGAAAAACCTTAAGCCATTATTACAGTGAAGGTAAGGCATTATTAAAGCATGGCTGTAGTCTTTATGGAAAGAACTCCATTGTAAAAAAAAAAAAAGTTGAGAAGCGAAATAAAATCATGGACTATGCAAAAATGGCATTCCATCAAATTGTTTTCACTGTATGCTTAGCCTTTCCTTCACTTATATACTGTCTTGGTGAGGAATATCTGAAGTTCATTCTGTGAAAAAGACTAAGAGACTTTTTTTTAAATACTGGTTCACAGGGAAGCATTTAAAAGTCAGAACTCAGTTACATAAAGTGTAGCCTAGAAAAAGGTCTTTATAAAGTAGTTCAGTTTTTAGTAAAAGGAGTTGTAACTATGGAAGTTGCATATGGAGAGTACCTTACTTCTGTGAAATATAGAAAATAAATATAAGGAAAATTGACAAAAACAATTGTCTTTTCTGTTGTTGTACCAGGATATGAATTACTTCCTCAAAACATACTGTATCTCTCTTGCTTTTCAATTTAGTTCCAGAAGAGCAGCTGACTGAATTTGTTGAAAGCAAAGATCATATGATCATACTGAAAGTATTTAAAGAGTTTCCAGAGAAAGAAGAGGTGATTCTTCCTGCACTTTATTCATTACATTCCTTAGCTGGTCCATGTAAGTTCATTATTGGAAGTTATTTTCAATTCTTCATGTCCCATAGTGTGCATCAGCTCACCTCAGTTTGCGGTAATCTTTCAGTAATTGTAAAAAATCAGTGAGAACTGGTTGGGAGTTGCCAGACAAATCACTCTTCTGTTTTCTTTGGAAAGTACTGATTTGTAATTTTTCATGGGAAATTTTCATGTTCAGCCATCCTGATAAAGCTGAAATCTTTCATACAGAACAGAAAGAGACTTTCTTCCGCTTGGAGTAAGTGGTAATGAAGATATGCGTGGTGGTTGTAGAGGTCAAAGTTTAAGACCCCACCCTGTCTTTTTAATGGTTGAAAAAGAAGATCTATTTATTGACTAAATAAATCTTCAGGGAGTTTGGGTAGCAGATAAAGAACAGTGTTGGCAGAGGCTGTTCCACAAGGGGAGAATTGCCTGCACAAATCCAGTGGCCAGGGCTGAGAAAAGGTATCTGGGCTCAGACACCACCCTCTGATCTTTCAGTGGTGGCTTCATTGAGGTGCATTGGTAGTACTTGTGCACATTATAGAGTCTTATGGTGTCCTCATGGTGTTGTGCAATAAGACTGGAAGAAAATGTCTTCATTATGTCTTGTCTTCTGGTAACAGCAGTCCCTGTTGTGGGCAACATCAGGTCCTGAGAAATGTGCTTGATGATTTATGTCAATTTTTTGACGGCAATTTGATCTTGTTGACACAGAGGCAGCTCTTGTCAGCTTCCTGCTGGTAGTCACAGCAAAATTGCACAATTTTGGCAAGCATAGAGCAGGGTCCTGCTCTCCTTGTCTTCCATGAGGTACATAGTGTTGTACTCTTGCAGACATGATTGCTCACAAAGCCTTGCTCATACATCCTATCTGGCTCTATAGGAACCGTGCTGGCTCCATGTATGCCACAAAACAAGAACTAGACTGGAGTGTCCCACATTTCATTAGACTCCAAGCTATATAGTTTCTGTTTCTTAAACTTCTTGCTGTTGGAGTTTGTGCTTAAAAAGTTAAGTATTCCTTGAGCCAGAAAAAATTTTACCCTAGCCTAGAAGTTATTGCCATTTTCTAAGGAAGAGGATGCCAGATTTTAAGTGCTTTCTAAAATACTTGTACAAAGCATAACAAGAGAAGGACATGGCAAAGACCTGCTCTAAAGTAGGTATTTTATTTTGGGGTTAGCACTCTTATTTCTGGTACGAAAGATTGAAAATAGAGAAACAGAGGTAGCTTGCACACAAACGTGCAAAGCTAAGGTACTTTTGCCAGCATTCATACTTTTGGTCTGTGGTATCCCACAATACCTGCAAGAAACTATATTCCTTTAAGGCCACCATGGAGAAAATCATTCACTGTAAGTACACACTCTAGCTTATCCAGTGGTAAAATGTTTGTCTCCCCATACCCTGAAGTTCAAGTCTCTATTCCAGATGTTACATCAAGGATTTGTGCCTCACTATGCCTTCTTTCACAAATACATATGTAGACTTTGTTCCAGCTCATGTGTCCTGAGAAACTGAAGGGTAAGAATTTATTCCAATGCTGTACAAGAACTCTTTTAAATCTCAGTAGGTTCAATGGACTGAGAATATGCTTTCCTGCCATCTGTCCTCCGAAGTCCATAGCGGGGTGGTGGGTCACAGAATGTTAGCCATCTAAATGACAGTCATAGGCAGCCATCCAGGCTTCTCCTTTGTTTAATGGGGAGAAACAAGCACCTCGAGGAAATTAATCTAGCCCTAAGACAGGTATCTGTTACAGGTGGGGTGAATCACCATACGGAGTGCTCAGATCTCTTCATCAATTGTTGTGAGAACCTAGATGACCAAGTTTTGGTGGTTAAGATTACATGAGATCCATTCCACCTCCTTTTCTCTAGATTGTTCTGGGAACAATTGTAGAATCTTCTGGATATTTTAACATGTTTATAATTGTCACCTGTGAAATGATAACTTAATGTGAAATGATGCAGTACTATTTTGTGGAACATGCCTTTAAAAAGGTGTTCTCAGTTGAGAATGACATAAATTGCTGTCATCTTAAAGCATTTTGAAAGGTACTTTCCTTCACTATCAGATGGAATGCTTCAGAAATGCTTCCCACTCAGAGCTTGCTTTTTCAACTTAGAGTATCATTATTTAATATTCAGATACATACTATTTTGAAGATCTGCTTCTTCAAAAAGACAATTATCTTTAATAATACAGTTGTGAATATTCCTCTTACATTGTATACAGGAAAGCCAAGCTGTTGAAAGAATGATTAAGAAAGTTTATAGACCTCAGCAGAGTAATGCTAACTCCCTTGAAGTCAGTGACAGGACTCCCTTTCATTCATTGGAGCCAGGATTTTGTCCAAGATTTTTTGGGTTCATATTCTGTCTCATACCCTCGATAGACATATTACAAGGATGCTTTCATACACTGTGTCTTAACTACCATGATGCTGTTTTGCCTTAAATTATTTTATGTGGGATCGTTCTGTCCTCATTAGGAAAGGATGCATTCTGTCTTTTTACTGGCTCATGTGAATGTCCTGTTGGTTTCTGTATCTGGCCTGTGTAATAGGGTGAGGGTGACCAAGCACTGGCACAGGTTGCCCGGAGGGGCTGTGAGTCCACCATCCTTGGAGAAGCTCAGAAGCCATCTGGCCATGGTCCTGGGCAACCTGCTCTAGGTGGCCCTGCTTGAGCAGGGGAGGGTTGGACAAGATGATCTCTAGAGGTCCCTTCCAACCTCAACCCTTCTGTGATTCTGTGAAATACAGAATTTGCAATGAATTTCAAAACATTGCAGGAGCATTATACGAACGTTTCTGTACGCTCAGTACACAGTAGGCATGTGGTAGAACTAATTTAAATGAAAAGAATAACTTGCCCCATAAAAAGAAGGCAAACTTAGAAAAACATTATTAAACCAAGTAAATGACATTTATTAGAAAAAAACATTTCTAAATTGTTTCTTAGTTGTATGGCCCTGGGAATATTACTGATTTCTGTAAAATGTTTACCTGACCACAATCATGTTATAAACACTATTTATAAGACTGAATTAATATTTATAAAACAATTTGTTCAGCTTTAAGAAAAATGTTACATAAGAATAGTTTGTGAGGAGGTTTCTGTTGTATGGCCTGATGTAGAATGGAACAAATGCACAAAAGTTAATACGGCTCTGAACTTAATGAATTATTTCAAAGTGTTGATAGTCATTAATGTCTCCTATGGCAATACCAAGGAAAAAAATGCCACCTTTCTGTCAAGTTGCAAGGAAAAAACTGAAACATAGGCCCAGTTTTCTAAATAAATCTATTTAAATAAAGTTTGAATTAGAATCCAATCAACCTTTTTTTTTTTTTCTTAAGATGCAATTTTTGTTTCTGTTTCTTTAGCCAGCAATGTTGAAGTGCTCATGTCTGGAAATGTTCGCTGCTACAATGTTGTAGTGGAAATGATGAAAAGCTTCCCCAATAGCGAAGCAGTTCAGGAAGTGAGTTGCTGTTTGTTGCATAAGCTTACATTGGGTAAGTTCGCAAAGTTGGTTACAGTCAGCTTACTCTTGACTGTGTAAGAGTAGGAGTTAACTGACAGCAAGTGTCACAGGCAACAAGAGAACTACTATTCCAGTTAATCCTTCAGGGTGGTGTATAGCTCCATGTCTCTTGTGATACAAACATATTGAGGTAACACTGGCCACAGTCAATATGGTATCCTTTTGTGTTAAACATTAGTAACAGTGACAGAAGCTGCCATAAAAGACTAAAGTGGGGAAAAAATGAGACAAAAGAGCAGGAGAAGCACAAGTTGAGAATGGGAGATCAATGGATCCCATTCTGTATAAAGTTACTATAGAAAGGAAGAAAATTCCTTCTAGATTTCTTTTTTGACGTGGCAATGCTGAATGTGTGAGAAACAACTGGTGCTACTGAATTACCTGGGAGGTATTCTCCAAGACTGTGTTTTTCCTCCTTGCAGTGGATTTACCTCCAGAGACCTATGCTGCATTCTTGCCAGCTATGGTGCATGTCTTGGGGCCCCCGATGCTGCAGTAGTGAAAGAACCACTGATTCCTGGACTTCCCTTGACTTGGGCTAAAGTACTTTGGTTGTCTGGGCTTACGTGGGCTAGTGTCACATCAAGAGAAATGATGGCAATGTCAAAAAGGGATTTGTTGTGCCTCTTAGCAGCTCTGTACCCTCTCTTGCCACTATAATAAGCTGATCTGAGCAGTTGCCAAGGTCCACATAATAGGAAGTTCAAATGAAAATAAGTAAGTTTTTCCCCCTACTGCATACAAAAACACTGTGAGTAGCTGCCTGAGCAGCCCCAACTCCATGGCAGGTTCTACTTCATCAAGGACCTAGCCAAGGTCTTTCTCATGAGTTAGACTTCCTGGTTCTTGCAGGTGGGTCTCCTGAAGCTACTACAGATGCTGGTACCAGTGCATGACTCCCCTTAATCAAGTCAGTCCCATCCTTTCACCATCTGTTTCTGCTTCTTCACGCAGATATTGTAGAAAATACAGATTAAACTTGAGCACAACCCAGACCAATTTCCAGTTCCGCTTCAGAAAACCAAAAAAAATTTTCAAGACAATGTGGTGGCCCCTGAGGTGGTATTTGCAGTTTTTTGGCAAGAGATGATGTTACCGTTGAAAGGTTTCATGTGCAAGGCTAACTGAAGATAGACAGGGAAACCAAGCACTTGTGGGGACACAGCAACTCTGCCTTTATCTTGCCCTACGTGCAACCAGCCTGGTTTCAGTCGCACGTTTGTCATGCATACGTGCTGACCAACAAGTAATGGTGGCAGTGAAGCAGCCACAAGATCCATTTCTTCTTTCAGCATAACAGGTGCCCTTCATCCTGATAAGGAGCCATGTCAGCAGAGTTATGGGAAGAGCTGTCCACAGCACCCCACAGTTAGGAAAACAGGTGTGAAATTGCTAGGTGCTCCTGGAAATAGTCTAGAAGATTTCCATATAGCCAGTGTGGATTCCTAGATTATTCTGATGGACACTGTCTTCCTAAACCTATCTTAACTGGCAGTGAAATTGTAAAGTCAGCATCTACTAGCTGCCAAAATCACCATCATGTATTCTTGCTGATCTGGTAATGACTATCCTAGATTTGACTGTTATCAGAATTTTAACTGACTGATAACCTGTTTCGCCAGTCACAAGTCCAACATAATTCATAGCCTAAGATTATTAATTTCAGTGAGGTAAGTAACGTATTTACACAAACATACTATTTCCATTAAAATACGACAAGAAACAGCAATGCTGATATAACATGACCACACTACTACAGGGTAAGCAGAAAAATACTGTTTCCAGTTGCACTTTTAATAGTTGTTATGGCCAGGGTTTTAGAATGATGAATCTGGAAAGGACTTGCTTTAAAGTCTATTCTTAAGCATTTTATTAACTTGGTCTAATTGAACTGTATCATAAAACATTGGGAGAGGTACTTATCTCCTAGTGAAAAATCTAGACATTGATGGTAGTCAGCACCTATAGGACTCAGGAGCAGAACTAAGGGAAAGAAATGAGGTTATCTTTTCTTCTGTATGTGATTATATTTTTTATATTAAAATATGGGAGACTTCTTAATTTCATTCCTTATCTTTCATACCTTATCTGAAGGGTTTGAGAAACATTGATACAGATTGTAATTTGACCATTCATGTTGCTAGTGTGATTCTCATTTTTACTAATCAATAATTAAACAAAACTGAATATCAAAATAGAAACCATAGCTATCAAACTGTATTTTAGAAAGTGAGTGTTGCTGAATTATTTTATGCATAATACTTGTTTTTACAACAAACGGGAAAATTATTTTCATTTGCTTGCTTTTTGAAGAATTCCTTATAGTTGAAATAGAATACTGTACAGCCTATGACAAAAGTTATGCTTTAAATATATTTATCATCAAAAGGTCATTTTTTCTACTATTCCAGAATGTATGTATTCTGTATTTATAATGTTGACCTTGACCTATTTAATGAGGAGGGCAAAACAGGGTTAAACCACTTACTTGATAGGATAAATCAAATCATTGCAGGAATTCAAGACTAGGACAGCATTTGCTTCCTGGCAGGAAGTCTGCAACTGATACACTGACTGTATTTTTCTTACTTTGATGACAATGTGCACTTCATGTTTCATTAAACCTCAGTCTTTCGTAAAAAACACAAAGAACTGAGATCCCAACTGTTTTTTATCCTCGACCTCGTCTTTCCACAAGTAAAACATTGTTGTGTCACGCCCTATAATATAAAATCCTACATTTGCTACAGACCAAGTTTGTGCATTGCGTGCTGAGAAGTTTATGTTAAATGCATGTAAAGCTCTAGATACGTGTTTATATTCATTTAATCTTCCTTATTTTCAGGAAATTTTTTCAATATCCTTGTGTTACATAAGGTTCCAGAAGTCATTGTGAAGGGTATTAAAACATATCCTGAAAATGCAAAGTTACAAGCTGCAGCGCTAAGTTGTTTAGCTCTTCTGAGTAAGTAAATTCCTTCCTAAATACATAAATAAATTACTTCATTTGTCTGTCCCTTGTTAATTTCTTTATACTGAGGATTTCCTGTAATCATTTCAAACTCCATTTCTTTAACATGAAAGCCTCAGGCAGGATACCTTTGACAGAGCTAGATTTCCTACATGCTTACAGTTTGTTTACTATGACATGGCCTTTTTCATACCATACACCTAACATCATCAGTGTTCAGACTTGGTAAGTTACGCTGACAGATCTTAACAAAGCAAACTCTTTGTTCATAGGCAAATATTGGGTAATCCCAATTTAACATAAAATCTCTAGAGATAACAACACTAATTTGATGCTGCGTTTGCCATGTATGACAGTACTCATTATCTTGTGGCAGTTGATAACAATACCAAATCAATGCATGTGCATGATCTCTGAAATCAATTAAAAGATTAAAACTTTTCCTTGAGTACACTTCAGGTATTATTTTGGAATAGAAGTAGTTAGCTAGTGGCAAAAAGCTAAGGATCTGATCCTCTTAGTCTTTCAGTAATTGAGTGGTTGTTCCATACAAAAGTCAGTAGAAGTGCTGTTTCAAAGTCCCCAAAATAGAAAAGATCAGTAGAAATCAGTATACACTCCCATAAGCCTCTGATACTATGGTCAGTGTTAATACTTTTTTTTTTTCCTTAAATGCTGAAAAATCACAGGTATAAAATTATTTCTTTTAAATTCTATTGCACTTTCTGGGACCAGATAGTTCTCTCAGCAACTGCCATTTGCATTTTGGTTTTTAATGGCACTGCTTCAGAGTGTAGATGGCTCTGTGATAAGTGGTTACATGCAAATGAGTTACAGTTATATTTTACATCTGTGGTATTCTGTATGTAAATTCACCAAAAAAAAAAGTATGTGTAGGTCTTTCCAGAGCCTGGGCATTGACTGATCTGTAACTATGTACTAATTTACTACACTATAATGAAGTTTTTTAGTCCCTTTATAACTTTAAAGACAATTTTCAAATCTGTCATAGAATTTATGTCAGAAGACTTCTCTCTTCCCAGAAGAGGCTGATTCTCCCACTGATTTTCACACATAGGCAGTGTGACCACCTCCATGACTACAGGAAGGTTAAGACATAAGTGTTTGTTTTCACAATACAAATTTAATGTAAATATTTTATATTTCAAGCTGAAACAATATTCTTAAACCGAGACCTAGAAGAAAGAAAAGAGGAGGAGGAGGAAGAGAAATTATGCTGGTTGGAAGCATGTTACAGAGCATTAGAACTACACCGAAAAAACACAGATGTGCTGGTGAGAATTTTTGAATGATGGGGGTATGGAAAAACTGCATTATGCATTAAATAAAATGTTTAGCAACATCATTTTCTCCCATATATCCTCGGGCAAACAAGGCCTTAAGGACTGGATTAGATTTAGAGTAAATCTTACCTTTCTTGCGTTTATCTTTGTTCACCTCAAGTGGTTTCAGTTAATCCTTTGGATCAAATGCAGGTAGTTAAGATGAGACTTTTTACCTGAAACTTTGGCCATCAAAAGATTGTTGTTTACATAGCTCCTCTGTATACAGCAGCAAAACACAGGCCCATCTACAGAAGAATTAATCTTGGCCTAAAATAGGTATCAAAATGCAAATCAAATAATGAGAATGTGGCACACGTTTGTAACTCAGACTTATCCACAGCTTGTTGTATGTCTATATAAGGCTCCTTGTACCTTATCATGAACTGAAAAGCAGTCAAACTATTTAAATTTTTTCATATATTTTTGATATTCTAAAAGCATATTTTCTTAATCCTTTTGTCTCCTCTTGTTTTATATTTAGGAGGCTGCATGCTGGGCTTTGAAAAATCTGTTTCTGTATCAACGCAACCTTCATGAGAAGATTGGAGATGGAGAAAATCAGTCAGTGTTAATATCTTGAACTGTATTTCTGGAAATGAAAAAAATGAAGGCCTACTATTAGGCCATTTGGAGTCTTATGTTTCAATTATTTTTATTTTTCTTTCTTGTCTAATATAAGATGAAATGCGTGTTGATCAGCAACACTTGGGAAAGTTTCTTTCTTGACAAGTGTGCTAACCTTGAATCAGGCAAAATTGCTCATGTTTTAATAAAGGGTCAGAACACAGCCTAGTAGAGCTAATTTTTACAGTTCATAAGGAATTACATCTTCAGTTGCAGCAAGGATAGGGAGGATTAAAGAATGTAAGAGTAGGGAAAATGGAGAAGATTAAGATATCTGGTACGTAAGTAGTATGGAAAAGCAGTGGTCATTTTCCCACAAATCAGATGAAAGGGCGTAGTAGCGGGGGTGCTGCCTCATCAGGGAGAATCTAGGCATGGGTAAGAGAGACTTTCATTTTACTTAAACTATTTCTCAGAGTTGCTTAAAATTTTAACTATTCAAATTTTAGTAAGCCAGTTTTGTACCCCTTTCCGGACCTCAGGTCACTTGGAAAGCATGGTTGTAAGTGAATTCAGTGAGATTCAGAGTAGGCTAATTTGCAAAGGACTTTCTGTCTTGCTCTGGAAAAATATTAGAAGTCAAGTACAATCATCTGAAAATTTAACTACATCACTCAATACCTTTTTAGTAAACTGAACTACAGTTATGAAGTAACTGCTTTAATATGGTCAATGTGCAGTGATTTGTTTCTCTCTGTGATAGGTTCCCAATACACAGAGCAGTGATGCTCTCCATGCTGATGCATTCCTCTTCAAAAGAAGTGTTTCAGGCAGCTGCTAGTACTTTGACAATTTTGTCACAACAAAACAGTAAGGGAATTTAATTATCTTTACTTTCTAATTCAGCAGAAAGTTATTGCTGTAATATTAAAGAATATTTAGTGTGCTGTTGTATGAATACAATATTCTCTGTGATCAGAATATTGTGCAGTAGTGTTCAGTAGGAAGTTTATTCCTTGCTTTGAAAAAGCTGTTGTTGGCAAGTATCAAAGACAGTGTGTGAAAGTAAAGAGCTCTTTGCCAGTTTATGTGTTGCAATTGCTATTTTTTGGAGCAGGAGATATGAAAAGACTGTGTTCTCTTTGTATGCTTGTTTAAATATTTGTCACACATTTGAATTTCGTCAAGAGCAGCATTTGTTGAAAATCATGTGAGTAAGGATTACAGCCTGACAAATACCATTTCCTTGCTTGACACAGGGGATTTGAGCAGTCCTGTTGACTTCAGTGAATCAAATTATGTGTAGAAAGTTAAGCATGCGCATAACAGTTTTCAAGATTGCTTTAGTCCTGATTGTGTCCCTAATACGGTTTCCTAACTTTTTTCAATTTGCAGACCCCCTCAAAATTTTTCAGTGGAGATGTGGACCCCTGGGTAGGAGTATTTAAGCCTACTGACAGTTGGCCTGCTTTTATTAGATACCTTTCCCAGAACCCTTTGAAATGATTATGGACCTCAAGTGGTTTGTAGACTGCACATTGAAAACCACTGGCTAGATAGGAAGATAAAGACTAGCAGTTAATTACCATTCTCTAGGTGAGAAAGCATTGTTTTATCACTAGGTTACTGAGCCATCCAAGTACATAAAACCTAACAATGAAAAAGTTCTATAGTTATTTATGAGATAAATATGTATCTGTATTGAGAAATAGATCTCATAAATGTATGCATACTCTTACCATATATTATACCAGGTACCTTCATAACATATTACTGACAAGTGGGCCTCTGATTCCCTTTGAAAATCTAAAGCAAATTTTTATTTTGTCTTTTTTCTTCTTCTTTTTTTCCCCCTAAATGAATGTGCTTACACCAGAAATGATAGATACAAAGTTTAGTAAAACCCTCTGGCACAATGCAATATTGCTTGAATTAACCATTTGAAATGGATGTACTGAACTGGGAATGAAAAGAATTGGTGGTAGTTACCATGATAACGTAGAATATTTTTATAGTGTTCTGAGCTGTATTGGTTACAGTTATAGCTACAACATGTGCTTGAGTATTTGAATTTTCAAAAAACGAATTAACAAAGTAAATAGAGTGAATAAATACAGTTTCATTTTTGAAGCCTTATTCTGGAAGTTAGAAGGTTTTTTGAAAGTTTTAAATCCGAGCTTTCCTACATGACCACAGAGTGCAATTTAAGGGGAAAAATTGTTTAAGAATAAACTGTTTTGAAAATAAAAGTAAAGCTGTACATTCTTCTTCACTTAGGTTAACTTTATGTAAGTAAAAACAGCAGATGCATTTAAACTTATTAGGCATTCAGGAATTATAATGCTTTTGATTAAGCTATGCAAACAGAAGTCAGCTTCAGCTCAAATTGTATCTCATTCTAATTTATACTTCTATAACATGTGTGTTTGAGGAAAAAAAAAGGGGGAAGAAGGTAGCAGTTCTGTTGTTTTTGAGAACTATACATGAAGAGAGAGAGATTTACTTACAGGATGCTTGCTATTTTGTGTTGTAGTAAATATTAGGAAGACACTTTTGGCTAAAGGAATACATATGAATGTTTTGGATATAATGAGGAAACATCCACATTCTCCTGAAGTGGCTGAAAGTGCCTGCAGAGTTCTGAATCATGTTTTCGAAGGAAGGTAATATAATTAGAAATACGTGGCCACTTCCAAAGTGAAGGTTTTGTGAGATTCAGCGCTGTAATTGAGTACATTTAAATTATTGACTGTTTCACTGATATTAAAATTGACCACAGGCTGACAGCCCTGTTCAAGACACTGAATTTTGTAAGCCCTGTGTTCAAATGCCCAGGTGGATA
Source organism: Burhinus oedicnemus (assembly GCA_008921705.1). Lineage (NCBI taxonomy): Eukaryota > Metazoa > Chordata > Aves > Charadriiformes > Burhinidae > Burhinus > Burhinus oedicnemus. The sequence continues at coordinate 1,018,686 of VFFE01007054.1, forward strand.
TGCGTAGGGAGCTGCATGTTCTTCCCTTCATGGTTCTTGAGCAGTGAGGTTTGAGAAGACTATCGCTAGGTGGTGTCCCCTCCTGTTAGCCACGCTGAATTCCACTGGGAGATAAGAAATTTCCCACAATATTAAGTCTGATTATTAAAATAACATTGTGTTAATATTACTTTTGTGTTGGCTTTTGCAAATGCTCTAGAACATGACTGTAAAACAAACTTGTGACTCGTAAATACTGGTATACAGGGTGGGAACATTATTCCAAGTGTCTTGCCAAGTTTTTCCAGCCTTCCCTGAAACCTTTACATATACTAAGCTGTCTGTGGAAAAAATTACAGACTCAAGATATAGTCACAGAATTTCTTAGGAATGATTTCATTTTATGAAGAAGAAAATCTCAAAACTTCCATAAACATGTTCACAGGAATAAATAGTATTATAAAATTAAAGAAGAAAATAACCTTAAAAGTGAATTAGTGGCCTTTGGCTACTGCCATTGCTAGGAATGCTAATGACATTGAGATTATTTTTTTTTTCTTCAAGATTAGAACCTAACATGATTGATATTTTTCTGTTTATTCTACAAGTATCTGACATTTCATCAATACTTTATGACAGTTGCAGAGCACCAAATTAAAGAAGATGTGTCTTTTCACATATCTCGACTGGAATCAAAGTTAAATATGTGAATCCACCACTCACCCCGAATTAAATACTTTACTGTCTGTGTATCACTGTTCTGGTCTGGATCCAAAATTACTTCTCAGTAGTCTAGAATGGAATTAGTTACATAGACTGAATTAATGGAATGGCATGAAAATAATATATTTTGCTATGATGAAGAAAAGTACCATAGTTTAATGTATATTTTGTAGCTCAAGACAGATCTACAGTGTTCTAAAGGGTTATCACACAGTGTTAATCAAGGAAACAAATACATGTAAAATTTAGCAATGCATTCTTTTTATTTATTTTATAAACAATATTTTCAGTTTCCCTCATCTGGATATAATGACAGTAGCTGCATCAGAAGTTGTAAAAGCCATGAGGAAACATGAAAAATCACTCTCTCTGCAACTGGAAGCACTTCGAGTCCTTTTACAGTTTATGATGCCCGGTAAGTCATCCAAAAGTATGATCGGTGTGGCATCATACACCAAATCAGAGAATAAAATTAGATGGCTGGGTTTTAGTCTTTCTTAGTTAACGAAACAGCCTTTGATGGGACTTGAAAAAATTTACTGGAGTTCTGCACATAGCAGAGAGCAGCTGTAATTCTTTAAGAACACACAAGATGGAGGAGAACTTTTGAGGTATTGAAGGTAACAGACCAAAATTATCACTGCTGATTTGCCCTTGGTTTTATCAATGAAGAGTTAGCTCCATTACTTCTAAGGAATTCAGGGAATGAGTGTGGAGCTATCGCTGTGATTGTGTATTTTCATCATAGGTACCCTTTAAGTGAGAGCAAGCAGTGATAACGACGTCAAAATTGTTGTACCACAAAATGCATTTGTTTTAATAGTATCTCTTGGAAGGAACCTAAAAATTGGACCTCTGACACCAAAAAATATAGATAGTGATTTAAAGATGCGAAATATACTATTAAATAATATTTTCTACAGAAAAGGAGAAGCCAAACTGACCAGTTTAGAAATCTCTTTAAAAAAAAAAATCTTTAAAGGCAATCTACAGTGGGAAAAATATGTTCTTTGTTAGACTTTAATAGAATCTGGGGAAAGTGTGGATTGGCACACTCATCAGTTTACTGCTGTATATCCTGTTTTTTCCTCTCTGATATTGAGTGTGAGATTACAGACATGGGGTACTGATTTTTTTCAGAACTTTTTGCAAGTGTGTCTCACCAGTTTTAATTGAACATTTACAAAACCAGTAACTCTGAAACTAGTAACTTGGCTAATATGCAGACTGATTGCACATTTTCAGTTTCGTTCTATTCTTTGAATTCTAATCCTAATACTTCCCTTTTATTTCAGTAACAGCAGGATTAAGACTTGATATATATATTCTAACATGTAGGCAAGGCACTTTTTTTGCCAGTATCCTGGAAGTGACGCCCTTCTAAAGCATAATCAAACAAAGAGAGCGCCGGCTGGATGTTGAAACTTGCAGGTTAATTAGAGAATAAAAAGTTAATCATGGGGAAAATAGTAATCGGAACAAATATGAATGCTTGAAGTGACTTTTAAAGGTTTTCTGGGTACTTTCTGTAGTGCCACTTGACTGCAAGTGCCAATAGTTGCAAGAAAGGTAAATCTGAAAGACCTTTCTCTGTTGTTTTATTTGTACTCACCTGCCACTTACGTCATCTGTGGGTAAAATTTGGGCTATGATGTGCTGCCAAGTGAGAAAGGGCAACTAGTTTATAGCTCCTCTATAGTGTCTCCTTTCCAGAAGGAAGAGGCATTCTGAAGTAGGTATCAGGAACACCCTGAAATCTCCTAGCTCAAAAAAGTAAAATATTGCAGTGTACCTTAAGCAAAATTCTTTGGCATGATTTTGTATTTTCACAGTAAGCAGTGAGCAAACATATGGTGAAATCATTTCAAACACAATGTACTCACACTACAATGTAAATCTGGAGGGACTCCAGTCTGTGTAACTACGGCATTCTGAAAATGTTGTAAGATCTGAAATACGCCCTCTGAATCAGTTGTTAAAACCTGTGTGTTCAATTTGATTGTTATATCGGGTTAATAATACTGGGGGGAACATTAAATCTATTCTTCTGAAGAATGTTGTTTTCCATTGTTGCAGATACAAAGAATGACCAGAATGGTTCTTCCAGAGATGTAGGAGATGCTGCTTTTGCACTTACAGTAAAAGTCATTAAAAGCCAGTGTCTGTTGGAGGGAACTCTTTCGTTGGTGCTTAACGCTTTGAACAGGGTATAGTTAAAGCTTTATTCTAATGAATTTTGTCACTATTTTACACTTGCAATGATGAATCAATTGTAAGTTTTAGTTACGCATTGATTTGATAGAATTAATCTCAACTCCTGCATTTCATTTATCATTTGGCGTTTCTTCTTTCTTTCTGTTCTGGAGTGTATTTGATGATCTTTTATATAGTAACTCTATAAAAACAAGGCTAATTTTTTTGTAAGCATACAGTTTATTTATGATTTTTTTAATGGACTAGTTTATACATGAAAAGTGTCCTCATACCTACACCTCAACTACACATAGAACCGAGTGCTTCTTTAATGTCGCTTTCATGGATACATACTCCTTTGCTTTCAACAGAACAGAGTTTCTCAGTTGTCTCCATTCTTTTCACTGTTCAATTCTATAACTTTCCAGCCACTGGAAAACAGAATGATCACAGTGCCTTGAAGGGGAAGCTGAAAAGTGAAAGGCTGAAGCAGACCAGTCTAAACAAAGGAAGCACCAGGAACTTTGCACAACAAATTAACCTTAAATCCTAACAATAGGAAAAGTTTAACATCATGGCCTTCAGAAGATTCCCACCTCTATAAGGTTTACAAAGTTCACCACAATCAAAATGGATGTAGCAATTCACAATTTTTTAGAAGTCTCCCAAAAATTTTAGGCTTGCCAAACACCTTCAGTAAAGGAAATTTGTGTCTCTTACATTTATGATAAAAGTCAGAGCAAATAGTGTATCACCAAAAGAGTACTAGAGTATCTAAAGGATATTTCTTGACCTGAAGATACAGGATATAGGAGATAATAAGAGAGGCAAAATAATTTTTATTTCAGAATGTATTACAGACTCCAGTGCTTTGTGACCACTCTGATTGCTTTTTCTAACCCAGCTGGTTTGTGTTTTGGGGTACTACAGTGTCAACCAGAAGGGCTAGAAATTAACATATTTTAATGAAAAAACTAGAGAAGGAATAAGGAGGAAGATGGGCATGACGCCACTGAAAAAATTTTGCAGATTTGCAAGTCGTTGTGACAGCTATGCACACTTTCAGAACGTCATCTAGGTTTCCTCCATCTAGAAGTGGGGGAAAATTGGGAAAAATAATCACAAATAACCTACTGAATTGCTGTATAACTAAACCCAAAACTTTAAAAATCTTGATGAGGTGTGGTAATAGGTATGTTGCTTCATATCTTTTTCTTTCTGTATTTTTTTCAGTTGCCAACATGTTTGTCACTTGTGCTCATTCTCAAAGAACCCCATTTTTGTTCCTTTTTAACCACAAAGGAAGTACATTTTCTCGCTCTCCTCTTCCAGCAAAATGGTGTGAACTTATGAATGGTTGTACTGAAACTTTGAGGAAAAAAAACGCCACTCTCTATTAGAAAACTAACTCGGGAATAGTTCAGAATCAAAGGTGGAAATCTGGGGAGGTTATGAGTGGCTGAAACTGATAGTTGAAAAGGAAACCTTTTGAAATTGTGATTATTTTTATTTATTGTCATAGCAGCTGTAATTTTAGATACTTTAAGAGCAACAATTGCTTGTCCTTAACAACTTTAAGAATAAGCAACTCTTCTGTTGCTACTGTAAGCAGAACAAATTGATCTGATTTTATATTCATTTCTCCATTAGTTTATTGGAAATCCTAGCATTCAGAAGTGTGGATTAAAACTGCTTGCTTCTGTAGCCGAGTGCACTGGTGCACTCGAAATATTAACCCAGCAAGGAGCTACTGACACTGTGCTTCACAGCCTACAGATGTTTCCAGACGAACAAGGTAGGGAAGGTATTTTGTTCGTTGAATGTGAACGGTGTAGTAGGAGGGGCTGATTAACCACAGAAGCTGTAACCTATCTATTACACTCTTTAGTACTGGATGTGATGTAGGTCCTCAGGTTCATCCACTTTTTAGTTATTCCTGGCCCTGTAATAGTTTATGCAAATAACTTTCTGGAATATTAGTAATATAACACAACTTAGGTCATGGGTTTATTCCACTTAGAATGTCTGAATAATCAACATTATTAATCTTTCTTTTTTTTCTTCTAGACATACAGTGTTTGGGTTTGAGTCTTCTGCGCTCTTTGATTACGAGAAAGAGTTTGTGTATTGCAACTATGCATGTCCTGTCAACAGTTCTAGTTTCAACTCTGAGACGATTTAAAGAGGTCACTGAAATCCAGATGCATGTATGTGTTATTTCTGCATACAAAGATGAAAGTGAAAGGCAAAACTTTAGAAACTAATTATTTTAATGTAGTTATATTTGAAGTATAATTCCTTATTTGAATTACTTCATTTTGATTTTATTGCAATTACTAGATTAGTATAAGTCTTTAAAATTAAACCAATATGTTTGCCATAGAGATGGCTTTCTTGGAGGCATATATTCAATCCAGAATATGTAAGCATAGGTTTAGGTGTTTGTCTAAGACTTTTGAGATCTGCAAACTAGAACAAATTCCTCAGTCATGGTCCATCATTCAATCTATAACCGTTTAATGAAGTAACTGTCATTATAGTACTGATTGCCCTTTTTTGAAAAGTAATAGAAAAAAACTTAGTTCCCAGCCCTGTCACCAGCAATAAGCTTAGTGTAGGAATGCTGTACTTAAGAAGGATATTACTGGAATACTGTGTCAGACCTTGGATCTACTTCTGAATATGGAAAGAGAGTTTTTATTCTGTCTGCAAACACACGTTCGGTCCTCCTCGTGTGAAAGTTCTGTTTCTTCTGCTTCAGAAGCTTTTCCTATTTGTTGCCAGTTCCATTTTTCTAGCGGAATGGAGCTTGCCTGCGAGATCAGCTTCCTGTGAGAGTTTCTGTACTTCTGTTTCAGATCAATATGGAAATATCACAAGTACAGCCTCCCTTCTTTACTGCTGTTTTTCCCCCAATCCTTCCAAGTTTAGCTTAGCAACCAGCGTAGAGAGAAATCAAAATAATGTGGTGGAATAAGAAAGTTCTTTAAAGTGATTTAGTCTCCATTAGGTTTGGACAAAGAGTCTGTAATTTACCCAGTTCACCCTTCTAGGTGAACTTTACTTGCAGAATCATGGGATAATTTTGTATTTCTTTTTAGTTTTTAGATACACCTGTTAAGTTTTTCATTTAGCCTATGTATTTTTTTCAAATTCAAGGATTACAGAGCAACACATTGGGACAGGGGAAGCATCTTCATTCCATATCCTTAGAAGGAGATTGTTTCCTCTGTACATTTTCAGGAAATCACGAGTACATTTGTCACTGCCAAGCGGAATGTTGTCAGATATTTTGGTGCATAATTCGGCTTTTCAAAGCTTCAGTTAATAGCTGTTTAAGTGGGTTGGCTAAACAAGCATGAAACTACAGCTATATAAACACAGAGACACCACGTGTTTCTGCATTCTCTCCTGATCTTCTCCAATTTGTGAATTACTGCATGTTTAAAAGCAGGGCAAAAAAAATAAGGCATATGTGTTTTGGTTGAAGTTTGATTTTGTTGCACGACGTGTTTTAAAATGACACTTTTTAACACTGTACTTATTTCAGTCTTCTCATTGTGTTCTTAGGGATTTCATGCAATCTTGTCAATTCTTGGTTTGTCACCTTGTTTTGCAAAGCTGCTGGTACATGAATCATTTGACACAGTCATTTTCTACCAGATGTCTATGTGTTTCACTGACCAGCGAGATCGACAGGTATCTTCTCTCTTTTGACAGCTCCACAGCTGAAAAATTTTGGTGCTTTTTTTGTCCTAACTTTGATTGTTTGTCTTCCCATTCAGTTTCAAAGCCTGTGTTGTAAATGTTTTGCTAAAATAGCTGAAAATGATGATTTAAAAAATATGATGCTGGAAAAAGCATGTATTGAGTATAATAGTATTATGGCTGAATGTTTACTTCTACTGGGAGCTGATATTAATAAGAAGACGAAGACAAACTCTTTGATCTATCAGGTAATATATGAAAATATATATCATTTTATTGCTTTAAAATTTGTGCCTTTGGGTTCCTTTTTCTTTTCATGTAAACATATATTTGGCAGAACACAGCAGCAATACCCAGTGGAATCTAACTGTGACCTCAGTGGTGTTCAGCATTGCTACTCACGGTGACTTCAGGCTCAGATTGACATTCATTGAAACACCCTTCACTTTATCGAAGCTCATAGGGTCACTGTCACCTAGAATGTGCCCCCACTGCCAGTTCAGTTCTGGTGCAAGTTCACTTTAAAGTCCGTGCTTTCTGATTGCTTACCCTGTTCACATGCAAACATGGGTTCAATCAAGTACTGACTTAGCCTTAGCTTTGGAGTATTTTTGAGGAAGAAGACTTAAGCTCAAGTGTTGCAAACTCCCAGTCATTTTTTCTGAACTAATCAGGTGTAGATGGCATCAAGCCCATTAGAGCCCTGTCCATGAATTGATATTCCAAATTCAGCTCTTGCCAAGCTCTCTGAGGCCAAGATACAGATGGACCAGCAGGCAGCACTGTGCATAGATAGGTTTCACTGTGCTTAGTCCCACTTTGCTCTAGGCCTGCAAAGAAGACTTTTCCCAAAATGCCTGCCCTGGAATGGTGGATTTTTATTTTTTTTTCACTTTGTATTGTACTTAAAGATGAATATAGTCATCAGTTTTTGTGCTGATTTAACTGTTCTGGTTAGAGTTCTGACTTTTTATCAACACAGCTGAAGTAATATAACATTTTGGAATGCCTGCAGTGACACTAGCTGCAAAGAGCTTTATCCAGACAGTGGCCACATCCAGAGCATCAACTATCTGAAATACATTGGTGTCTTAAATAAGGCCATAGGAAAACATGGCATCTGGATTCAGCCAAGCCAACAGAGAGGCTATTCCCAGCTTCTTATAAGTGCTCCTTGCTACATGTGACTGCCTTTAAAATTTTTTTTGAGAAACAGTGTGTATGAGCACTTCTTAATTTTCCTTCCGAGTTGAAGTTTTAAACGGTCTGAGATAACCTCACCAGTACTGCCTGAAGTGAATTAGGAAGTGTTCACTTCTGCTGGCAGAGCTGGCTGGGTGATAAAGCACAGCTGAGTTTGGAACCAACCATCCATCCATGAAGTCTGACGTAGGCAAATCAGTGTTAGCGAACCACAGTGGAAATATTGAAGTAACTGGAAGTATTTCTAAAACATACTTGTAATATTCACAATCAACACTGTTCTGTGTCACAATGCAGGCTGAGAGATTGGAAGGAGTAAAGCTGACTGAAGCCAGTGAACCTGAGCTCCCTAGCACTAGGCAAGATTTGATGAGTCTCACCATTGTTGCCTGTTCATCTGATATCCAGATGACATGGCAAAATAACCCCCCAAGTGTCATTTTTCCACTGAACAGATAAATAAATGGAGTTGCCATAAACTGCATGCAATAACCAAACTACATAAATTACCATTAATTTTTGCCTGGAAATCGTGTGCACTCATGGCAGAAATTACAATTACAGAACTCAGGCACTTGTTATATTTTGGGCAAAGACCAGGAAAATGGGAGTTGGTACTCAGATGCCTTAGGTAGGCATATGCTCTGAGAGGTAGGCAATTGTGTAACTGAAAAAGAGACACGATCCTAAAAATACAATGGATCTGAATTTGAGACAAGTCTCTTAATGCATTCTGAGCTGTTCTTTGAGTGCCTCGCATAATTTTTTTTTAATTGCTTTTCTCTGTTAGGTTTGTGAGAAAGGAAATAATCCTAAATTGGTGGAATTGCTATTAGCCAATGGTGCTCGAGAGCAGGATGTTCGGAGTGCTTTAACCATCAGTATAAAGAGAGGAGATAGCCAAATCATCAGCTTGCTCTTGAAGAAGCTTAGCCTTGATGTCGCCAACAGCAGTATATGTCTTGGAGGATTTGGTATTGGGAGACTAGAACCTTCCTGGCTCATTCCTTTGTTCCCAGATAAACTTACTCCGTTAAGAAAACAAAGTGAGTATATATAGAATTTGCTATACAAACTGTGTTAATAACTCTTGATGGTACTATAGAATTGTCAAGACCTTCAGTTGAGGATCTCTTCAGAGCATTCAGATGGTTATAGAAAGACTGCCAAACCTTGAAAATAAATCAAGTTATTTCTGTTATTTTTTTAAAGCTATTTGGATTTCTTGGAGAATATGCTATCTTTTCAGTTTCTTGTACATACAGATGCAGGTTCTGCACTGGCAAGAATGGTGCTTAAATTCCAGATGAAGAATATTTCAGAGGATAGATCAAAAGCCTCCTCTGATCTAAACTTCTCTGAAGATGGAGTGGATAAAAACTATGATTGGAATTTCATTTCTGACCCCTTAGTGGACAGTGTTTTTCCTTTGAGTGATGATATTGATAGTGAAGGTAATGGTTTTTCTTTTCTTTTCTTTTTTCTTTTTATAATCCCAGTCTAGTGTACCGGGGCTAGACCATAGGCCGTAAATCAGTTGTTTATTTGTATTTGAGACAGAAGACTTCCCATGAAAAAAATACTTTTCTCTAAAATTTTATTTGTGGTAACATTGGAAAATAGTTTATGCTGAGTAAGTATGTTCTTTACCTACAAAATTAGGATCTTAAAGCATTTTATTCATTTATCCACTTAAAATTAGTTCTTCATGCATTCAGTTTCTTGTAGAGAGAAAGAGTGGGATTCATCCAACCAAATTTAGGTATTGACTATTTTGATATCTGTTTCTGAGCTATTTTTGTATCCTGCCTTTATAGCCAATAGCAAAAAGCAAGTGCTTCAAGAGCACAATTTGTCTCATCATGAAGTCAGGTGTATTGTGATCTAGAAATCCCTATTCCCTGGGTTGTCTGTAAATAAAGTGCACACAACTAAGTCTGGTATAGAGGACTATATTGTTAACAAATAAAGCAGGTGAAACTCACCCTATCCCAAAGATAGCTAATTGATCAGAAAGTGTAAAGGATAAGTCTATGTTCAGGCCAACATCATTCTGGTAACCATGTCAGGAAATCTGAATGTCTTTAACTTATAAAAAACAACATTTTTGTCTGTAATATCGGTTCCTTAATAAGAGTAAGTTGCCTTAATTTACAATATGCCTTTTGTTTGTTCAGATATCACTTGTTTTAGAACTGTTGTATGCTTAAAATCATCACAGATGAAGAAGTTGAATTTTGGAATCAGAGGAACTTTTTTAGTTCTGTTTTGTTCTTTTCCTTTACATCATTCAACACCTTTTTTCATTTCTGTAGGACTGTAGCACAGACATATAATGGGTACTATTTGTTGCTCCACATAGAAAAGTGGCTAAGCTATATGTAAATTATGGTAAAAAAAATACAGGCTTTGCTAACAGGAGTGATTTTAGGAGTTTTAAAAGTAGGTTTGAGAAGAGGAACACTAAATGGGTCCAGATGACCCTAAATCACCAAAGCCAGAGTGACATTTGATGTTTTGTTCTCAATAAATGTGGGAGTGCAAATTTATCTATTAAAATACAAACTTTTTTCTATTTTAAAAAGTTATTTACACTGGAGTAGCACAAAGATGTGTTACAAAACATGTATAATAATCCCAACCTGCTGGAAATTTTAAATGATAAAGCATCAATGTAACAAGCTGCAGGTCATATATGGAGCATGTCAGGTTACTCTAAAACGTGATGACAACATCCTTGGCCTATTGCACACACAATTAACCAGTGAGATCCTGCCAATATTGATGCTTTTGAAATGTATCTCTCCTTTGTATGTCAGCATCTATATTACAGTTGAATTCTGAGCTTCATCTTTAAATCAATTTTCTTACTTATTTGTTCTCCTGTGTTACTGTTTTGTACTAGGAAGTGAAGGTTCACTTTTTACAAAAAAAAAGTCCAATTCCATTGCAGTTGCTGACTTATATTGTAGGGAAATGGCATTTCAAAGAGGTTCTCCTACTTTGCCACGACATTCCTACTCTGTGGTAAGTCAGATCTTTATTCATTCCAGACTTCTTATAAGTCCATCTGTGCTGCCTACAGGAAAATTGTTAATAATCAAGTGTTAGGAAATGTGATGTAACCACATGGGCTCTTGTCTCTCTGTTGCCATTTAATATTTCCTTCTATTGCTGTGCAATTACTGTGCTCCAGATCACTGTACAGATGAGAGTTTACTTCAGCAAAGATTTATGATCAATAAAAAGTACGCATTCTTGTGAATTGCTCAAATTTCCGGTCTGATTTTCAAATGCAGATACAGAAACTGTGGGCCTCTTCACTAGCCTTTAGTGAAGCTAATCTTCAGAGTGCTACTCTGATCAATGAAGAGAGACTGATTCCATAAGAAGACATAAGAGGACAAATCGGTGGAATCAAAGTCAGGCTCCTTTGAAAGGACCATGTCTCTTTCCACTGACTGTAAAGGGAAACTGGAGAGACTGGTTTCCCGAGAGAAAGTTGGTTTTTTTAATATCCCGCTGCATCTTATCATCCCACTCTAGTGAAAGTCATGTTAGGTTGCCAAAAAATGCACTAGTTCCATTGCACTTTAAATCTACTGTTCTTTCATATTGCCTGGATCAGTAAGTTTTATAAAGATACGACCTCTTGTTATTTTTAGTTGAAATGTACAGTTTCTTTGTGTTCCCCCTGGAAGTTCTGATAAAAAGAAACCACAATAAAAAAAATTTACTGAATTCAGATCATTTCAGATATCTGCATGTGTGCATTACCGGTTTTTTTGTTCTCTTCTGGGATTTTCCAGGGACCTGGCTCAGATTATGAACCATTAATGAAACAAAGAAGAAAATTCTTGCCTTCAGATGAATCCCCCAGTAAGTAAACTGAACAATTTAACATATATAGCAGCTTTTTCATGCTTAATGCTTTCACAAGCAAATCATGCAAAGATCTTAATTAGATGATATATTTGTTTATCAAGAGGAGGATACATTTTGGAAATACTACAGTGGAGTACAAATAATGCATATATAGGGAATTATTTTTTTTTCCTGGGCTTCACAAATAATTTACGTAGAATTAAACAGGCAATGAAATTTCATGAGTACCCTTATTAGCTTTCAAAAGCTAGTTCTGTTGTGCAGTGCGTAAGCATCCATCTCTTCCCTACTGTCTTATAAATTTCTGTCTCTTAATAGAAGTCTTCATGAATTTGGATCTTAACCCAATATCCAAACATTCACTGTCTTCTGCATCTTTAGATCTCAAGTTGATTTATCTTAATCTTAATTACATGATAAATGAAATCATGCTATTTTTCCCATGTTTTTTTTTTTTTAATAGAAGGCGTCTTAAAATTTTCATCACATATAAGACCGTCAGACAGTCTTTCTTCATTGATCTCAGAGAAAGAATATATTAAATCACTAGATCTTTCATCAAATGAGCTGGAGAACATTGATGCCATCAGCCAGAATAGCTGCTTAACTAGTCATCTGGAACATCTTGAGAAACTGGAGCTCCACCAAAATGCTCTTGCAAACATTCCAGAACAACTGTGTGAAGTAATTCTGCATAATTTTATGTAATACAAGTTGAGATTAGTTACAATAAATTGTTTGTCTCTAACAAACAGTGCATAACAGTGCTACTCATGAATATGGGTGAATATTTTTGCATGCTTCATACATTCACTCAATTTTCATTCAGTGGATTTATGTTCAGCTAGAAATAAGAGTATTTTCATGGAACTGTTTTAAGGCATTTACTGCAGAGAACTGCTCTAGGACATGTTATATTGAGTAGCATAAAGTAAATGGAACCAAAAACTGCAGGCAATTCATATCTGTTAAATTTTATGAAACTGAACTAATTAATTTTGAAGAATGCTTTATACTTTATTCTGTAATAGAAATATTATGGGTTACTTTGGTATGATTGCTATTTTCTGCTATTTTTCCTAGTGAGAGAAATATAAGGAAATTAATAAATTGTATAAAATATAACTCAATTTAAAAGCTATAAATCCATATTTTCAATTAACTTTTTAAAAACAAATTATCCTTTTCTTTCAGAACTTGAAATGCTTGACTTACTTGGATTTACACAGTAACCGATTTACTTCTTTTCCAACTTATTTACTGAAAATGAATTGTATTGCAAATCTTGATATCTCTCGAAATGACATTGGGCCTTCCTTTGCTTTGGATCCATACCTCAGATGTCCAACTCTAAAGCACCTTAATCTTTCATACAATCAGCTGGTGCGAACTCCTGAATTTCTTACAAATGTTGCTGAAAATCTGGAACAGCTATTGCTAGAAGGGTGAGTAATATTAGTAAATGGCCCATAGCATAACAAACATAACAGAAAAAAATATTTGTCATCCAGAATGATGACTGTTATAGCATGGAAAGGATTGTTTATTCAGCAGTGAAACACTGACATTATCTTCCAAATGTGTAAATTGCTACAGTTTTCAGTGTTGTATTACAAAGTACGTGAGAATATTTGTGGGTCTTGATAGAATCTAATAGCATTGCAGTTTCAGTAACATACTAAAAATGTTGTAGTTCAGCATTTTTCTACTGCCATACTGTTCATCCACAGGACAGTCTGTGTTGTCTAACATATTCAACTAGGTTTTCTGTGTACAGAGTACAGTTTCTACTGCATTTCATATTCACCAAAGGTTTTTTCGAAGTACAATTCGTGGAATTGCGTTTATTGGCATGGATATGTTTTAAATGATAGAAGCAGAGAAAATATATAATTTTTTGTTTACCATGACTTTTTATGATATTTGTTAGTGAGTGAGATAATTCATACCTATACGGTATTCTTAAGAATGCTATTATTGATAGCTCTGTAAACTGCAGAGACTGTCTCTTTCATCTCCCATAATTTATTTTAAATAAGATAGTTACATTTTTTACACAGAAGTTCACACAGAATAAAGATAGTAACACTTGTAACTAAAGCAAGCAGTATTAAATATGTGAATCAAATTTGCAAAAGCAATATTTTAAATTCAAAATCCTGTTGCATTTCTTCATTAGCTTTATTTTGAACTTTATTAGCAGTATTACCCTTGCAAAACAGTGCTGCATGGTTCTTTTATCTCTATTTTCAGGATCTTTGTCCCTTTCTCTTTCTGGTTGTCTGCTTCCCAGAATACATTGTTTGTAACATTATATACTCATCCTGAATTGGATCCCCTATGTGGAATTCCTTTTTTTTTTTTTTTTCTTTTCAGATTGATAGTCATTCTGTAATGATAATCCTGCAAACACATACCTTTACTAAACAGAACTACTCAAAAATGTGACAGTCCTCTTTGTGTGGAATTGAGCTGCAGTATGTAATCAGGAAATGACACCTTGTAGTACATTCTGACATTTGCTCTCCAAATTAATTAAAACAATCTTAATATCAGTCACATTACTCCATGTTGCCACATGTACCAGTATTTTTGCTGACTGGTCAGTCTTTATACAGATAAAAGTCTTATTTTCAGTTTACCAGTGTAAGGATAGCATTGTCAGATCAATACTCTTTACTTTCACTTTTTAGCTAATAGTTTCTAAATAAAACGTGTTGGGTTTTTTCCTTCTTGTTATCATAGAAACAAAATTTCATGCTTATGTTCACCCATATGCTTGAAAGAACTGAAAATTTTAAATATTAGTAAGAACAATATTTCATCCCTTGCTGAGAATGTCTTCATGGGCTGTACAAAACTGGAGCAGTTCAATGCGAGGATGAATGCACTTGGTAAGTATCTGTGAAAATAGGATCCACCTTCTAGAAACCATTCCAAGTCACAAAATTCCTCAGCCACCAGCATTTGGAGTCTTGGGAGAACAGAAAAGAAGAATACCACATATGCTTGTCCTTGTTTGTACAGTTCCCTAAGCATCAGCTTTTGATCACTGTTGGAAGCAGTATGGTTTAGTGGTAGTTTTGGCAGTGTTAGGTTGATGGTTGGACTCGATGATCTGAAAGGTCTTTTCCAACCTAAATGATTCTACGATTCAAAGTATTACCACAGCATATCCAGTGTTGCCTTCTGAATAAGATAGAATGTTTGATTCACTTGCCTGAATGCAGTTGTCATTTGAGATGCCCTGAAGTATCCCACTTTGCTCACAGCTTCTGGTTCGGAAAAAGCAGGTCTTCCATAGCTCCTGTGTTGTTTTTCCAAGCCATGTGCAGACAGCTCAGGTACCACAGGGCAGATCACCTTCACTAGAACCCAGTGTTTAAGCAATTGAATTGAATTCAGAGTGTATTTCAGTGGCTTAGCATATTTTATGCAAAGGTGTCAAAATTAATTTACCTATGAAAAATACAAATTACATAAATGAGATTTTAATAATACTGCAGGAGTTCATAAGTTATTGTCAGAATTTATTTCTGTCTTCAAGACATAAAATCTTCCATTTTGAAGTTATTGTCACTGTATTTTAGAAGGTAGCTCTTACACCTGGATTAAACACAGCTGAACCACTAGAGTAATTTTTATATGCATAAGACCTGTTACTGACTGGGTGAATTATGGGAATGTTATGTATACTGGCAATACAGTAAAGTGTAAGTAAGATTATTTTAGTGTTTAATGCCAATATGAGATGAAGTATAATAGTACATAATATGATAAAAGCCAATACATTAACTCGGTTCTAAACTTCTTTCATTTGGGGAGTTTAGTTTTAAATAAGCTTTAAAAAAAGATTCAGATTCTACCTTTGGTAGCTTAGACAAAGACCTGTGTATAGAAGATGATAGACTGACCTTATAGTCTGTCTTTGATTTTAGAAAACTTCAGTCTTAAAAATAATATAAACAGTTCTGAAAAGTAATAGGATTAACCTCTTTTTCTGCTCTAGAAATAATACCTGACTTGTCATCCAGCATAACAAGCTTAAAATTATCCCAAAATTGTTTTATTAATGTTCCAGAAGCAATTCTTCTTCTACCACAGTAAGTTATTATTTTATTTATTGAAATTAATATCAAGTTCTTGATGAAGAAAATCTGATGGCAAGACCTTTGTTAAGCAGAAAATTCTGCACGTTTTACTGATTTTCAGGAAATCTTCTCTAACAGATAAAATCCAAAATTTAGTAGCTTTTAACTGAAGACAAATCAGTCACATTTTCTTTCATTATTTTGAGAAATTCCGTTCCTCAGATTCAAATCATTGTTATTGAAAATATATTGCTTGGCTGTTGAAGCCAAGAATTCTTGCTGAGAAAACCAGAATTAATTTATTATATTCTTGAAACCAACAGTAAAAAGATACTGGCAATTTTTCCTTTTCAAGAAGTTCTGCACACTTTTGCACAAGGCTACTGAGATTAGTTTTTCACTTCCCAAATATCACAAGATATCTATTCTCAAAGAATGACACTTCCTCTAGATGGAATTGTGATAAAGATGCACGTGACATTTATTTTGCTGTACCTTCAAAGTGTTACTCATGTGAAAATCAGCCTTCTGCTTTTTTTTTTAATAGAAGTTACTGACCTTAACGGGTCACTGGAATCAGATTGTGGAAGGAGTGCTTGGAAGGGATGATCAGATCAGTTATCTGATAGATGTGGGTACAGATGGCACCATGAGGAGGGCAGATCCACAGATTTGTGAACTTACATTAATCAACTTTACATAGAGCACATCATTATTAACATGATACTATGCTGTTTCAGCATGCTAACGTTTATATTCACAGCAACAAATTTAATGGATGTGTTGAAAAAGGTGCAATTTTCAGGTTCTACGTCTCCCAGCCCAGACAAATCAATAAGGAGTTGCATGGATTTTTTTGCATGCTTCATGTTCCACAGTAACATAAACAGCATATTTGTCCAACAGATGACTTAAAGAAATGAAATGTTCTTTTTTATGTAGCTCTTAAATACATGTGTAGTTGAACTATATAATTTGTGCACATATATGTATTTACAAACATCTATTCATAGAAACATTCTGATAGAGTGAAGTATCCATACCATCTGATGTTAGTCTCCTAAGTTAAGAGCAAGAAAGAGAGCAGTTCAGATCACCTAGTGAGGCTCCATAGTTTATAAGTGAAATCTTGAGTTCTAGAAAGTTGATAATACCAGGAAGTTCCCCGTTGCTTTTTCTAATTTTAAATTTACTTTAAAAAAGCACATGAAAATACATATTAGTGTTATGTTAGATTGCAAGTAACTTTTTGAATACATTCAGTTAGACATTGCACGTAACAGTGTACTCCATGATCCTGAACTGACCTGTAACTGGAATCCTGAGCTAAACTCTATTTTCTGTTACCCAGGTATTAATGTATATTAACTATACTGTTTACAATTGGATTACTGAATATTTGCACTACTAAAGTGTGAACCATATTTATGTGTATCTTCTACTAATCTGAACAGAGCCATGCATGCCTGCAAATCATAGAAAGAAGAGGGAAGTAGACTATTATCACAATATGTACACTTATTTAAAATGACTCTTTAATTTACTGTCTGAAACATTTACACACAGTACTGTGTGGATGTTTATTTTCATGACCAGGCAATTTGATTCAGTATAATATTCTTTCAATGTATTTGTCTGTGAATCAATCATATGTATTTTCTTACAATTGTTTTCTGAGGTAATAAAGACCTACTTATAATAATTACTTTTGCTCGTAGTAGTAATTCTCTATCTTCTTCTGTCTACATTCCTGTCAGAAAACTGTCTGTTCTGATATCTAATCCATTTGTTTATTTATTAAAAATGAATACAGTTCCAGTTAATCTCAGTTTTATTTTTTTTCATTTGCTAACTTTTCTCTTTTTTATTTTCATGGGTTTAGTTTGCGATCAGTAGATTTAAGCCAAAACAAGATCATAAGCCTGCCTGGACCAATGCACTGGAAATCATTAAACTTAAGGGAGCTGTTATTTAATCATAATCAAATAGACGTCTTGGACTTGAGTGAAAAGGCATGTGCATGGTCTAGGCTAGAAAAGCTACACCTGTCCCACAACAAGTTAATGGAGGTAAAGTGTAACATTCTACCTAAAGAAAATCAAATTGCTTTTGAATTGGATGCAATTTTTCAGTATTCATTTGATTTTCATGTCACCTCTCATGTCATTGTAAATTTTATTAGTAAAATGGTATGTAAGTGCAAATAGTACTTCCTGTGAATGGAAATCACCATATTCTATTAAGCTTTTCTGTCTGGAATGTTCTGTCATGGAATCAGTTTGTGTAATAAATTAATTATGAGGTCCTTTGTCTATTACGGTGGGATATTAGGCCTGTTTATTAAAAAGTTAAACTACGGCGGTAAAAATAATACCTAGTTTTGTTAAATATTTAATGTATTCATGCTCATACTTTTTCTTTTTTTTTTTAACGATTAATTGCCCATTAAATGTTCTTTTATTTAGATTCCTCCTCAGATTGGCTTCCTAGAGAACTTGACTTCTCTGGATGTAAGTCATAATCCCGATTTGAGATTCTTTCCAGATGAAATGGGAAGACTGTCCAAAATCTGGGATCTTCCTTTGGAGGGACTCCATCTTAATTTAGATTTCAAACATGTGGGATGCAAAGCCAGAGACATTATCAGGTTTGTTGCCCTATTGTTCTTGAATATTTGTGTTTTGCTTTCCTGGGATATGCAGTAAACATTAAAAAAAGAAAATATCCTTTTGAAAAGACATGCTGGTTTGTCCTCGGAAATCCAGCATG
Organism: Burhinus oedicnemus; assembly: GCA_008921705.1. NCBI lineage: Eukaryota > Metazoa > Chordata > Aves > Charadriiformes > Burhinidae > Burhinus > Burhinus oedicnemus. Next base: position 1,037,237 of record VFFE01007054.1, read on the forward strand.
CCACTCTATGGAAGGTATCGTATTGTACCGTCTCGTATCATATCATGTATCATATCAACACACATATATAAAATAGATTATAGTGATTTAGACTACAGTAGTATTACTTCTTGCATTTGATGCTTCTATAAGCCGTGCAATAAATAGTGCTTACCAATTATTTCTGATGTCTCTTGTGTTCCCAAGTGCATTGCACAGAGCACATTTTTGGGTAATTACAAAACAAAAAAAGGCAAATTCTGAATTAAGCTTTAACTTTCAAATCAGAAATTAGAATAGACTGTTAAAATCCCAGTAATGTCAAACAGATATTGAAAATTTGAAGAAAACGGTACAAGTTTAGATTTTTCCTTGGTCTTCAGTTCTGTTGGTATTTTTCTTTATGATACACTTCTGTGAGTTCTGCGAACTTTTTTATGGCAGATTTCTTCAACAACGACTGAAGAAGGCTGTACCTTATAACAGAATGAAGCTCATGATTGTTGGAAACACTGGCAGTGGGAAAACAACCCTGCTACAACAACTAATGAAATGCAAACGAACAGAATTGAGCTGTGCAAAAGCTACAGTAGGCATTGATGTAAAAGACTGGATCATTCAAGGGAAAGGCAAAATGAAGAAAGAGCTTATATTAAATGTGTGGGATTTTGGAGGTATTTCAAGAGCTTATTGTCCTTTACTATTGTCTTTTCTAACACAATGCATTACTTATTCTTAGAGTCAGCCTGTGAAATTTCTAACTGTGGACAGTAGAATCATACAAAATTACACCAAAAGTCAAGTGACCACTTACAAATTAGTGAATTCTGTAAATTGACAGCTAATCCCTCAAATTCAATATAAAGCCTCAGGAATTTCTTTTCACTAAATGTGGTCTGACCACTCATTTCAACCACAGCACTCTAGAAGTGTCACTTCAGAATAGTAATAAACTGCTTGTAATCACCAGAAGAATCATCTTCCACTCAACTCTGTTTCTCCCTTTTATAGTGTGGGTCTCTCTAGGCTCTACAGTATCACTGTTTCATAGGGTCACAGAAAACAAAGCGCTTAGGAGGAGTCTTTGAACTTTGGGCTTTTGGAAAACTTTCTAAGTTTGGGGGACTCCAGAAGCACTTCTAAAATTCAGCGGTATTTTAGGCTATAGAGAAGTTATTGTTAAACATTGGTCCATGATAATTTAAATACAGTCTATATCACAATGGATAGGCACAGAAGAGCAGCATTCAAGCTGAATGTCCAGCTTCCGATGTGATTTTAAGTGCTTAATCATGTGAACTTGGGAGTCTATTTTGAAGTTGCTGAAAGTATAGGGGAGAGGGAGGGAAGAAAGAAGGAAGGAGCGAGGGAGACATTCAGTATTGGAGTTTTAAAAGAATCTTGACCTTTCAAGTTGTCTTTGCAGCAACCATGCGTATGCAGTTGTTAAACCTTACACTCTTGTTTTAAAACTAGCTTATATAGTTCAACACTACACTTCAGTGACTGATCTATCACAGAGTACCTGCCTAAAATTCATAGTTGTTACACATTTCCTGTCAATTTAGATAATTTTCTGTAAGCATTCATTTCATTTGTGGATTAGTGATCTGAGAATAAGTGTTCTACTGCCTTTTTGTGACCTGAAGATGTTCAATGAGGGAAGTACTGAACAGTGGAAATTTTTTAACATTAGGACAAGAAGAGTTCTACAGTACCCATCCTCATTTTATGACCCAAAGAGCTTTATATCTTGCTGTTTATGATCTCAGCAAAGGACAAGCAGAGGTGGATGCTATGAAACCGTGGCTTTTTAACATCAAGGTAAGCCATAGATACGTACAGAATGGAATTCCACTTTTCCAGGGAGCTGTTGGTGAATTAACCACAAATTAAACAGCAAATTAACCACAAATATTTTTAGAGGGGGGATGGAGGAAAGAAATTATTTGACAAATAAAAATAGTGAGATGAAACAAGAGCTGAAATACATCATATATTGGATATGAAAATATTTGTAGACATACAAAGACATGATCAACAACGTTTTGTACTTAAAATGGTACAGAGTCGTGCAAAAGAATATTTTATTTGTTCTGGCAATATTTTGAATTGACTGATAAAAAATAAGAAAGGGGTAGTATTAAAGGGATGACAAGTTAAACCTGCTTTTTCTTTTACACCATTGTAAATTCCAGGGAAATCAGAATTTGACTAAGTTAAAACTGACTAGATGCAGGTTTGAAATTGTGCTGTTAAGTGTACGCTTAGCATCCTATTGCTAATAGGAATGATTCCAGGACTATGGTAGGGAAATTGGTCTGAGGATCTGCCTATATATTTTTCTTTTGCTCTGTTTTATTTTCATTTAATGAAATCACTCTGTGGTGAGCATTATTTGTCTTTTCCTTTTGTATGATGGTTAGCCATGGCTGGGCGATGCAATTACATAAAGATTTTGTATATTGATCCTGTGTGCTAAACTTGTCTTTTTTTCACCTTGAGCAGCGATACAGGACAGAGGGTTACAGTCAGTTTACTGTTGATAAAGACCATTTCTGATGTGTTCTCCTTTGCTATGCAGTACTTGCAGGTGTTTTGATGACAACTAGCAGAGTAACCTTTGCTTTTCCATTTTGTTGGGTGTTTTTAATGAAAAATACAGTTATCCCTCTATTTTACTGACAATGTTACTAATCTGCGAAGTGTGACATCCAGATCTATACTGCTTCCTTTTAGAAAAAGCCTATTTTTTAATATTTCTATTTTGAAATAGACTGCTGTCTGTATGTTAAAAAATATGTTTCATATTTATAGACTGATGCACTTTTACTGCCTTATCCAGTCAAGGCTATTATATAGGATTGTTGTTTAAATTTACTCTGAATAAAGACATGAAATAGTATTTCAGATTTCGAACTTATTTAAAAGAGGTATATTTAAAGAGGGAGAAACAGTTGCTTTTTTCATTGTATTGATTGTTTTGACCAAATTGCTCACATTTTATGTGCATGTAAAACAATAACATCAACATTCACTATTGAGTTAATTGACTGAATGGATCTTACTAACAGGCTCGAGCTTCAACATCCCCCGTCATTCTTGTTGGCACTCATTTAGATGTTTCTGATGAAATGCAACGTAAGGCCTGCATGAGTAAAATTACTAGAGAGCTGTTGAATAAGAGAGGCTTCCCAGCAATCCAAGATTATCACTTTGTGAATGCTACGGAAGAATCCGATTCCATTATTAGACTTCGGAAAATCATAATAAAGGAGAGTCTTCACTTCAAGGTAAGCTACATAGTTTTTGTAATGTTGAAAACATGCTAGTTTTACTTAAGTAAATATATTTTTAAACATCAATTAAACACATAATTAAATACATTTTTAGTGTGATAGCAAACTCATCTTGCCTTCTATAAAATCTTACACACAGCAAAATAATGAAGGAAAATAGCCAGTTTTGTTTTAACTTCATTTTCTGCCAAAAAAATCAACTTAGTAAAAATCTCAGCTAAGTTTTGTTTTCAAACACTAGTATTTAATTAAAAATAAGTCATCTTTTTCTTACAAAAGAAATCTGATCAAAAACTGGATTTTGTTGGATGGCAACATGTAATTGCAGTAATAAGTATTGCAAGATTTCAGGGGACCAGGAAATAAGATTTTGTGATTTCTGAAAGCCAACTAATTCTCCATTTACTGTTTTCATTTTACATAGTGTGAAACTATTCCTAGAAAGAAGAGAGTGAACTAAAGCAGGAAAAGGAGACCCTTTGGACTGAGTGATCCTCCTAAATTGGAGAATCTGCACTCATAGTTCTGTTGTCTCCAAAGTCATTCCTACCCCTCATTCCCTGCTGTCTCCTTAGCCACAGCATGAAGCTCTAAGTGTGAATGACAAGTATCAAGACAACAGCCCAGGCATGGAGCTTACAGGAAGACAGGATCCAATCTGTAGCAAAAAGAATATACATTTTTTTTTTATTATTTTATTTATACATTATCAATCATATTGTCACGGGAGAAGAGCCAGAGATCACTCAAACAGATCTGATCTAGTAGTTAGTTTATTGAGTTCTGATCAGTAAATTTAGGTAGGTAAAATATTTAATAAGTACAGGTGGATTGGTGGTCAATACTATTTAGTACACTTAAAGTGAGTATGGGATACAAAGATTATCACGTAAGCTTACTATATGTATCTTAAATGTTCCACGCATAAAAAAAATGTCACTTAGCAACCCATCGATGTCTGGTGTCAGGTAAGAGATCTCTCAGGCTCGAGGGGGTAACCTTGAGAGGCGTCCCTAGTCAAGGGGAGATCACTGCCACGCAGCCAGCTGCTATGGACGGAGAGCTCAACAGACCCTGATGGCTGCAGATACTTACAGCGGTTGATTTGTAGTTAGAATTTCTGCTGTGTTAATGCAGTTTCAGCCGCTTATCAGCCCAGTCTCCAGTCAAACCGTTTTTTTTGGTTTTGGTGCTGTGTTCTCACTGATAGCCTCACAGAATAGGATTAACTTCAGTTAGGCTTACTTGCTGAACATCTGCCTGGACCAAAGTTCAGTTAGTTCAAACAGGAGTGCATCTGTCACACATGTATAGTGTTACAACACGTTAAAAAGAAAAGGTGACGTCCAGTGCTACTGAAGGCAATGGTAGAACTTCATAAATAATAGCAGAGCCCAAATGTCTTCTGAATTACTGCTTGGAAGATATTATAGAGCAAATACTGTATTAATGACCAGTCTTACACTGGTGGTGTTACAAAGGAGAGAAAGAGTGTGCACACCTCTTGTTTCTCTCTCAGAAACTACCAGTTTAGCCACATCCATAATCTGCCTAACTTCATTCCACAGTTCAAGGAATAGCTAACCAGTGCTAAGTGGCAATGAGGTGGCCTATTCATGTGGAATGGATTCTCATAGATCCAGTAGGCACGAATAGAGCTGGTGTTTGTAAAGCCCTGGATCTCACCATTCTTCAAAACTCAGGAGAAGTTCTACTTTTTGAAAACATTTCACTCTTGGGTACCTAAAAATTGTTCCTCTAACATCCATGTCTCTTGCAGTTGTGAGTTAAACTGATGTTTAAACGTCTACACAAATTTAAGGTAGCCTAAAGGAAAGGAGATAGTTTCCATAAATAATGTAGACACTTTGTGAAGGAAGTGTTAGAAGGTACGTACTTAGACAATGTGACTTAAGTATTCAACATTGTCATCTAGTTTACTGAGTCTTTGAAATTACACAAGGTACTAATTACATTTTCACAGGGTACTCATGACATTTTTGACATATAAAAATGCTACAGTGCATTACTGTTTAACTTCTTTGAGAGGAAGTTTACGAACTAAGAAGCCAGTTTGGAAATGCTGGGAAAATTGTTTCCCATTTCCTCAAAAAATATTACTAGTTCAGCACCCATGGAGAATGAAAAACCTGGTCGGGTGCTAGCTAATAGCAAAGGTCAAAGGATGTCTCCAGAAAGGAACTCAGGCTAAGGAAACAGGGGCAAAGCACCCAACTGTTTCCCTTAAGTGTCGCTAACCTGGCCAATTGTCTTGTGTTAACCTGAGATGTATGACCTCATCTGTTCATACAGCAAATATTTTCCTTTTGCTTCAAATCAAAGCTTCTCTTTGAACTTCTCAGAAGACATAATTTTTTAAATTTTATGTACATGTAATATGGAAATATTTTCTTCTTTGACTATTCATTTATAGAAAGACATTCATATAATTCTGAAAGAAAAGTTAGTTTACAGCTACCTTTCAGAAGCCATGTTAGTCAATAAATGAGTGTTCTTGTTCCTTCTTGCTGCTACTATTGAGTGGACACAATCATCTTACATCTTAGTTTTATTGTCTGCATTTCACATAAATAAATTAATACATTTAAGATTATTATTCTTAATTATACAGATCAGAGATCAACCAGTGGTTGGTCAGCTAATTCCTGACAGCTATCTGGAGCTGGAGAAGAGAATTTTGCTGGAACGTAAAAATGTCCCAGTTGAATTTCCTGTGATTGATCAGAAACGCTTACTGGAACTGGTACAAGAAAGCCAGTTACAATTGGATGAAAATGAACTCCCTCACGCAATTCACTTTCTGAATGAATCAGGTAAAACGTTATCTTCAATGTATATTTGCTAGCAGTTTGTTGCAAATCTGCAGCAGACAGACCTGTACGTATTTTTAAATCTCGCACAAGGTTGCCAAAAAGTGTTGAGCTGAAATGCTTAAGCTTGGGTAACATTAGTTTTATAATCCAGGTTGTTATGTCATAAAGGAATTCCATGACATAAAGGATCGCTACTGTAACAATTTATATATTTTACCACTCCTTGAAAACATCATACCTGCCAATTAGACAGCAGTTTCTGAAGAAAGATGCAATTGCTGTAATAGCTTTAATAGCTTTAATAGAATAGCAGTTAGGTGAAGATATGCAACAGCTTATCTTAGTGCCGTACAGACTTCTTAAGATTAAATAATACACCACACAGAGCATAGCTGCTTGGCAAAAACCCAAGTCAGATTACACATCTAACAAAACATCTGAAAATAAAGGTAAAGCTGAATAAATCATGGTTGCATTCTACTCTCCTGAGATACTGACATAAATTCAATAACTGGATTTATTATTCAAATTGCTTATGTCAAGTCACATAAGAAAAACAGCCCAGAGCGTGGTGTTTATTTTGCTTAATATAGAGCTTGAGAAATGCATTGCTAATTACAATATTCTTTTCACAGGCGTACTCCTTCATTTTCAAGACCCAGCACTACAGCTAAGAGATCTGTATTTTGTAGATCCGAAGTGGCTATGTAAAATCATGGCACAGGTTAGACTCTGATTACTTTCTGTATTTACATTCATGGAGCTTTTTCCTCTGTCTCAAACTATTGTAACTTATTAGTGGTTCTTCTCCACCGTTTCTTTACTGTTCCATGATCCAGAATTTTCTCAGGGCCCAGATTGGTTTACCTGGCTCTTTATGTTTCCTTTGCTTTCTAGACAACTGTCTGTCTCAGTGGTTCTGTGTTCTTACACTGTGAAATCCAATATCATTTAAACTACACTGGATACAAAATTACATGTAGAATAGAAAAACCACAGCGATGCAAAGTAATTCTGCAATATGTTGTGATAGGTTGAAGTGAAAGCTGGAACTTTGGATTAAAGTAGTAAGAATGGGGGAAGAAGGGTCATTGTATGCTTGGTACTGATGGCAGGGGAAAGTGAGTGATACGTATTCACATCTTGCGACAGGCAAGTAGCAGACTGACTGCTTAAATGAAACCAGCATTGATCTAGAAATACTCTCAAAATTCTTTTTATATATTCAGATTTCCTAACCTCTGAAACTTTACCTTTCATTCAGTGCAGGAAATGGGATGGCAAAAATGTAAGTTTGAGCCTTCAAAGCTGGTGGGATTAAGAGTGAGAAAAGACCTAGAAGATCATGTTGTCATTACCAGTATGCTTGTGTGAAGTGCTGGTATGAAAAGTCACCATACATAGGCTCCCTTCAGAGAACTCTTTCACAAATTAACTTGTAGAATAAATTTCCATATAATATGGAACAGTGAAAGCTACTGAAGAATGGTAGCACACTAGTGGCTTGGACCGATTAAATTTTTTCACTGCTGTCTTCTTGCTGGCTAGCATTTTGGAAATGTTTCGTTTCACTGTGAAATGGAGTCCATTTTTTCCCCCTAAATAACAGGCTACCAAATATTTCACGGAACAAAGTTTGTCAGGAAAATGCAATCTTATGATCACTGTACATCTGAAATTGGTTTGCTTCTTTTGAAAGATTCTGACGGTGAAAGTGGAAGGCTTTTCTAAATATCCTAAGGGAATTATAAAGCGTTCAGATGTGGAAAAATTCCTTTTAAAGAAGAGCAAGTTTCCTAAGATCTACATGTCACAATACTTCAAGCTTCTGGAAAAGTTTCAGATTGCTTTGCCATTAGGAGAGGATCAGCTGCTAATCCCAAGCAGGTAAGCAAAAAGCTAAACCCACAAATGAGAGCCAGAGAGATTGATCAAAATAAAAACCTCCCATCAGGCTAACTAGTTTAACTGACCATCAAAGTAATTTGTTATATGAAAGCATGATATATACTTAGTACACTACATTTTAGTGTACGCTTCCACAGACACGTTCAGCTGATCTTGTAGCAGATAAAGCTTACATCATATTAGCATGGTGGATAAACGGAATCTGTAAATGATAAAAGGCTTTATGAAGATAATATTTCTTCTGCAGTTACCATGTTTCAAGACTACAGCAGGAAGATTATAATTTAGCTGTGTATCACAATGTGCCAGCATTACAGATATTTATTGCAATATAAAAGATAACCATGAATTTCAATAGCCAATTTGCTTGGAGTGAGAACCACAGTCAAGTTACTCAGAAGCAGTATCTCCTCCAAACAGTCTAGTTATTAAATGTGGTGACAAAAAAGTGTTAAGAATTTGAATGCGGTCTTTCGGCTTTATCTGAAGCGGGTAATACAGTTTCTCTGCCTCGGTTACAGATTTCCCTAATGTGTTTAATAATGCTTGTTTTGCTTAATGGAGAGAGTGTTGCATGGTTGCATTGATTAGAGTTTTTACGTTCTTCAAAGTCCTGGGATAGGAAGATTTTATCTGAATGTCTTACCCGCCTTATATGTGTCTCGGGTTTTTATCACATTTTCATTTGATATCTAATGATTGTTAGTGAGGTTCTGTTGGGTTTAAATTACAGCAGAACTTCACTTTATCATAAGCAAGCAGAATACACATATGCACTATCTGTCTGCTCCCTGATCATTTGAATCATTCATTCATTAATAAACAATACATTTTACATAATAAATAATGTATGTCATCAGTCAGTTTGGATAAAGTACATCATCAGATACTGTCTAATATTTTTATTCTTTCAGTTTGTCTGATCACAGACCTGTTATAGAGCTTCCCCACTGTGAAAATTCAGAAATTATCATCAGGCTTTATGAGATGCCGTACTTTCCTATGGGATTTTGGTCCAGGCTCATCAACAGGTTGCTTGAAATATCACCTTACATGCTGTCAGGAAGAGGTACAAATCTTTATCTTCAAAAGGAATAGTGAGCATGTTCGCTTTGAATGCCAACACCTGCATGTTAAAGCTCTAATCCCCAATATTGTTTTGCTTTAGCTAATTTCTGGCCACTTCACAAACGTGAAAAAAAGAACAGCGGTCATTTTTGTAACTTAGAAATATCCATATAGTGCCTGATCTTTCAGTGTTGTGCAAAAGTGACAGTTGTAAGCAGCCTGTTTCTCTCTTTCGCATGCTAGCGATGGAGGAAAGCCTTATATTTATGCAATATTGCCATTCGCCTCTACACGGAATACAGGAAAAGATATGTCTTCCACACAGAAAAACAAACTGCTTTTCTTCAGGTTCATCAGCTCTCCCTTTATGAAAGTCTAGAAACTTTGCTCTTATCAGAAGGTGGGGGGGTTCTTTAATTTTTTCCCAATAATTCCGTGCTTTGACATGAGATCTATCTGCTGAACTTTGCAATTTCATTCATCTTTGGTTTTTTAATGTGTGATTTATGAATACTGGTGACAAGTAAAGTATGAAAAATATGCATTGCTAATGCTCTGCAAATGTGATTTATATCTGCCTGATCTCCTGGCATTCAACTTCCTCCTGAGCATAGAATTCCAGTCGCATCGTAATATTTCATGTGTGTGTGATAGACGGAAAATTTAAATCACTGACTTCTTTTTCATATGTTGCCTAAGATATTCTGTATTTGAACCTGAATGTACATAAGCATTTCTGTAACCCCTGCATGCATCACCTGCTACATGACTTACCATCTGACTAAATATTTATTTTGTGGATATGTCTTATAGAACTGAATGCCAGTTGACATATATTCAGCTTTTGTGGCACTATTCTGTCTGCAAAGTTGTGGCCTTTATTTTGTTTGTTATTTGGGTAGGCATAAACCTACAATCATAATTAAATATTTATAGTACCATGAATTATTCCACATATTTTAAAATGTGTCATTCATATTGGAGATCAGATTTTTAATCTAATTTTGTATTTTTTAGAGCGAGCTCTTCGTCCTAATAGAATGTATTGGAGACAAGGCATCTACTTGAATTGGTCTCCTGAAGCTTACTGTCTAGTGGAATCAGCAGTATTTGACAACAACCCAGACAGTTTTTTGAAAATTACGGCACCTTCTTGCAGAAAAGGTTAATTATTCCTGAGCCTGATTTTTGCTCCAGTTTGATTGCAGCTTGGCATTTTGGTTTGTTGTGCTTTTGCCTTTGGAATGTAGAGTTTAGCTTTGTAATTACAAGTATGGCAGATTGAGGCTGTAATTTCCCTCTTTTGGTTTCTTAAAGGGTGCATCCTTTTGGGACAAGTTGTGGATCACATAGATTCTCTTATGGAAGAATGGTTTCCAGGTTTGCTGGATATAGATGTATGTGGTGAAGGGGAAACACTGTTGAAGAAATGGGCTTTGTACAGCTTTCAGGATGGTGAAGAACACCAAAAAATACTACTTGATGACTTACTTAAGAAAGCTGAAGAAGGTATATATTTATGCCATTTGAGGTTGTTAGAGGTATACCTGTACATAGATAAATATTGTACGACATCCCCTTTATAACATTTGGGTACTTCATGGTATTTAAAAATTATTCTCTTCTGTAAGAAATAATTACGGTATGAGTCAAAAGCAACTTGTTCTTTTTTTTATGTGAGAGCTGTCAGTATAAGTATAGAATATGACAGATTGAAGCTCCTCTTTATAGTCATATGTAAATGGCAATAATGAAAACAATCGTTTTGTCGTGATACCGATAATGCAACTTTATTCATGGAACTGAATCCAGCACATAGTAAAACTGATACCACATCTTTTGGTTGGACCACATACAACAGTAATTTAAAAGGCAATATTCATCATGACATTCTACGTACTAAGAAAATTCTTTTTATAGACAGAAAAAACAATCTCTTGGTTAGTTTGGCAGTGTTACATAGCAACAGTTGCTATCACATTTGATTGGTACATATACAGAACCTGGAAAATACTTAAACATGTAAGATACATTAAGTTGAATGGCAAACTTAAGTAGTGTTCTTTTCCATATATATATGTATGTTTATGTGTGTGTGTGCTTATACATATATAGACACACACATATGAATTTAATTTTAGGTACATTGATCATATGCAGTCACAGAGATCCACGTACCTTTCAGTGCCTTTTGACTGATGACTACCTTTATTTTTTTTCTTTTAATTGTCTCATTTATTCTTCTTAGGTGACCTTTTGGTAAATCCAGATCAACCAAGACATACCATTCCAATAGCTCAGATTGCTCCTGATCTGATACTGGCTGATTTGCCTAGAAATATTATGTTGAACAACGATGAGCTGGAATTTGATGAAGCTCCTGAATTTCTCTTGGGTAAGCATTATTTGGTATGGTTTTTTTTTACAGAGCTTATGTAAACGAATCTGTTGAATTCAGTTGTGCAACATACGGAAAACATTTTAGAGATTTCTTTTCTGTGGAAGTGTATTTTTTAAGGTATTCTGAATTTCAGGCTACTGAGTTTTGATTTTCCATTAATTTGTGTGCTAGGACACTGGTTTTTATGTGTTTAGATTACTGATCATGAAGCTTAACACAGTAGATGATCCACACATTTTAAAATTGGACCCTTTCAGCTGGTTTTTTTGATAAATGGTTGATATCCCTTTGTTTTTAATATTCTTTTCAATTTTATCTTTGAAAAGGTGATGGTGGGTTTGGATCTGTGTACCGTGCATCCTATGGTGGAGAAGAGGTTGCCGTAAAGATTTTCAATAAACATACTTCCCTCAGGCTCCTAAGACAAGTAAGAAATATTGCCTTTTTTTGTGTAGTGCTGCTCTTGGAATACCAACCCTAGTGAAGACCTTAAAAAGCTTAAGTAACATGCAAGACTTCGCTCCAAAATATTTCTGAGTTTACTTCAGAGCTACAGAGATTATGCTATTTCCAGTATTTCACCTGATTTTACAATTTACAGGAGCTTGCAGTGCTTTGTCACCTTCATCACCCTAGTTTAGTATCTTTGCTGGCTGCTGCAATCCGTCCCCGGATGTTGGTAATGGAATTAGCCCTTAAAGGATCTCTCGATCGTTTGCTTCAACAAGACAACGCAAGTCTAACTAGAACACTTCAGCACAGGATAGCTCTACATGTAGCTGATGGCTTAAGGTAAATGTGACTTCTATGTTGCTGTAGAAACAGGATACAGCTGCAAGTAGGATATACTGCAAATGAAAAGCTTATCTTTTGTTATATCTCAAGCAGGATATTCCCTGGGTCAGACAAATGCTTGCATTTTTATGATTGATCAGCTGATATATAACAGAAACTTTTGTTACCTGTTTTTCTGCTAACAAGCGGTGCTTGTGTAAGTAGAGAAATAGAGAGCACTCTGCATGGAACTTCTATGTGGCTGTTGATTTCATATTAAAATGTCAAAGAAATTAATGTATGCATTTTTAAAGTTCTGAAAGTCCATGAATGTCCTCAGGAGCTATTGAAGTGTGACTGTAAAACCACAAAACCTGCAAAGGAGCTCAGGGACCAATGAAGCTTAAACTCCTAAGATTCAGTTTTCAAACTGCCCGTGACACTTCACGTAAGACTTGGTACTAAAATGCTCCAATGGTTATGTGCCAGTAAACAGTATTTCAGAACAATTCTAAACTCAATATCCAGTAAGGTGGTGTTATGTCGGTATGGTAATGTTTGACATTTTTTAACACAGTATTTAACATTTGAAAGCACAATTTACTGTCGTTGGAATAATACATTCAATGTGTGTGTATAGATGCATCCCTGAATTATGAATGCTTTCAATAAATTCTTTTTTGATTAACAGGTACCTGCATTCAGCAATGATCATCTACCGTGATTTAAAGCCTCACAATGTGTTGCTCTTTACCCTATATCCCAATTCAGCTGTTATTGCAAAAATAGCTGACTATGGCATTGCCCAGTATTGTTGCCGAATGGGAATAAAAACCTCTGAAGGCACACCAGGTATGGAAAAATGCTTTGTTTTACAGTGCATTAAATCAAAAAATAGCTAATATATTTTTTATTTAGTCTGTGAGAAGTAACTCAAATCTATACTCTAGTCAAAATCACAAAATGTAGTCCTAATTGCATTACAAGTTGTGATGCCAGATTTATACCTCTCGGCCTTTCTTCCTATTCATGTTTTAATGCCCTTTAGAAGAATCAAGGAGTATATTCTTTAGAATCAAGGACTTCTCTTTAAAAAGAGAACAAATTAAATTGCATGCATTAATTATGATTTTTTCTGTCTTGTTTTAGTATGGTTATTTTGATATTGAAATTATACTGCTAAACTTATTTGTTGTTTTAATTTTCATTAATGCATAGGTAGGTCTTAATTTTTTTTAAAGGCAATAAATGCTTGCACTGTTTTTAGAGAAAACATATTAGTATTCATTTTAAAGCACTGAACAGTTCAACAACTTTGAAAAGTGTCTTTAGGTCTTGGAAATTTTGCATGAGGGTGTGATATCAAGTATTAAATACTAGGCCTTCAGTAAAGACTGCAGACTTGCCCTTCATTTTCAGTATTCATTGCTAAATGAATTATTTTATGTGTAATGGTGCAGGAGCTCTGTAAATGATGTACTGTCCCCTTTCTTTATACTGATTGCTGATATTTTTGGAGGTCTGTCACATGCAAACTATTACCAGCCCAGAAATAGTGTGCCATTTTGGTTTACTTCCTGTGACATTTTCATCAATAAGTGTTTGCTCTTAAAGATAAAGATGGCATCAGCTTGGTATGAATCACAACTAATAATGAATGATTTATTTGCAGGATTTCGAGCACCGGAGGTTGCCAGAGGAAATGTTATTTACAATCAGCAAGCTGATGTTTATTCATTTGGCTTGCTGCTTTATGACATTTTAACAGGAGGAGGTAGAATAATGGAAGGCTTGAAGTTTCCAAATGAATTTGATGAATTAGCAATACAAGGAAAGTTACCAGGTATGCCTTGTTTCCTAAAGTTTTAATATGAAAGCAGACCATTTGTACTGCCTCCTCCAAAAATAACATCTCTCATGTTTTATGTTGTACCTGACAGTGATCTAAGGAGGAGACTAAATAATAGCAATTTTTAGATGCTTCTCCTCATTTCACACAGTCTGGAAATAGGGAGAAATAGGCACCTATTCAACATCACATTGGTTATAATTTCATTGCAATTTTAAGGGATCTAGCTGGTTTGCTTTATAAAGAAAGAGAGGTTTTGTATACTTGGGACGTTATCCAGACCTAGGTAGAATGGATGTTGCTGAAGGTACCTTCTAATACCATGTCTGGACTTGACCCTTACATATTACTGTGATGTCACGCACTAAGATAAACACAATTTCACTTCTGCTCTTTGATCATGATGCATTATGTTAAAAAAATCCATTACAGAGAAGCTGCGTATCTTAAAATCTTTAAAAAAACCCTTGAAATCTTATTTATAAAAAAAAAAAACAGTGCCGCTCCCTTAAAAGAGCAGCCACCCCTGACGGTTTTAAATAGGAATTCCCTTTAACTTGTCAAGAGTGTGAAATCCCTGCCCAGGTATGTAAAGTTCTTTGTATTCCATCCGCATTACAATATGTAGTTGTTGGCTGCTGGAAGGGAGATTAAACAGGCTCTCAGGCTGGACGTGATGTAGTCAGCTGGACAGTGTAACTCAGTATTTGGCAAATTCTGTGTAAAGAGCTGTTGAATTTTTATAGTACTACAAGCTTAATGCGTGGCGTCCTTATTTATTGCCCTGCAATATTGAATATACTCATGAAACAGTCTCTAAGACTGAAAAGTCACTTCATCTAGGAAGGGGCAGCAACTGTACCACTTAATCTGGCATGGCTTGTACATTAGGAGAGACAGAAAGTTAATACATCTTCTTAAAGAGAGTAGTCCAATTCATAGCTCAGACAATTTAAACCCTCTCTCTAAAGAGGCCATCTCAAGAACTGATGACTAAGTATCTCTTGAGTGCAGTTGTCCATTTGGCTCTTTTCTGTATTATAAACCCTATGAAATAATCAGAAGTATTATATTCTGGATGTAGTACAGTTCCATCTGTGCACATGCTCATCATTTTTCTATTTCCACCAAAAAAGGGGCTGGCTGAGGTCACAAGTAAACAGTGCCTATCATTTGCTGAACAGGGTATGTTCATTTGCAGGTATTTATCATTAATGTTACCTCTGTCTAATGTAGGACTGGAATATCTGCTGTGGACTATGATGAACTAAAAAGGAATGCAATACAGGCGCCACTATTCATGAGTGATTTGTTCTTAGAGAGCTCATATAGACGGCCTATAGTCGTAAGATACGTATTGAAAGCACTGAGTGGCAATTTAAACGTCCATATCTCATAAATACTATGTGGAGTTGTTTATCTAAATTCCTATACATTTTATTGGAAGTTCATCTATATTCCATATACTCTGCCCAAACACAGAAGAGTAAATGTGGAGAAAAATGTTCACAGGAATTGAAAAGACTACAGACTGAAATAATATGCCCTTGAACGGTCAGCATTAATCAAAACACGACTCACACATACCTGTGATTCAGTCCCAGGTATAGGGACATTTAAAGAAAGTTAAAGCAAAATCCATTTGCTTTAACTGCTTTTAATGAAAAGGACTCTAGCTCTAACATTTCATGCTCTAGCATTTAATGAGAGATGAGCAATTCCAAGATGTTCATGCTGACATTTTACCTAAGAATATGGTATTTCTTAGAGCAGCTCTCTAAGAAGTTAGATGAATTCTTAAAAAAAGAAGAAAGTTATTCAGAAGCCTCATTTCTGAACTAAAGAAGTTATCTAATTTCACATTTTAGATCCTGTCAAAGAATATGGGTGTGCCCCCTGGCCTAAAGTTGAAAATTTAATTAAAAAGTGTTTGAAGGAAAACCCTCAGGAACGACCAACGTCTTCCCAGGTATTACTTAGTGTATTTATTTGTATTTTTGACATAGATGAAGCTGTTATGCTTTCTAAAAAGGAATGGGACAGTTAAGTTAGTAAGAGGCACAGGAATTTTTTGTGTTCTTTTCTGAAACTGAAACAGCCATTGAATATTGCCTGCTCTTGCCATCCAGGATTAACTGTTCCATTTAAATCTACCAACCATTTATTCTAGCCTGCTGATTTTCCCTGTGTTGCTGCATAGTTACTGTAATGAAACAGGATTTGGATGACTTCATGGTCTTTACTAGAGCTATGCAAAAAGGACTTTGTTATGTAGTATCAGTGCGGTTAGCCTACACTGTTCTATGCATGCGAGAGGAGGAACAGCAGTGTGGATCTGAAACCTACTGCCTGTTACCACACATCACATTGCTCTTTGAAATGAGTGAAATTTTCAAACATGCCTTAACCCCATTGACTTCCTGAAATTTTAACAGAGAAATGTGTCAACTTAAAGTTGCTCAATGCACAAAGATTGCTCATTAATAGTGGTAATACAAATGAGCAGACCTGCTGAGATACTATGTCCGTATTCCATAAAATATTGTTATCCATTGCTTGTTATTTATTTATACCTGTACAAGCCATTGTTATTACCATGATGCATGCTGTGGCTTTCTTTGTAGGTTTATGAGATCTTGAATTCTGCAGAGCTTATCTGTTTGATGAGGTATGTTTCAATACCCAGCACATCCACAGCAGAATGCATGGTAGCTGCCAATCAAAGCTGCAAGAAGGCAGGAGTCTGGATAGGCAATGGGAACACAGAAAAAGCACAGCTTTCATTTGTTAACCTAAATACAGATGGACATACTTGTGAGGTATGTGGGAAAGTTGCCTTTTAATCTAATTTTTCGGCACCCAGATGGATTTCAGAAGAATTAATTGCATTTTAACAGCAGGATATTACTTCTGGAAAGCTAAGCTTTGAGAGAACAAAGATTGCTCATAAGTGAGTCATCACTGTATCCATGAAATGAAGCAGAAACACAGTCGCTTTTTCCTCTCTTCCTGCCACCCAGCCTGAACTTTCTCATAATACTGTCTTTCCACTACTGGGTTCCTTTCTTCCACTCAGATGGAAGCTATTTCTAGCACGGAGGGTAGAGCAAGAAGTAATAGTTATACAACCCTTCATATCTGTACCTCCCCTAACAATCCAGCTAGTCTCTTAACGATTTCTCTCTTCCCATGGATGCCACCTCCTTGTGCCACTTTGGGTGATACCCTCCAGCTCTTTTAATTTGCTTTTTGTACATCTCAGTCCTGTGCCATCAGAAAAGGGAAAAAAGGTTTTACCCAGGCTTGATGTGCGGTGATGAACATGTGCCAGAACTGAGTGTGACTCAGCATCAAAGTTGTTTAAGTTATATTTCTATCTGCCATCTGTTGACCATGATACACTTGAATTGGTAGCTTTGGTATAAATTATCTGGCTTATTTTTCTAAAATTAAAATGAGAAAAAGAAGTATTAGACCAGTACTTTTCTTGTTAGCAATTAAACTGAATGTATATTGCAGTGTAGTTCCATTTGCTTAATTCTCTGATGGCTTTGAGACCTTCATTAGAATAGAGGGAGACATTAATTTTTTCAGCATTCAGCATAGAGCTTTTCCTGTGTACTGTTTGAGGGGTCCTTCCCAGCACATTGAAGACAGATGGCACAGTTAAAGATGTATTCTGCTAATGGGGAATTAGATTTCTTAATGGGGAGGTTAGGTCTTGGGTCTGCCCAGGGTCTGAGAAGACTGTACTTTATTACCAGCAATTTACTAGCATTTACCCTTACTGAAATCATAACGAGGTTGGTTTTCTCTTTTTTTCTGGCACAGGATATTGCAGATAGTAAAATTTTAAGTTTGACCTTAGTGATCCTTCCTACTGAGAAAGAAAACTGGATTGTAGCAGGAACCCAGTCTGGTTCTCTGTGGGCAGTTAACACAGAAGATGAAACAAGAAGGCATCGTCTGCAGAAAATGTCAGATTCCATCACTTGTTTATACTGTAATTCTCTTTCAAAGCAAAGGTATAAGTGAATTTTAAATATTTTGGGTTACATTTTGAAAATATGACTAAACAGAGATTTCAGAAAATGACATCTGTATACTCATAGAGTTTTGTTCAGACATGTGCTTATTTTGCCTGTATTTTCACTTTAATTTTGCACCCAGTGTAACTGGAGACTACTTTCCTGACCACAGGTGGTTGTACTTGCTTTAAGTGTTCAGTGAGACTCTTGAAATACCAGAAGCTACTTATTTAATTTTTTCTTACCTGATTAAGGCATTTCTAGAATTCATTATTTTATTTTATTTCAGCAAACAGAAGAATTTCTTCTTGGTAGGCACAGCTGATGGCAGACTGGCAGTTTTTGAAGACAGAGCAGTAAAGGTAGACTTGTTCTTTGCTGTCTGTTCTACAAAATACTATCGGTAATACATAAAGCAACTACCAACAGTAGCTTAATTTCATACAGCTTATTTTTTAACTCTCTCTCTAAAACTAAAAATAGTTTTCTACTGCAGTCTTACAGGAACTGCACGTTTTACAATATCTGTTTTAATCAATAGAGTTAAGAGGGAGAAATTATTTCTCATTACAGGACTTTGAAGGGCCTGGCAAACTGACTAGAGAGTGGCATTAATGGTTGTTATTAAGAATATTCTAACAGTTTTAATCTCCTTTATTTATTGCTGTTATAGCTCCTTTTTCTTTTTGTTCACGCTAAATTTTTGTAGACTAGATATCTTCAAAAAGACATTATTGTTTAGATTTTCTGTAGGTCAGAGTTCTGCTCACAGATCAGATAAAGATAAAGAAATGCTGGGAACTGTTTATATCAGCTGGTTCTTGAGGGTTAGCTCCCGACCGTATGCAGCTTAGAGCAGTTATGCAGTTGCAATGTATTGCAGAACTAGAATATGGTCCAGTGTGGGATGTCTCCAAGGTGACTTTCCCTCCGGTTCCCAAACTGTGCCAGTGGTTGCGGAAAGTATCAGTCCCAGATCTGTCCTGTTTCTGCTCACATGGGCAGTTTCTATGGGACACCTATAAGGAGACTATGGTGCTTTTCAGTCTCTAACATTCTGGAAAGACACCATAATGGTTCAGAAAATCTGGCTGTGTAAATTGAATCCAGCAGGCTGTGTGTCCTTGCTTTAACAATTTCTGAGTGTCTGTATACTCCTTGTTTCTAATGGGCAGTATATTTTTTTCTTGCAGTGTAAGGGTGCTACACCTTTGAAGATACTAACTATAGGAGATGTTAGCACACCACTGATGTGCTTAAATGAATCCTCATACTTATCTGAAAAAAATATAATCTGGGGAGGCTGTGGAACAAAGATCATTGCCTTAACTAGTGATTTCTCTGTTCAAAAGCTCATTGAAACAAAGACAAGTCAACTGTAAGTTTTTTTTTTTCTAAGTGATGTTACTTGGCTCTTTTGTTGTTTTCATTAAAGATTTTGGGCACTACTTTGATGTAATGTCTTGTTCTAGAGCTCGTTCTTTGAGTTCTCTTGTTTCCATTCTTTTCCTTCCAAAATACAGATAGAATACAATGTGCATTAAAATAAGCTCAGTGAGTAGTCTTTAAAGTTCTCATTGCTGCTTTTCAACAAGGGATATGCATTTTTACTATATAAAGGGTTTATGAAGTCAGTATCTCTTCAGAAAATGTATAAACACAACTCCAGTTGCATTTGTCCAGGCCCTGGTTACTTTATTTAGAATTATACACACATACTTAGCGTAGTATTTGTCCTTACATGTTTGGCAGTGTGATATGTGTACATTTCTTTGCCCTACGTAGTTCAATCATGTATGATTGCTGACTTTTCAATATTTAGAAAGTAAAGACTGAGGTTTTTGGTGTGTTTGATATAATTCTCACATGGACAAATCCTGCTCTGAAGTTAAGGGGAGTTTTTCCTGAGCAGGGAAAACAGTGTTTGATTTTATACTAGTAAAGATCATTATTCTGGGAAATTAGTTTTCTTTAGAAAATAATGGATTAACATAAAGCAAGAAACCAAAACACCAGTAAAACGCAGTTCAATGGCAAGATGCAAAATATGTCACAGGAATAATTCAAGCTTTGTGGAGGCAAAACTGTATACAGTTTTGAAAATGAAGTTGTCAAAACCAAGTAACATTAGGGAAAGTAGCAGTGTTACAGAGTGTCTGCTATCAGGCGCCTGTGATTTTGTGCTTTTCTTCAAGATGATTTGAAGAGTCAGTGAAATAAGCTAATGCTGTTAAATTGCAGGGCCAATAATATTTTGATATGTGCAGGCACAGATCTGGCATGAGAGACAAATTTGTATGTAGAGGAAAATAGTCAAAAAGGCTGTCAGATGAAGTGAAACAAGAGCAGAGCAAGGTGAACTAAATCTCACTGCTGCTTTTTGGGCTTACTCATCTTTGTGCTGAGTTACCATCTTGTGGGCCCTGTAAGAAGTATGAAGTGTCTCCAAACATTGAAAGAGTGGCAGGAGAAAGGTGGAGTTTGCCCTGCTGTGATGTGAGCATATGTGATTTGAGCAGATGGATGAGAAAGATTTATTAATAGGTTTTGGGCATTAATGCACCTCAAGGGATATCATCAGCATAACTCCATTACAGTGAGAATTTATGTTGAACTGTAGGAAGATTATAGCAAACCCTTTCAGTTGCATTGTAGCCTGGTTTGATTTTAAGGCTGAGTGATTCTGCAAGAGTCAGAGGGAAGCTAATCCCACTCAACAGTCAAATTTTTCTACTAGATTTTTTTCTGTGTATCTAAATGGAGTTCTTCTCTCATCTAGGTTCTGTCATAATGCTTACAGTGATGCAAATATTATTTCAATAGCAATAGACAAATCCATCTACTTGGCAAAGAAAAACAGCCATTTTGTGGAAATCTGGGACAAGAAGACAGAAAAACTTTCAGAACTAATTGACTGTGCACATTTGCTTAAGTAAGTATTTCAGATTGATAGCCTGATGCATAGAAAGCTGAATATCAGATTGCCTTCTCTAGCAGAGTACCTTAACCTGCTGGAGGTAAGGGATTTTCCTAGTTCTTTGGGCAAACGTGGACTTTATTTCCACTCTTTTGGCCCAGAACTTCAGAATATCCCATGCAGAATCCCAATTTTTTTAAGACCCTTATTATATTTCACAATTTGTCTATGATGTCAAGAAAATTCATTTAACTCTGCTCAAGAAAGAAGAAAGGCTTTTGCTGTCCTTCAGGTACTAATGCTTTTGCATCCAGTTATTTCCTGCATCTCCTGAATAAGAATGTCTTCTCTCTCCAGTGCAGATTCAGTAGGAGACAGAGTTTTATTAGCAGTGACTGTGATTTTCATTTGCATTTAAATTGTTGCTCTCCCATAATGTGCCTCATCCATTTCATTTTCATGGTGAGGTTAGGAGCAGCTCTAGGTGTGCTCCTCCCACTTTGCAGTGACATTTTTCTCCTGCAGACTAGGAGAGACCAGAGAAGTACACCTGCCTCCTGTTTAAAGGTCTTTTGGAGGAGACCAGCTGGGTCTTAGAAGTCCAGTATTTTTCATCCCAGTTTGTTTCCAGTTAGTCGACTGATTAGTATGAGATGTCTGCCGCTTCTCTTGACGAATGATTGTTTAAAAGGCTGGTACTGAGAAAGTCATTTTAGCAGTTGTGGAATAGTGTGCCACCAGATTTTAATACAAATTTTCTCCGCACTCATAGGGACAAAGTGGAAAAACTAAATAAGGAATCAAAACATAAACTGGCTTATTCTGGAAGAGTGAAGACAATTTGCCTGCAGAAAAATACTGCACTGTGGATAGGGACAGGAGGAGGACATATCTTGCTGCTTGATTTATCAACACGTCGTCCTGTACGAGTTATAGACAACTTTTGTGATTCTGTTAGAGCCATGATAACAGCTCAGCTAGGTAAGTAAAACCATCAAATCACGAGTATTTTGAAATCGGTGCCAAGGTTAGGGTTGCTGTCTCCTCTTTGGCATGGTGTTCCAGGAACAGATTAGCATTTTCCGTGTTCTGTTCATTCATTCTATTCCACTGCTGTCATCTTCAGTCAATGTCAGACACTCCGCTGTTAGCTGAATACCAGCAGGCTGTCATACCTGTCCCCACATAAAACAACAGCTCTCCCCTGACTTGTCACTGATCAGCACGTGCACACACTCCACCATCACTGCATCCTTGTGCCATGCTTCAGCG
The DNA here is from genome assembly GCA_008921705.1 of Burhinus oedicnemus. NCBI lineage: Eukaryota > Metazoa > Chordata > Aves > Charadriiformes > Burhinidae > Burhinus > Burhinus oedicnemus. The sequence goes on from VFFE01007054.1 coordinate 1,059,566, forward strand.
CAGCTCTCACCGTCTTCTGTCTGATAGTCTTCATCATGATCTGTCTCTGCCTGTGTTCTTTCTCCACCTTAAGTTTTGTGCTTCTGGCTTCTCTCTCTGTGGAGCTTGTTAGGTGTTAATAATTTTTCCTTAATTGCTTATTGCCTAGTTTTCTTCTCCCATCCTTATTCAGGAATGGTTCTTTTAGGTTTGGGTCACAGGCAGATCACAGCAAAGCTGGAGAAGTGCTACACACTTGGACTCAGGGTGCAGACTTGTACACACATGCTGTTCCTGTCACCAGAGCCAGTTGTTTCGAGCTGCTGTAGGCCAACGGTAGTTGTGGGTTTTCAGTGGTGATTACAAATAGCCAGAGGTCCGTAGCTGAGTATGGGGCACTTCTTGGCTGTTGTAACTTCCTTCGCCTGTACACTTTCCTGCATCTCTCCCAAAAGGAATGAAGGCCATACCAACTCAAGAGTTCATGGTACTGCAGCGGTGGATATGCTCAAAATACACATTACTTCAAAAAGTACTCTGTGGCACAACATGCAGATTCCTATTGCCTTCCACTGTGCTTTGGAAAAAACCTCTGGATTTCCCTTGTCAGTGTGATCTAAAGTGTGTTTGCTTTCAAAAAAAGACTCTAAAGCTGTTGTCGTGGGCTCAGAAACACAATGTAATCCTGCTAGCAAACTTCATAGTTGCAGGCCGTGGATGTTTTCTCATTACCATCACGAGCTTAATTTGGGGACTGTTTTTTCCTTTCTGGCACCAGAAGTATCCATAGACTACAGTTAGCTCATAGTGCTGACAGTGGTGTATGAATCAAAAAAACTCCATTTTCCTCCAACTTGCCTTTGCCTGAGACAGCAAGTTTGTAGAGTCTGTTCGGTCCTCGGCTGTTAAAAGTGCCAGCTATAGAGTCCAGATTCACTAGCACAGTATTTTCAGTCCTTATGGGCTTGATAGCTACAATATTAGTACTATAAAGGGGTGTTTTATTTTTAACATTTTGTAAAGAATAGTTACTATGAAAACAAAATTTCAGCCTCACTTACTACTGTCATTGATAGGCAAAGTATACTGTATAGAATAATACAGTGTGATTTACAAAGCCTTGAGTCTCATATTCTTTGCTACTAGTCACCTCAACATTTTTAATCAAAATTTTATGTATAGAAAAGTTAATACTTCAGGAGAGTTTAGCTGCATTTGCACAAATCTGAGGAATGGCAAGTAAGATTGATACATGCAGTTTGATGTGTACTTTTTTCTTTTGATCATTTTTTCCCAGCAATTATTTATAAGGGTTGGGTTTTTTCCTAAACTCAAAGACTTTGTTTTTACTGGGATTTTCACAGTATCAGTGAAAGTGGCACTGAGGCTGCTGAGCAATTCCTCAATAGTGGTACATTGCTTGTGTGAAATGAGAGAAGATAGAGGGAAATATTTTTGTATTAAATAGTTTCATTTAAGATTAAAATATAGAATGTCAATCAGATGTAAATATTTCAGAGAAAAGAGATTTCCAGACTGAGACATCAATTTTATCTGTAGTTCATCTATGAATATGGAAATACAATGTCTTTTCCTAATTCTGTCACCTAACACATTGACGTATAATAGACATGAGACTTATCATAGAGAATAATTTATATGTAAATCTGTAGTTCAATTTGCAAGTGGAAATTTAGACTTATATATAGTAAGAAAGTACCCTAGTCTGAATAAGAAACATTACTGAAGTTCCAATCACTTTTTTAAAGAGTATGTGTAGGACTGGTTGCAGAAAAAATTAAAGTGATGAAAAATCTGATCATGGAAGATGTGTATGGTTCCCACCAGCCCTCATCTACCATAAGCAGATTTACATCAATATCAAAGGGGAATATATTGCAGATTTCCACAGGGCAGGAAAAACCTCTCTCTACCTTGCAGAGGTCCTGGGGGAACCACTAGAAACGTTTGATGATTCAGAAGGAATGTGTCATGGGGACGTACTGCAGTGTGGTCACACGAAACTTCTAAGACTGTGGCTTTTACAGTAAGCCATACTCCAGTCTATTTATACTCCAGAAACTGACCCCCTCCTCATGTTTTCCCTGGGGGACTGTGTAAGACTTCATGTAGGTGTGGGGAGATGTGGGGTGCAGCGCTGCCGCTGGGGTGTCTGCACACGGAGGGCTGTTCCTTCCCTGGCCTGATCCATGACCCAGGAAGTGAGTCCTGTATTCCTCTGCTAGCGTACAGCCAAGGCTCACTGCCCTCGTGCTGCCAGTAGGACAGGGAGCTGCTGTGGCAGGAGAACACGTAACAGCTTCCATCTGTCTTGCAAGACATTTATAAATATGTCTTGTTGGGAATAAGCGGGAAATTGATATTGAAACACTGGCACATTCAACTCATCTTTCTGTGATCCAGCCACTCCGGTCTTCCTAGTCTTTTTCTGCATTATTCAGTATGCACCTTCCCATAATCCATCGCCTATTTCTACTTCCCTACTGACTCTCCTTTCCTACCTATGTGCCATCATTAGTTCAAAACACTTTTAATTAGTTCGTATCACATTTGGTTGTTTCGGTTTTTTCATAACCAAACTGATTACTAGCGCTTTCTGTTTCTGCTGTGCACTGGGACTTCATTTGCAGCCTGTCCCTTCGCAGTGATACCCGTTTCCTGTGACTCTACTACCTCTGCTTGCGGCATATAAAAGGGTGCTTTGTCCTTAGGCTTGTTCAACAGGCTGGCCAGCTGGTGCAGTGCTTATGCCTTCAAACCCCGGTAAACCCCTACATTAAATGGAGACATGGACTATATTGTTTTCATGTCTGGATTTTTCATGGTTAATGATTTTGAATAAAGGGTCCGGTTGACTGAACTCTGCTTTCTGTCCTCTTAGCCATGGTGTTTTCTACTCTTCCTGTCCTTAAATTACAAAGTTCCCATTAAAATTAAAATTTGATATTTTATTTCTTTAAAAAAGGGAGTCTCAAGAGTGTGGTCCTGGTCTTGGGATATTGCTATAAAAGTGACACTGAAGACAACAAGTATCACAAAGGTACCTGAACAGTGTTTTATTAATTTGTATTATTAGTGCAGTAGACGCTATTATGCTTGACTACCCACTGAGAGTGGAGAGTTGATGATCATCATTTGATACAATTTTATTGAAACATCGTTACTAGTTTTTTTGTCTTTTGCATTTCTGGGCTCCATACCAACTAACAGTAACTTCCAAAAATGGATTAGAGGAAGCCACTATTTTATGTATATAATATAATTTGCTGGAAAACTGTATTTGGAGAGTAACTGTCATTGTCTAATTGGAGAATGTATCAAATGGATTTCAGAGGGGTCTGTGCTAGGCCAGAAATCCTCAATGTTTTCATGAATGATGTGGATGAAGTTATAGTGAATGTGCTTTTCAGATTTGCAGATAATTCTCGGCTAAGACAAAGCCACAAGCAGACTGGAGGGCAGGATTAGAATTCAAAATGACCTTTACAAATAGAACAAATGATCTGGAAAGAAATAGGATACAATTCAGTAAGGACAAATGCAAGACCTTATACTTAATTAGGAATGATCCGTTGTACCAACACAAGGAAATTATCAGCTTAAACAGCAGTGCTGCAGAAAAAGGGTTATAACTGATTGCAGGCTGAACATGAGACAACTGTGTCACACTGCTGCAGAAGAGGCAAACACCATTCTCACACCATTTGAAAAGTGGTGTCTCTAAGATGTGAGCTAATTCTTACACTTGGCTGAGTGCTGATGTGGCCTCTGCTGGAGGAGCATATCCATTTGGGACATTGCTGAATCACCTGGACTATTACGAATAGTCCAGAGGAGAAAAATGCAACCTGTGAGGAAATGCTGCAGGAATTTAAGTTGGTTAATATAAGTAAAGCTTAGAGAGGACATGATAATAGGCTTCAAATATGTAAATAAAGAGGAATGGAATAAAGACTTCTACATATTCCCTGTGGGTAGGATAAGGACTAACCAGTTTCTATTACAGCAAGGGAGATTTAGGTCAGACATCAGGAAAAGCTTCCTGACAATTAGGATAGCGAAGTGCTGGAACAGGAACATAGAAAATCTCCATCTTCAAGTTTTTCTGAGAACAGTTACAGTTGATGCTCTGATTGATTCCCCTCTTCACCTTTGTCTCATCCCAGTTTCAGTGACTCCTAAAAATGTGGTAAAGAAGGTATAAATTAAGGGTGGCAAGTGTAGATAAGCTGACTGTTTGGAGTAAAATAAGAATCAAACTTACAGTAGTGGTTTTTATAGTCTGATATTCCCTGATTATTTCCATAAGAACACCTATTGCCTTTTTAGCCTTTTCATTGTATTTAAGAGTGCCATTAATTTTACAGAGAAGAATCAGAGACTACCAGAAACCCTGGGGCCTTAGATCATGAGCCCCCTACTCATGCAAGTGTTCTCACTTGTCCTAATGCCACAAAAAGCAATGTGAATTCTCCATGAATAAAGAGTTGTTTGCGTGGAAGGAGACTGAAGAAGTGACCTTTTTCCAATATACTCACTGCCTTATGAAATCAGTTTTCATGTTTAGTTTACAGTGAATGGGTTTTGAGTCTTGTAAGCGTTTAGGGTATATCTGCTCGGGAAAATAGAGATAAAATTTTATGCAGGCACCTCAGTACTACCATTAGCTGTAGCTCAGATCAGTACCTTATGGCCCACAGGCACCAGAAATGCTTTTTCAAGTGCTTTTAAATGGTGTACTCTAGGTTTAGGAACTGAAATCCAAATCATTGTGCAAGTACAAACAGCTTGTAACCCATAACTACATTACCTCACACATAAAGTGTCATATAAGTTGTCTTCCAGGTTCTAAGCATCATGCTTCATTGAGGCAATTTATGGTTAATTAAAAAATAAGCAGATTAGCAAAACCACTGCTAATTATACAGTAATTCTTCTCTGTTGCAGTTTTCAATTTTTTAATTTTTTTGTTTTCCAGAATTACAATCCTGCGTGTCAGTGTGGGACATCAACCTGCCCCATGAAGTGCAAAACCTGAAAAAGCATATAGAAATGAGACAGGAATTAGCAGAAAAAATGAAGAGCTTTTCTTTGGACTGAAAAGCCACCCTGCAAGTGCCATTCTCTTTTCTAGTCTTCCATCCTAACTTACTGTGCAATATTTACAACTTCTTGTTGCTGGGGTTTTTACCCGAAAACCAGGAAGAAAATTGCCACAAGAAATGCAGTTGATATCTGTAAGGTACCAAGAAAAAAGAAGGATAAGTTACTTGTAATATTTGAAAGGACAGAAAACTAATGAGAATTTCTGAATCTTAAGTGTTATTATGTATTTGTGTACTTGTAAAGTTCTGTTCTCAGCAACTATGGCTCAACTTCCATATAACATTGTTCATCCCGTTTTTGATCCCAGTTAAATTGGGAATAAGCCAGAGACTATAAATGGCTCTTATTTACTTCATTATCTCTACTGAGTTGACATTGTAATAAGAAGAAAAATTTAAGCCTCTGTGTTTACTGCAGTTTGCATGTATGAGTTTGCTCTGATGATTCATGTTTTAGTAATGTCAGAGCTCATGACCCTGAGTATATGAAAGAAACCATTTTATTTTATGTAATAGCGTGTTTAAAGGAACGTATAATGACTACATTACTCCTTGAAAACAACAGGCAGAATAGTCTTTATTTCTTCCATGAATAATTGACATTTTTCATTACGATCAGAAAAAAAAGTTGTGCTACAATAATAAAATAGCTCAGAATTCAGAATTTAAATACACCTACAGGCTTCTGCAAGTTGATATCCTCTTGCAGTACTGCCGCCTGCCTTGTTTCAGGAGGTGTAGTCACATCGTTATGAACATTACCATTCACATATATCTGTTGTACAGCTCACTTTGAAAAGCCAAGAGAAAACACAGGGTGAAAGCTCTGATCTAAGTGCTGCTACAACTTGTACCACAAAGAAAGAAGTGCGCTGCTGTAGCCAGACTGCTAGTTCTTGGTCCAACTTGCTGGTTTGCTTATCTCAATCTAAAGAAAACCAAAGGGAACTTTTACTTTGATATTTATAATATGCAAAGCTTCCACTTATTCTTGTTTTACTTTACAGTGTTATTTTAGGGGTAAGCAGGGGAACCTTGTGGAGTGTAAGAATTGGCTACCTCTTGCGTGTAACTACAAGAATTTATTGCCACACATCTTCATTGAAGAGATGCCTTTTACTGCTCTCTGGCTTTACATCCAGGCTGCTTCTTACAGCCTGCACTGACCTCCTCTAAGTAAGCGCCTTATTTCTGTCCATCAGAAGACAGATGTCGTTTTCTTTTTTTGATACCAAAAGGATCTATAGGGTGCTCCTGAAGTCTCAAGGAGTGGAGTATCCACAGCCATTCCTGAGTTTATTTCTATGGAGCTGAACAATGCTGAGCAACCAAAAAGTTCTCAGTTCCATTTTTACAGTTTTGGAGAAATTATATACTAGGACAACACCATTTGTTGTGTCCAACTGTATCATTGTTCTATTTTCTGCCATTTGTTTTGTGTGTACTCAGGATTCCTTTCACATATGCACCCCAGTTTTTATGTATTCTTGTATTCTGCATACTGAGAGTAGTTTGCTATTTATATGGGATTTTATAACTCAGAAAATATATATTATCTTATAATGAATACTTTTTTAAAAAATAGAATATATGTATTGTGATTATGTTTATTTATAAGTCATTTTGAGATGTAAGCCTCAAATCTTTTTATTAAAACTGTGCTTTGTTCATAACAGTCTACTTTCTGATTGCTGAATTTCCAAGGAGGAGATTTTGTGTGCAGTTTTTGTGGAGCTTAATTGCTTACATCAGGATGATGCAAGATCCCAGTTCTGTGGGCTGTGTTGACACAGCTGCATTCCCACTTGTTCTGCATCTCATAGTGCACATCTTGAGCCCTTTTCCTTTCCCCGATTTGTCTTCTACTTAGTTTTCCTTGCAGCCTTTCCCAGAGATGGGAGGTGACCTGTAAGCAGTACTGTCCTTGCAGTCATTAGTCACTCCTTCCAAGATTCTGTGGAAGAGATTGATCCATAGACTGAATCTGCCCTACATGGTAGGTATTACAGGGATAGCAAAGGATGAACAAAACACTACCAACCAAATGAAAGACAGGAGGTCATTACAAACCTGACTAAATTGACCACTGTTGAATTATCAGTGCTCACAGGGTAAAATTCTGTAACAGTGGTAACCCACTGTGACTATTTAGGAATACAGCCCTCATTCATATGGAGCACAGTGATCCAGCTGCATCCTCCCCAAATGCTTTTTAGTACTATAAGAAAAGATTTAAAGACCCTACATTGGTGCTTCTTGTTGTTCTTTGCCATTTGATACAGTCTAGAAGTGCATCTCTGGCCCTTTTGAGCCCTATTCAGCTCATGCTGTGCAGCTGTCTGTCTGCCAAGCGTGCCATTTCTTGGAGAGAACAGTGACAGGGCCTACCCAGTCGAATAAAGTGGACAGTCTTCAGCATCCATCTCATTCCTGAGTATGGGAAACCTCTGGAAGGAGGTGGCTGCAAAACTGTTTGGCCAGGTGCTGGCAGGCAGTAAGTGTGCAAGTCCAATTTAGGAGCACTCAGGGACTGGTATCCCCTTCCCAGCTGGGACATGCCACCAAGGGGAAGAACAGTACATCCATGTGACAACCATTTAAACCTGCGCTAAGGAAACCTTTTCCCAGAAACGTCTCTACTGATGAGCTACAAGGAAAGAGGGAAAAAAAAAAAAAATCCATGACTTTTTGTTTTCCCTCTGGTTTTAGTGGAGCTGTTTGGAAACCAGTAGGATGTGATCACACAAGAGTGTAAGCTCAACCAGATGTAGCGCTTATCCTGTACACTTAGGATAACATCCAGCACCTGACAACAGAAAGATAACCCTTACTTCAAAAAACAGCCTGGTTGCTTATGGGAAACAAGCAGTATGGTTTGGCTGCGGTTTAACACCTGAGCTGGAACGTGTCATTAACCCCACGTTCCTCAGAACTATGCAGCTAAAGACTACTGGGGTTTAGACCTAAAAACAAGGAGACAGACCGTACAGAGTGAGCTGAATGCTCAACTAGGTATTGATTTTTTTTTTTTTTAAAGTATCTTTCCCCTCCTGTGCTATTGATTTTAATTAGAGTCACTCTTTTTATTGGTTGCTTTCTCTGACACAGAGCTGGTTCATCTGTACATAAATTTTAACCTTTTTTCTTTTACAAGCAGTTCCTGGTTAATTCCACTGTAAACAAGTTACACAGCCTGATTTCATGTATTTTCTGTATTATATCTTGGCATTCCTCTTACTCTGAAATATCATACTTCCTCTTGCGTCCCTTATTATTATCCTGTTACTTCTTTATGTACCACTTTGGGGCAAAACTGGGACATGTAATGGAGGAGAGAGAACCAGGCCTCCTGGGTGTAAGTTGATCCCCAAACATGGGCATTTGTCATTCCTGCCACTTAATAACCATACCCGTCTGCCCGGAGCAAGCAAGGCAAATAATGCATTTTATGATTAAATCTTCAGATACCAGAGACACGAGAAAGTAGTAAGGGAAAAGAATGCGGCTCAGCGAATGAGGAAAAGACAATGACATGCATATTTTTCTATCAGTCTTTCAAGTAGAAAAATGTATGAACAATTCCTCTTCTCACTTCTTTTTTGGCCTTTAAGTCATTCATTAAAAAATTTGAAAACAGCTCCCATTACCTGTCTTAAGAGAACCAAATTTTCTGATCAGAACTGGCAGTTGTTCTGGTTTTTTTTCTGTCTGAATCAGTTCTTCATCCATATGGATGGACTGTACAGGACTGTACTGACCTGCACATTCTCTTATATAAACCTTCTTCAAGACCTTTGAACAAGTATAAATAAAAATTACATGTATTGGCTGGCCAGTGTACCATTTGTTAACTTTTCCAAATTTTTGTTGTTGTTCGGTAGGCATATATTCAATTTTATTAGTTTATAAATACAGAGCAGCATAAATACATGAGAGCTGCATTTCTGTATTGTAAAATTCATGATTTTAAGAGGGGAAAAAACCCCCAACCCACAAGATGTATTATTGTTGTATTAGCAAAGGGAAGCCTAGCTTGTCAAAAATTTAGAAGCAAATGCACGTGAAATTTCCAGTGTTCACTTTGAAGAACATTCGTTGCTGTATTTTTGAGCTGTGCAGGTATGACCTGGATCTGTAGACAGCTCAGTAAGACTCCTGAATGCTTACACGAGGTCCTGTTCAATTCAGTAACAAAATCACAAGAACGATGAAATTGTGAAAAACTTTTTTCCCTCCGGTGACCTTATGGTGACTGGTACCTACCGTTGACATGGTTTATTTGGACTGAACAGTAAACTGGAATGATTTTTAAGAAGTTATTTAAAATTACCACACACCCATAGGTCAAAAAACAACAACAACAACAACAAAAACCCCACCACGGTATTTTTTTTAAACTAACTTAATACAATTCTGCTAAAACCAAAATGAAAGTAAAAGCAAGTTAAGGCCTTTTCTTTTTCCTTTTCTTCTGTGTTGCTTTGCTTTTTTTGCAGCCTGAGAAGGCAGCAGGCGAACTCTGTCAGGTTTGTTAAACCCGGCCATCAGTCCCTACAAAGGCTGCCACTAATTAGTGAGAAGAGACTTAAAAATCAATGTTATATCTCTAGTGTAGGTAATTATTTACTTCACTTCCACCACAGCCCATTAGTGTCAATAACCTGAAAAGTTAAAGTGGATAGAAAAGAGGAAAGAAATTAAAATCCTCTCTGTGGCAACTGCAGTTGTTTGCCTTTTCTGCACCATTTCTCTCTGCCTTTTCCCGTGCTTTGCCTGTGCCACCTCCTGGCGCTGCCTCCTCTCCCATGCCTGGGAGAGGGCAGGGCTCTCTGCTGCGGTGGGCTTTGACCCCGCTTCCATCCAGCTGAGAAGCACAGACACCATTTTGCAGTCAGCGGGGGCGGGGGGCGAAGGGGAAAAACAGAAAAGAAAAAAAAACCAAAAAACCACAGAAAAGACAGACAAGCCAGCCCAGCCCGGCATCCTTCCCCCTGCAGGGGGCCAGGTATCCCACTTCCATGCTGCCACTGAGACCCCCCCAGATCCCACCCTGGCAGGGCCGTCCCTGGCAGGGAGGGCAGAAAACATGACCACGCGGCGCCTGGACAGGCCCACGGCTCTTCCTTCCTTCTGAAAGACACCAAGGAGGGGAGGCCAGTGGGCTGGTGGCCTAACTAGTCACAGAGGGAACAGAGAAGCCTTGGGCTCCCCCGCAAGCCCTGGGTCAGCCCGACACGGTGAGAGGAGCACAGTGACTCGGCTCACGGGGTCCCACACCTCCAGCATCACCTCCTCCTCCCCTGCTCTAGGTTTAGGCAGCTCCCGCAGAGCCTGGCCGCACAGGACCATCACGCCCTGAGGACTCAGCATGGTGGGGCAAGACTTTACATTGTGGAAAGCAATTCATACAGCGGCAACAGAAACACCTGGCTCTGTGCACTGCCAGTACATCAGCTGTAGGTCACTGAAGCTCAGTTCTGCTTTTTCTTGCCTTGACATCTCCACAGTCACCGTGAAAAACATCTGTTCTCTGCAGAGCGGAAAGAAAGATCCACCCCCACCCCCACCTGCCAGGCTCCTGGGCTCTGCAGTTTGGACTTAAAGTCAATGGAGCTAACGCTGAGGCTCAGAAACGTCGGCTTCGCACCATTATCATCAGAGGTCACAATAAATACATTTTTTTTAAAAGCTGCAGAAGTGCTCGCAGAGCTAGGAGCCCTTGGAAGAGCAGCAGCAGCAACGTTTGCAGGTTGCGAAGCAGAGCGTGGGTTGGTTTGGTGTGGTGGGGCTGCCGGCAGATACGCGGTGGCACCACCACGGCTGTCCCCAGCACAGCTGCCCTCCCTGGCCACTGCTCCCTGACCTGCAGCTCTGCACAAATCCACAGCAGCCTGGAAAGAGGATGGGAAGGGGAAATACCTGTTGAGTTTTTCTCAGTAAAGGCTGTGCCGGGCTGAGGGACATCGACCTCAGCCGCCTGCCCCAGCTCAATAGTGTTTCCAGGGGCTGGCAAGACACAAGGCAGCCAAAACCAGCTGCTCCTGGCAGCATCCATCCCCCCGGCACCTTCCTCCCAGGGAGGTGCCCCGCGCTCTGATACGAGCCCATCCTGCTGGGCGCCTGCCCCTGCACCTCTCAGTGGGGCCGGGAAGCGACCAGTCTGTGCACACCAGCCAGGAACACACCGCTGAGCCCCGCTGGGTTTGGGAGCAACTTACACAAATGTATGGGGAAGACAGTTCTGCGCACTAGCAGTTTTCTTACATTATTTGTAACCATTTCCTGATGAATGCCCACATCAAGCTCACGTGAATTTTGCTGTTTTGAAGCCCACTGCTCAAACTCAGGTCTCTGCTGAGCTACATCCACAGGTGGGCAAACCAAACACTCAGGCTGATGCCCGGGGTGCTCCATTTGCACCCGTGGTTCATTATCCAGGTCCAAGGGAGGCCACCTCAACTGTCAAGAAAAAGCCCCTGGAGTTCAGACAGCTCTCCACTCTTGTAGGGGATCCATCCACAAAACGGGGCTGACCCCTTCTCCAACCCAGCCAGGCTCTCCAGGTGCCGCTGATGGAGAACTGAAAGTCCGTCTGCTCCCCCTGTGGTGACACCAGCCACCAAAAAGGACGATATCCCCCCTCTCCGGCATGCCTGCACAGATGGCTACGTTGACAACTCTTTTTGCATTAGTCTAACACTGTCAGGTTTAGGCAAAACTCAAAGGATGCTGTTAAATCACGCAACAGCAGCCCCTAACAGGGGAGAGCCAGAGGCCTGGGCTGCCCAGCCCTGCTCGGCAGCCAGGCTCAGCCTGAATGCCGCGGTTGTTCATACATGCTTTTAATAACTAACTACCAGCCAGGTAATTAAGCTTTAGTAAACAGGAATTCTCACACATTATCCACGGATCAAAACTCACCTCCCCCCCATTTTTTTTTTCCCCCTCCTCCAAAATACCAGTATGTGCTGAGCACCCTGCAACTGGAAAGTCTCATGGAAAAAACACGCTCCCACCTTGTAATTACAGGAAAGTTTGCGAGGAAAAAAAACCCCACCCAAACCCATTCAATTCCCTGGTTTTACAGCTATTATGGCTAAACTCAGGGACACAAACACCTGGTCCCAGCAGTGGCTCAGAATTAGCTGGTGCAGAGCAATCATTCCTGCTGGAAGAGTCTGAAATCCCCATTGCTGAAGCTTGAGGGGGGAAAAAAACAATTTTAAAAAAAACCCCAAAAACAATATTGTCTGCAGTTCCAATAAAAGCAGTGGCAGATACGTACAGGACCACGCAGCCCTCCTCCCGCAAGCTCCCAGCCCAGGAATGCCCAGGCTGGGCAGGTCTGCAAGACACATCACTCCTCGGCGCAACTCGCACTGTGAGGAGCACGTGCCGGAGGCACACGCAGATGGGCGTGGGGACAGGCTCCTGCTGAGAGGATGCTGGTGGCCTTGGCCCCAGAGAGGAGCACGGATGATCCTTCCCAGAGGAGATTAGAAGGCCACCAGCTTGCCCAAATCCAGGCCTGGAGATGAGGGCCAACAGACAGGGAAGCTTATCACCAGCTATTTTTAGTTCTGCTCCGTCACCTATCCAGTTTTCTCCAGTTAAGGGCTTCATCCTGGACAAACTTTGCTGTTTAGTTTAAAAGCCCTTTGGGCTTAGACCATTTCAGCTTTGTCCATGGCCGCTCCCCTTGAATACAGGCATCTCCAAGACCTCAGGAGAGCAAAGCACAAAACTGCTGTTGCTACTCAGTTGCCCCATCACTGCTGAAAGACAGAACTACCAGTGTCCCAGTTTCACTCCAGGACCCACCATTTTCTGCCCTGGTAGAAAAGGCCACAGGACAAAGGCTGAGAGCTCCCCGGCTCCAGCAGAAGCTCCTGCAGACCCACATGCCATGGGGCAGTGTGTTCCTACAGCCCAGCAACACGCAGCCGACCCCGGCTCGCTTTGCCCATGCTGAGGGTCCTGCACGGCAGCCACAGGCTGCCCGTGGCTCCAGCCCACCTATGGGACTCGCTGGGAAACAGCTTTTGGACTTCATACAGGCAGGGGAGCCCAGGCCCTCACTCAGAGGAGCACTCCATGACACCTCCAGTCTGTGATGCTGCAGGCAGAGACATGGGCACAGCAGCCTGGAGGAGCTCTGCTCACCCCGAGCCTGCCCAGCACGTTTGCAATTGCCTGTTGCCCCTACACCAGGGCCCTCCTGAACTCAGCCGTGTCTGGCTTTCTGTTTTTCACACCTCAAGTTGCTGGTCCTGGGACTCTGAACATTTCTATTTATATACATGAAACAAAAACAACCAAAAAAAAAAAAAGGAAACAAACAAGTCACAATGAAATTTTGCTTGAATTCTGGTATGTCAAAGGCAGAGCGTGCGTTCAGCTCTCCCCCGAACACAGCACACGGCACCACCTGGCCTTAAAATCATAGAATAGAATCATAGAATCACCTAGGTTGGAAGAGACCTTTCAGATCATTGAGTCCAACCATCAACCTAACACTGCCAAAACCACCACTAAACCCTGTCCCTCAGCACCACATTTACCCGTCTTTTCAATACCTCCAGGGATGGCGATTCCACCACTTCCCTGGGCAGCCTGTTCCAATGTTTGATAACCCTCTCGGTGAAGAAATTTTTCCTAATATCCAATCTAAACCTCCCCTGGTGCAACTTGAGGCCATTTCCTCTTGTCCTATCGCTCATTACTTGGGAGAAGAGATCAACCCCCACCTTGCTACAACCTCCTCTCAGGTAGTTACAGAGAGTGGTAAGGTCTCCCCTCAGCCTCCTTTTCTCCAGGCTAAACAACCCCAGTTCCCTCAGCCACTCCTCATAAGACTTCTTCTCTAGACCCTTCACCAGCTTCGTTGCCCTTCTCTGAACATGCTCCAGCACCTCAATGTCTTTCTTGTAGGAAGGGCCCAAAACTGAACACAGTATTCAAGATGCAGCCTCACCAGTGCCCAGTACAGCAGGACAATCACTCCCTAGTCCTGCTTGCTACACAAGGCCATCCTGGTACAAACCAGGATGCTGTTGGCCTTCTTGGCCACCTGCGCACACTGTTGGCTCACATGCAGCCAACTGTTGACCAACACCCCCAGGTCCTTTTCTGCCAGGCAGCTTTCCAGCCACTCTTCCCCAAGCCTGTAGCGCTGCATGGGGTTGTTGTGACCCAAGTGCAGGACCTGGCACTTGGCCTTGTTGAACCCCATACCATTGGCCTCGGTCCATCCATCCAGCCTGTCCAGATCCCTCTGTAGGGCCATCCTACCCTCAAGCAGATCAACAGTCCTGCCCAACTTGGTGTCATCTGCAAACTTACTGAGAGTGCACTTGATTTTTTTTTTTGTAATTTTTTTTTTTTAAAGGTTTCTGCTTTAATGAATTTATGGACCAGCTCGTAGAAAACTGTTCTGAAAGACAGGAAAAGGTGACACTGCCTTGCTCCCGGGCCAGCAGCAACCAGAAATCCTTTGGAAAGGACACTAAGCCACTAGGCAGAGGGAAAAGATGAAGCATTTCATATCATTTTAACTAAACAGCTGAAATGCATACCAGTGCTCTAGAGGCGTGCAAGAGCAGAAGGTGGACAGACCTACAATGCCAAACCTTTACCAGGGCACTGAAGGCAGCAGAGTCCCTTAAGGCTTCTTGAAGCATTAACTACTACATGTTAACTACATATGCAGGCAAGGGTATTTTCTCTAAACAACAGACCACCGGCAAGGCCAAATACTAGACATGATTTGCATTAACTGACTGTTGGTAGGGGAAAAAAAAGTGTCTTTACAAGAAGTAACTTTGCAACAGAGCACCAATCTGAGTAAGCGATGTGTATAGATGTATCCTCCCACACCTCCACCTTCTGGGGTGCCTTTTAAAAACAGATGGAGATCTTTGCAAGTATCCCCAAGCAAGCTGTTCTCATTTCCAATCTCCCAGAAAAAAGCTGCAGCGCTTGGTTACCTCTAAGAAAATAGAGAACAGGGAGTTTTAGTATCGTCAATGCCACCGGAGATGTGACCAAGGTGATCACATCCCTCCCCGCTTCAATGTTCCTGCATCAGTAACACGATATACAAGACAACCTTAGTACTGGGATCTTCTCACAGAGAACTATATAGCAAAACGACGAGGCAACAGCTGCCTCCCCTCACCTTGGTTTTGTCTGTACAGTTAATCACAGCTGCATTTATACCAAATATGTATCTGCCTCTGACCGTTCCTAAGCAACTATGATGAATCCTTAGGGCTCAGTTTGTCAAATCAGTCCCTGAAAATCTTAAGAGGATCTCAGGCAGAGCAAGGCAGAGGAGGGAGAGTCCTTGCCCAGCTTCCATGCAGGACTGACTCCATCGGCACATCTCCCTGTCCCACCATGGACCACCCATGGACACAAACAGGCACTCAGGGCAGAGCTTGCAGCCACAGAGAAAAGCTGGGCACTGCACCCACAGCACTGGTCCCCACTGGGGTGCTTTTGAGATGGACACAGCTGAATTTTCTTTCAAATTCAAATTACTCACCTATTTCTAGGATAAGAATTTCAGGGGAGGGAAGAGCAGCTTGGTTTTGCTTTTTTAAAGTCTGCTACATTGGCAAACCCAACCCCTCTCCTGCTACAGAGACATGCACATTTCTTAATCATCTCCCTGCCAGCAAGAACTCCAAAACATCTGCTAGAAAATCAGGGAATAATGAAAAGAACATGAAGTAGGGACATTTCCATTCATACACCCACTTCACTCTTCTCGTAGTCTGTCCTGCAAGAGACACCAATACACACCGCAGAGAAGGTGGTAAGACATGGAGCAACAGGCGGCATGAAGGCAGTAGCCACAACGTACAGTAGGATCCATCACAGCCTGAATTCCGCAGCCTCCCTCATCATGCTGTTCACCTACAACCACCACAGCAAGTCTCACACGACTCGAGCGCAGCACATCACTCAGCTAGGAGACATTATTGTTACTTTAATTTACTCCTTATGTCAGCCCATGATCAATCCCCCCCCCCCCAAGAATTCTCTCTCACAACTGTGGTTTTTCATCACATCTTCAGTTTTCACCCTGCTAGCTTGCTTTTGCTGCCTCCTCCACAGAACAGGTACAGAATCACAGAATCACAGAATCACGGGGGTTGGAAGGGACCTCTGGAGATCATCTAGTCCAACCCCCCTGCCAGAGCAGGGACACCTAGAGCAGGTTGCTCAGGATGGTGTCCAGGTGCGTTTGGAATGTCTCCAGAGTCAGAGACTCCACCACCTCTCTGGGCAGCCTGTGCCAGTGCTCTGCCACCCTCAAAGGAAAGAAGTTCCTCCTCATGTTTAGGTGGAACTTCCTATGCTCAAGTTTGTGCCCATTACCTCTTGTCCTATCACTGGGCACCACTGAAAGAAGACAGGTCCCATCCTCCCGGCACCCTCCCCTTAAGTATTTATAAGTATTGATGAGATTCCCTCTGAGCCTTCTCTTCTCCAAACTAAAAAGACCCAAGTCCCTCAGCCTTTCCTTATAAGAGAGATATTCCAGCCCCCTATCATCTTTGTAGCCCTCTGCTGTACCCTCTCCAGCACTTCCCTGTCCTTCTTGAACTGGGTAGCCCAGAACTGGACACAGTACTCCAGGTGCGGCCTCACCAGGGCAGAGTAAAAGGGGCGGATGACCTCCCGCGACCTGCTTGCCACACTCTTCTTGATGCACCCCAGGACGCCCTTGGCCTTCTTGGCCACAAGCGCACACTGCTGGCTCATGGTCATCCTGTTGTCCACCAGGACTCCCAGGTCCCTTTCCACTGAGCTGCTTTCCAGCAGGTCAACCCCTAACCTGTACTGGTGCATGGGGTTATTCCTGCCCAGGTGCAGCACCCTACACTTGCCCTTGTTGAACTTCATGAGGTTTCTCCCTGCCCAACTCTCCAGCCTGCCCTGTACCTGCCCTGCACAGCCTCCCCTGAAACATCTCGTCCCATCTTCTGTTGTACCGTAAAGCAAGCACTTAACTCCTGCAGGTGCCAGGGCTGGCTACATCCTTGTCTTTTTCTTTCCCTAATTAGAAATATTTTGTGAAATACATGCAGAAACACAACAGTGAAGTGTGTCATCTTAACGCGGAGATTTTACAGCAAGTTCTTGTGCGATTCTGGCTCACAGAAGATGGGGCCAAAGGTGCTCTGTCCTGTTAAAAACCCAGCTCAGTGTTTCCTCGTCAGCCCTAAAAACAGGGTTGAGAAATATCCAATCCCATTCCCTCCCCACCTCTCGGGGCTGGCGCTGGCTTTCTGCAACACTGGGGTGCAGCTCAAGGGACCTGGGGACAGCCACATCCGGGCACTGCACTCCAGGTCTTGGAGGCAGTCAAGGCAACCGTCCTCCTGCTAATACAACATACACCCTGTGGGAGCACAGCAGCAGCAGAGCAAAACCCAAACCATGCCAGCTGGAAGCAGGGGATACATTTTGCCCAGAAAAACAGCTGAGGGGGCAGGGGAGCCAGAGCAGTCTGGAAATGGTGTGCTGTGAACACAGCTTATGAAGGTTAAAATTTCTTCCCGTGTTCTCTCTTGGCAGCATCGCATAAGAGACAAAGATAAAAATAAGTAATTTTGATCATCTTTCCTGATCCAGAAAATAGTATTTTTCATCTACTATCCCCCCCTTCAGAAAATACACATCACATCAACATCAGGGTTTCTGTTTCCCTTGGGACACCCATTCCTTTCATTTTTCCATACTACACTCACCTTTACACAACGTAAACAAACATGACCAAAAAAAAAGTCACTGCAATAAACTACTATTTTCTCTGGAACACCCTTGCACGTGCTGGTTAAGCTAATGACAACACGTGGTACAAGGCTGAAGTGGTACTAGCTGTAACAACTAAACCCTCTGTGGAGAGGGAAAGCAAACAGCACAGCAACACAGGTTCAGCTTATCCTGTGTTCAGTCCACAAGGCAGCGTCTCACATCTGGAAGTCGATCCCAAATTTTCTTCCATTAGCAACCAGCTATCACACAAGCTTTGCTCTAGACAGAACAACACAAATACACCACACAAGGATTTAAGACACACCAAGCCACTTGGCTCTTTTATGTGAGAATAGAAAATAACATTTAAGTTCTGGTACAGAAAGTCAACTGAGATCAGCATCTCCCACCAGTACAGTCTGTTCCAGGCAGAGAAGAAACAAGTGTTAGGATAAAGCCCAAAGCAGAACTAGTCCAAGCAGAAGTAGGGAAGAAACCTCAGAGGGAAAAGCCAAAGAGAAACAGGAACCAAAAATTTAAAGCTTTTGATTTTCTTGCTCACCGAAAACAAGAGTTTCTCAAGTTGCTGGAGTTTTAATCAGTGTTAAAAAAGAACACAAAAGAGAAAACTGCAAACCTGGCTGTCAACCCCAAGAACCTGGCTTCCTTGAACTTCTTTCTCAACCTTCAAAGTGAACAAAGGTCTTTCCTCATTTTCCCACACTTTATTTACTATTTCATATAATTTCTCAGTTTAGGAAGCCCTTTGCTTTGCATAGCAAATCAGCTACATTATTTACGCTGTGCTCATCACCAAGATCCACGTTGTGTAAAGTACATTAACAGAAGTCAGCAAAATCTGACAACGCCACAGAGATTTTTATTTTTCCATAATTAGTCCCCTCAATTATAATATTCATTCCATGGTGAGTAAGGCCAGGGTCAGCATCATCTCCTAATATATAATTAAATCAGTTTTGCTGAGAAGGAATCATATTATTAATTTTTTACCCTGCTGGAGTAACTGTTTAACCACAGGTGTACACCAGTAGTTCAGCAGCGAGAGGGTGTTTAGTTTCTCAAAGCACCATCTGCATTAATAACATTCATTCTCAGTAGCATATTTACAATATAAAACTGATATTGCTCTCTTCATTTATTTTACAAAAACCTTCATGAACAATAAGGACTAATTCTGCAGATCCCTTATCATCTGTCTGCAGCAAAATGATTCAGATTCCCTGAAGTCACCTACTACCGATTCCACCACTCCCTGCCTGGGCTAGCAGATCTCCTGACTGCCCTGAATTCCACATTTCTGCAGTATTTAGATGAACCAAAGCAAGGGAGCTTCTTGCTCTTTTTCCTCCCCATGTCCAGAATTTACAGACCATGGCTTACATAGTAGCAGCAGGGGTACAACGAAGGTTCCATCAAAGCAATTTCTTTACCACGAAAGAGGTGTACAAAGATTTCCTGATCTTTTGCTAGGGAGTCTTGCCTTTTATCAAAACTATAGTCAAATGCCTTAAAGACTTCTTATGCCAAGTCAAAAAACTGTGCACACCAGAACCCATTCTCAGACTCTTTGGGCACTTTCACATCAACACCAGAAGCGATATTCTCACTGTTGGCAAAGCAGCTGTGTGAAAACGTTTCTTCCACTAAGGTGGGACTACAGAAAGGCAGCAGCTATGACCAACGTTATGGCTTGGGCTCCACCTTACTCCCTGAGTTCTCTCTCGTCTCCCTCTTCTTCAGGATTTTCCAGGATCGCTCCCCATCTGTAAGAATAGCATCTTAGCCCCTGGCCTCACCATTAAAAAAGAAGAAAACCCAAACCCCAGTTTGTGCACCTAAGAGAAACCCCAGCTCTATTACTGTCCCTCTTTGCCTGCTGCCCAGCTCTTTCACACATCCCACTTGTACTCTTTTCTTCTTGGAGTCTGCTAGCCTTCCCAGGCACAGAACCAAGATCACTAAGAGGCTTCAGTGGTCAATGGCAATCATCACAAAGACGTTCAGCTCGACCATGAATACTGTATTGACAGTAATGCTCCTTCAATCGCCAGAAGATAGTCCACCTCACTGGTCTCACAACCTCCTATGACACCATGTGCACTCAGAAAGACAAAAAATTACACAAATTGTTTTGTTGGTGTTCTTTTTTCTGTAAAGGGTTCATTTTTTGCTGCCCACCAGCACTGTCTCAGGATATTGCACCATGTTTTCTTTATTATAAAAAAATGTCTTCTGTAGCAGGCAGGGAGAAAGAAAGTTTTCTCAGGAGACTAATGTGTACTATTGTCTGTAATTAGAGGTAAGTGGTTGCTTGTGTGGCCATCAGGAAGTGGGACCTAGTCAAACAAAACCAAAGTGTTATTAATGGCTTGTCCAGAAACAGAATCTCCCCTCCCTCCCCCAAAACACACACTTCTTTATTCTTGGGCATTTCTTGTATGCCTTTTGCCTGGTCTCCCAAACAAAAATTATACAAACCTGCTTGCCTTCCCTCCTCTCCCCCCACTCACATAACCATGCCAGCTGGCAAACTTCAGTGAAATCTGAGAGAAAGGTAGAAGTCTTAAAGGCTACCTACAGGCTTAAATGGGAAAAATTAAAGTAATATAAAATCGAGTAGTTGCTAGAGGAGCAATCCTATTGATGCCCAATGAAGGGAAAGGTATAGACTGCTTAGCTCCTTCACGCTCCTTGGCAGTAGCCTGCAGGCTAATCAGTAGCAACACTGAATCCCTGCAGCACATGGGGCCTCTTCTTCAGTCAGCAGGCCAAGCAGAAGAAGAATATGTGAGGGAGACTGACAAGGTCTGGGAAAACGTGTAATTTTTGTGGCAATATGAAAATTAAAAGGATATAGTAAGGACACTGGAGGGTATGTAGCAGAGAAATTTCTAAGAGACTTGGTTTCATTAATTCAGCTTCTTAGAAAATACTTCATTAATTCAGCTTCTTAGAAAATACTTCCTTACGTGTTAGGTTTTCCAACTATTTTTAAAAGCTGTTGAATCTCTGCTCACATGTATGTCAAAGGGAGGGTTTACTGCAAGCATCTTAAATTCTGCTGGGACAGAGTCCCAAAGTTGTCCTTATCATCCATCCCCAGGTAGCCGTACCACTTGTTTAATACTTAAAGTTTTTCTTACCGATGTGGATCTGTAAGATCCCAGTCTGAAACGGCAAAAAATAACTTCTGCTACAAATCTTCCAAAGCCATGTAAAATTCCTGCAATGT
This sequence comes from Burhinus oedicnemus, assembly GCA_008921705.1. Lineage (NCBI taxonomy): Eukaryota > Metazoa > Chordata > Aves > Charadriiformes > Burhinidae > Burhinus > Burhinus oedicnemus. The sequence continues at coordinate 1,080,692 of VFFE01007054.1, forward strand.
CAAACAAGATTTAAATTGTCACAAGTAGTAAAGCTGTAGTACTTTCAGAAGTATTACAACAAAACTCTACATGATACTTAAACAGAGTACAGTGCGGTAAACTGGTACATAAAACACTGAGAAATTAACAAAAGAAAGGAAACACGAACAGCAGGGGGAATTCTAACATTCTGAAATGCATGAATAAAAGCAGAACCAAAGCTATCCAAGCAAATACAATTCCCTCTGCCCGGCTTTCCCTTGTGAAAACACATTCCGCGGGACAGAAATATCTACTTTGAAAGAGAGTTCTTAGTTCAAGGTCTCTTTACTATGTTCTCTTCAAGTGAAAGCCAATAAAAGTAGTAACTTGGAATCAAGATACAGTATTATGTCTTGACTAATAAGCAAATTGTGCCTTTTCAACTTAGTTTATTTTCTTTAAAGGAGCAAATCTTGCAGTACATTGACAAGTTACACATGGAAAATCCTCCCAGTTACTTCAGATGGAAATTTTATCTCAACTTTTGGCACTGATTTAGCACTGGATCCCAACTATAGGAAATTGTAATACAGAGCACCAAAAGTCAGTGTGTGGGGGTCTATATATGCACGTGTGTGTGTGTATACATATATCTGTATCTACTTCCTTGCTCTTCCAGAAATAAATGAACTATGCCAGAGTTACCAAAAAGGAAACAACAGTCCCTCAGAACAGCAGAAACAGCATACTGGGATGCCTAAAATAAGTAGCCTTCGTTGCACATTTCAGTGCACACAAACAGTCACTTAAACTTGCTAGAGGTTCAGGACTCCCCTGTAATTTATCCATAACATAACCAGAATGACCAAAAAAAAGCCTGGTAGAACTTGAGAGGGAAAGCACTGATAGTTACCTGTAGTTGAAAAAATTCCCCCAATAATGCCACAGAGCCTCACTAAGAACTGCCAAAAAGGCATGTGTTCTTCTGTCACTGTCACCATAAGTGAACTGATGTCATATTTCATAAATATTCCTGACACCCCATGGCTGCCAGCTGCATGGTTAATTACTCTTTCCTGAAAGGAGAGAGAGAAACACAAGTTAGTCACATCTTATTAGTCACAAGGAAAACAATCTTAATAGATGTGATGACAAAGAGCTACTTAATCAGAGTTAGCAATCAACAGAAGACCAGGGAACATCAAGATAACCTTGGCTAGTACCTTCTAGAAGTCAAACATTATTAAATAACAATTTACTTTCCTGGTCACCGGACTTCCATGCTTTATATCAATGTTCATTATCAGGCTCTGGTAATACCCTCTCAAGATTTGCTTACATGATCCTTTAAACAATGATGTTTATAACTAGGTTGCTTTTGGTACCTACGAGGCTAAGTGCCACAGCCTTGGCCAAGCCTATGAACTCAAGTGAGTGCACCGATACAACACAGTGCCCCAACTCTTCCTACTTTATGTGCTGCTATTAATCACTTAAACCAGGATGAGGCCTTCAGTAGACATTAAGGTGGCTGAACAGCCTGAGCTATGACAGTTTTCTCAGAGGGTGTTTGTAAATCTACATACTGTATCTAAGACTTATTAGGCTTCATCCTCCTTCTTCCCTGGAACATATCTCTAGATTCACATGCCACAAAGGATTTAATTGCTGGTTCTTAAAAGTAACAGGGAAGACCCTAAACTAGAGTATACCATAATGGAAATTCAGAAGCTTAAGTTAAATTACACCAATGCCTTTTTTTTTTTTCCCCCTCAGTGCATACTTACACATATGCCGTAATCCATTACTTTGATGGGAAAAAAAAAAAAAGGAAAAAGATCATAAATTCAAAATTTCTGTGGTCTGAGAACTGAGTATCAGCACCAAGCCTCTTTTCAAAATTTTTGTCAGTCAGGTCATTTCAGACAACAGTCACACAGCAAGAAATACACCTCGATAAAAATAATAACTAACTTGCCATGACTACTCTAATCAGATCAGATCCCTCAGCCCTAACCCAAGAACTTCTACAGTTTCTTCTCATTTGCCCAAATTCTTAAACCAAAAGACCCCAAAGAGGACAGTGTGGCTGCTGGAAATCTCTACTTTTTAAAAAAGGTTTCAGGAGAAAAAAAAACCTCAACACAATCCAAAGTTTCTTTCAAGTTTGCTATCATTTTGTTGTTAGTGAAAGGTGTTGATAAATGCACTGCCAGGTAAGTCTGGCTGAAAATATACAAGGGCAGCAGAAAAGAATATAATTGTCTGAAGACAAACTCAGCCATGTCTAGGCTAATAAGAGTAGAGAAGACAGACAAGCAAGACTGAACAGAAAAGCACTATACCACAGTTCCTTTTCACCTGTAGATTTAACAGTCTGTGCTCAAAAACCATGCAGAATACAGTATGAAATAAAAACCAGAATACCACTTTGAAATACAGACTAGACAACTTCTCCAGTCAGCTGAAGTTGACATAAACCATATTGCTTCATTTGGTACCAAACCAAAGTAAAAAGGATGCCAAAATAATGTATCAGGTATGATAACAGGTTCCAGAAACTTTGCAATGCTTAAATAAATAAATAAAACCCAACCCCAGACAGTACAGAATGCTTTCTACATTTCAAGAGCATGACAACATTCAGCACTAGAGGATGGATGATCAGGCATACTAAGAAGGAAGAGAAGACTGTAGGTAGTTAAATAGAACCTTGCCATTGGCAAGGGACAAAAAAAAAAAAATTATTTTTATGTTAGTTTTTCCTCTATTGTTTCCCTAAGCCTTACTGGTCTTTTGAGGTCAAATGGTGAAAAAAGAATATGAAGTTAAACAGAATGTCCAAAACTCCACCCTCAGAAGATACAAAATTCTTTTTCTGCAAATCATTTTGGTCTGCTTCTAGCTCCTACTGCTGCACACAATTTAACTCTTGGCTGCTAAAGCCTGCTGAAAATAACTAGCCCTGCATCAGATCTCTTGGATATCAGTGAAGCCTTACTAGAATTAAATCTTTTTAACATAAACACAGTATATCAAACATCAACAATAGTGGAGATGATTTCGCCCACACCTTTTAAACTCTGCTTCCCATTCTGTTCACCACTGGCAATTAAACCTCACCGTATTCAAGTTTTAGCCACGGCTAGCTGACCACCTTTTTCCAGGTCTGCATACATGCCTACTCTTACAAAATAAATGCACTAAGTTGTTCAATGTTAACTCTTCTTAATAGCCTTTCACAGCTCATGTGCTAGGGGTATTTGATTTCCAAAGATAAACACGAACAAGCTTCACAGGCAACAGGGCTACCTACTGAGACAGCAAGAGCAAGCAAGTATGTAATGCCACTTCACCTCCACTGTTCACAAGCTTTTCTCCTAAGCAACCTGTGACTGGTGTTGCAACTTTCATAAAAAAATACAACCCCCCCTCCCCCAAGAAAATAAGAGCTAACTAAGACTGCACAGTTAATTGACAGAAACCATCTTTACAGCAAAAGGAGAGAAAAATTTAATACAAGATGGAAAAACACAATAAGGAGTAAGATAAGCAGCTGACTGATGTCCAGAAGTTGTGCCTTAGTTGTTGCACAGAAAACACAAGGCAGATTGCTAGACCAGCAGGAGATGCGAGTACATTGCATTATGAAATTCCTCTTCATTCCTCTCTTTACTCCAGCTTTCACGAGTTTTAGAGCCAATCTTTCCCTCCAGTGGTCTGCATGTCCCAATTTGAACCCCAAGACATCACCTCTATCCTACTTCCCCTACCTATGTATTTTTCAGAAGCACAGCATGGAATTGTGAGGAAATAAAGATTTTTCTCCCTTGGAGAACACCGCAAACTGTATTAGAGCAAACTGCCACCCTAATTTCTGAATTTCCTTTCAACCCAAGGCTTCCTTCTTACCTCTCGCTTTATCTGTCATTTTTAATTAAACTTTTTGTGAAGATTTTTTTTCTTTGGCTTTTGAATAAAAGATCCAGACACATTTCAGTGTCTGGAAATGAGACATGTTAACTGGTACACATAAGGCCTTTTTCTTATTTACAGCAGTCTTTAAAATCAGTACCTTATGATCTGCCCACATACTATGCTACTATAACTACTTTCTCGATGGATTCAGAATTAAAAGCCTCCCCAAGTCCAGAAGTGGAAGCCCTCTAGTCTGGACAGTAATTGAAGTTGGTGGTTCAACAAAGGTTAAACAAGACAGCTGAGAGACAGAGATGCTTTCTGTGTGAGTTTTTCATACAAACTGCCTTCGTTTCCATTTCTAACACTCCACAACCAAGTTCATGACATTCAAGTGAGCTGTGTTTTTTGGTTTGCTTCCCACATGGATAAAAAGCTAAAGGTGGATTAAACGTTTGTAAAGCTATACACAAGATTACAAACCTAAAACTTACAGGGTTTCACTATCACCACCACTACTACTGTTAGCATCCAGTGAAGTGGAAAAGACTGGATATCTATCATTAATTCTATTATCAGACTCCAGATCTACAGATGCAAAACACTAATGCAAGATGTCAGCATGTATTACCAAGCATATATATTTTACCACCAGTATTACATTATTTACAGATAAGTCTAGCGCATCTTCTACAAAGAGTCTCTTCACGCTAGAGTTTTCAAAACCATGGTACAACTAAGTCTCCCTTTCATAGTTGAGCTTTTGTTAAGAACCATCACTGTTAGATTTTTCTCTGCATGGTTTTCTCTTACTTCTACTTACCCTTTCTGTCACTGAAAACTGATGAGTTTCTGCTGAAATTTTATATGTGTGGAGTTTGGTTGGCACAACTGTGATAAAATACTGGAACATCTGGTTGTCTAGAAGAAAACAAATCTCACTGTTGAATTAAGTACAGAGTCAAAGACCACCTCAGACATTCACAAATAAATCAAGTAATATTTAAAATAGTTAATCAGCTAAGCCGTTTACACTGGGGACATTCTTTAAGGAGTCCCAGCACTGCCACAACTACTTCAGCACCATCTCCATGGACAAAGATAGTTCCCATGGGCAAAGCCTATGTCACATTTGTACTCAGAGAAATTTACATTTTACCTATGTAATGAAAAGATTCATTAAGATCAGGCCACTCAAAGCTTCAAATGAAATGCATAAATAGTGTTTTCCAGGACACTAGAACTGAACAAGTTTCACACAGTCACATTTTGCACGATACGTACATCTCCACACTGGTTTGAATAGATTTTAGTCATTGAATTGTTTCTACAATGCTGACTGACTTTGAGACAACAGCAGCTTTAGAAGTTTCTGAGGATCACTTGTATGGGGAATGCAAGTCAGAGGACGAGGCACAGGTAGCTCTGTAAAGTTTGTTACTTTATTATATTCCTTTACTTATACATGAGGGAACAAAGTGATACACAAACCCTTCCTATAGTAGCCTCACAAAATACACCATGGAAGCGACAAACCAAATACAGGAATAGAATCCAAGACTCCTGATGCTTCTTTTTTTTTTTTTTAAACCAAATCAGACTTATTTTTCCGCATTACAACAACAATCAGATTTATGAATCTCCACTGTAGCATACTGCTGCAAAATTCTTTGCAATATGTTCAGACATACTGTAACTTCAACATAATACAAATCTGGAAGAAACTGCAAATCTACTGCAGCAAAACAACAAAGTATAGCAATACTGGTATCGAAAAGAAATCATCCATTTAAGATGCCATGTAGATAATTGAACAGTGCATTGCTCACTACCAAATTTAGCAGGAGATGTTGTCTGTAAATCATGACGTTCATGAAACATAGTAATATTTTAGATGTAATTACTGGAAAAATACAGAAAACAAGATGCTTTTTTCAACACACAACACTTACGATCTGATGCTATTTTTTCTGTTCCATCCAAAGGATTAATAATTCCTGGAATAAGCTCTCCAAATGACAAATGATCTATTCTATGAGAGAAGTTATAGGCTGAAAGACAATACAGAGAAATGAAACAACATTTTTAATCTATGAGATTCTGTACTCAGAGAAAAAGATGCACCATTTCTCACACTATTTCAAAGACTGGTGTGCATTTCATTGCATTTGTTCCTGTGACTGTATCAATACATCCATGTACTTGTTTCAAACAAAACTCAAATCCAAAATATTTACCCAAGAAATTCAATTTCTCTAGAAAAGAACTTGTAAAACAAATTACAACTCTACCTGAACCAACCCTGGAGCTGAAGAGAGTTAAAATTTCATTACAGGAAATTTCTAGTTGGCCAAATACTGAAGTTATTTTACACTTCAGGTTCTTCTATGTAACGGTATTAAAAAGACTAAAATTTCATAAACAAAATGTACAGAGGAAGTGTAAGGCAACTACCAAGTTACTACATTGCCTGATTTTACATAGGTATTTAAGCTCTGTAATATTATACACTTGTGTTGACATAAATTCATGGGCAGACATTTGGAGGTTTAACCAATACCAAGTTCATTTTTCACAGTAAGTAATTCTTGCCTCACATTAAGTGCAGCAACAACACACATTTAGTATCTAGACTCACAAGCTAAAAATGAAGTTTCTAAGGACAAAGGTCAGAAATTTTTAACCTTATAAAAACAGATTTTGCAGGAAATAGGTAGTTCAGACTGAAATATAGGAACTTCATATGGTATCTCTGTTACAACAAAATACATCTAAGATTCCTGTTATCATTACTGTAGAAGCAACCTAAAGATAACACTAATAGTGTTAAACGTATGAAAGTCACTACTGAGTAGTTGCAAAGAATATTCTTCGCTTTGTTCTACAATGCAATTTACCAGCTAGAACACCTTTACTACAGCAACCTATGTTAACATATGAATTATGAGACACTAGTCTGAAAGAAGTGATACTTGTTTGTATGGAGATGATAGAAATAACTTACAGTCGTGGCTTACAAGGGCTGCCAAGTGTGCATGGCCTCGAGGGTGTGGTATTGCCCTAAAGAAAGCAAGATATGTTTTATGAAAAAATTGTTTAATGAATCTACACAAGACAGTTTTCCTAAACAGGACTATGTAGAAAAATTACCTCTCCCCCTCTATTTCAATAAACACTTATATATATATATTTATATATATATTTTTTCACAGAATTTTCAGAGTTGGAAGGGACCTCTAGAGATCATCTAGTCCAAGTCCCCTGCTGACGCAGAAATGCCTAGAGCACATTACTCAGGACTGCATCCAGGCGGGTCTTGAAAATCTCCAGAGAAGGGGACTCCACAACCTCCCTGGGCAGCCTGTTCCAGTGCTCTGTCACCCTCGCCGTAAAGAAGTTTTTTCTTGTGTTTGAATGGAACTTCCTATGTTCCAACTTGTGCCCGTTGCCCCTCGTCCTGTCACTGGGAACCACTGTAAAGTCTACAGGAACATCAGACTGATGAAAACTCTCTTACACAAAATTAGTGTCTTGCATTTTTAGAATTGTCAAACACACATCAAGTTACCAGGCTGCTAGAAGAGCCACCGATGCCTACCACATGAAAAGCTGCAGAACTGCTCAAGTGACTATGGAAAACTTTACTGTACTTGTTCCATGACTAAGCAAGTTAACCACGCTCTGTATTTGCTCCCTGACTAAGCAAGTTAACTTCAGGTCTGGACACTTGTTTGTAGACCTGCAAAGAAAGTACAACGCAGAGGCTGGTAACGCCATGAAGAGCGGGGAGAAAAGTGCAACTCTGTTTGGAAAGTAAAACAGTCTTTCAGTCATCCTCTCTCCCTACCTGACCAGCCAACAATGCTGGAAACTCTCCCTACTTATCTTCAGTTAAATCATTACCAAATACAGGTAAGTTTTGGACAAAATGAAGGTGAAGAAAGACAATGAGATCAGTCATGATAGAACTACAATAAATAACCAGGCAATAAGGTACAAAGGCAGCCAGTGAGAAAAGCCATTAAAAAAAAAAATCTACAAGAAGAGAAAGAGCAACTTAGCAGAAGTACAAATCTAATGACGAGCAAAAGGAAGCAAAGAAAAGCAAAAGATTATTCAGGGTTGCAGAACTAGAGACAGGAAGAGAGCAGTGATGGCAGTACAGATGAAAGGCTGAAATCATCAGCTCTGAAATGGCTTAAAAAGTTGGACATCTAGGGGCAAATCAGAGAGGTGGTACAAGACCAGACAGAAGTAACATTTGGAGAAATGCCCAAAGACAGCAGCTGCAACTAGATGTGGATAAATTAAAAGAGTACAGATTCTGTGCAAAGATCTCTGGTGACAGAGGTGGCAGGAGACAACTGAGGATAGCAGAGCTGGAGAGCACAGAGAAAAGTGAACACAAGTTTGTATGCAGTGTATATAAGCTAACACCATTGCCAAAGCATATCAGAAAGTCTCTCCTCAAATCAAGATGAACTGGCATTTAGCTCCGTAACTATGGTTCTATAATTATCTCAGCACTGAAGTGGCACATAACTCCGTTTCATCCATGATGATCAGGGGGCTGGAGCACCTCTGCTGTGAGGACAGGCTGAGAGAGTTGGGGTTGTTCAGCCTAGAGAAGAGAAGCCTCCAGGGAGACCTTAGAGCAGCCTTCCAGTACGTTAAAGGGGGCCTACAGGAAAGCTGGAGAGGGACTTTTTACAAGGGCAGGTAGTGACAGGACAAGGGGTAATGGCTTCAAGCTGGAAGAGGGTAGATTTAGATTAGATCTCAGGAAGAAATTCTTTACTGTGAGGGGTGATGAGGCACTGGAACAGGCTGCCCAGGGAAGTTGTGGAGGCCCCATCCCTGGAAGTGTTCAAGGCCAGGTTGGACAGGCCTTTGAGCAACCTGGTCTAGTGGGAGGTGTCCCTGCCCATGGCAGGGGGGTTGGAACTAGATGGTCTTTGAGGTCCCTTCCAACCCAAACCATTCTATGATTCTATGTCAGTGAACTGTATACTAACAGAAAGGAGAAGTTTGGACAGGCCCAAAGAACGAAGGCAAGTACAAGCAGTCCACTCCACATCATACACTTACAGGGGACCTATTTTCAAGAACTTTCATCCTGTAAGACACTGGAATTCATAACCACTACATGCAATAATGCACTGCACTGCATTGTTTCAGTAACTTACTAAGAAAATTGTTTTTAACTGTGCAAGAAAAGATACCACATGGAAAATAAAACCAAGCATGTGTACAGGAAGGTTAATAAAAACCAGTCATTAACTCAAAAGTGTAAAGACATACACACACAAATATACATGCATGCACTATATATATAATGTATAAGTAAATTTTAATTTTTTATTTATTTATTTATTTTCAGGAATTGAGCAGAACATACTTGCCCACAGTTATGTGAAAGTTCCCTGCCACTTTATTGACATAGAGATGACCATGAATTCTGCATGCATCTGGAGACTGCAATGAATTATCTTCCCTGTTTAAACAAAAGCAACATAAAGAATACTTGAGAATATTCACTAACAGAAATAACAGCAGTACAGTTAGATTTCTTTTTCCTAGCATAAAGATACAGCATTATCATCTACCTCTCCTTATTGTATTCTTCTGGAATTATAGCAGGGTTATGGTGGAAGGGAAGGAATCTAATAAAGGTCAGTCTGATGAAACCAGTAAGCTTTTGTTCGTACTTGTATTCAGAGATCTGGCCTACAAAGCTAACTTATGATACCTGAACATGTGAACAGAAGACAAGACCATAAGCATACCTTGCTGCCCTGGGGATTTTTTTTTTTCAATTACTTCTACAAAAATCATTTGTTGGGAAAGTTTTAATGCTACAATGAACATAACGAAATGTATTAGTCACATTAACAACACTGTAGCAAGAACAGCTTTCAACATTTATTTTTTATGAAACTTTCCTCTTCCCACACTTGTTGGGATGTCCACAACTCAGAACATATTTCCAAATCTGTTCTTTAAACACATCTCAAGCATAAATACTATCTCAAATACTGCACTAACAGGTATCATAGAGGCACAGAAGGATTTACTGACTCTGAAGACATCAACTAAATGAGAAAAAAAATATTTTTTGAACCCTATTTAGCCTTGCCTTAGGAAGCAAGGATGTATTTAGTCATCAAACAGGGAGTTTACAACATGGAAAGTGCATACAGCATTTTTGGTATTTGTTTTACTTATGGCTTGCTTGTGTGGGGTTTTTTTGTTTGTTTTTAAGGGGAAAGGAATTTCAGCTTTCATGTACAAAGTGTTTTCCCCTGGGGAAGGAAAAAAAAAAAAATTGCATAGCATCTAGATTCAGGCAGACCAAGCCTTCTATACATTAGTCTCTCAGCATTTTGTGGGTAGCTGGAATGAAAGGTAAACAGCAAGGGTTCTCCACACAATTTTAACAGTGCTATCTTAGACCAGGGCATTTACTAACAAAACAAATTTTTATTCAAAGGTTGATTCTTTTAAAAATCATAAAATATTAAGTCATAGCTAACAGTGGGACTTTTTTTAAAAATTGCTAGACAGAAAGATATTCTTTCACTTTAAAAAAAACCCTCTTGTTTAGTATTGCTTTGACATTACTAATTCACATTAAAAATGATGCATCAGATAAAATGGACTAAAAAAGGTGTATGTATGTATTTTATTTGTCTGTCTGCATTATGTATACATATATAACCACACATACACACACAAAACCTGGAAACCTTCTCCAGGTTGGAAACCCTAGAGATTTTCATAAAACAACAGCTCTCCAAAGCAAGTATCAAGTATATTATTTTAAAGCACAATAAAAAGCAGTAAGGTCTTCTTTTCTTACAACCTTATCTTCTGGGGAAAAAAAAAAATCATAACCACAACAAAATGTGAAGTCTAATTAAATAGGGCAGGGAGAGGGGAATGATAACACAACATCCTAATTTTTCTTACCGTGGTGGCAGTGCTGTAGAAGCACTTTTAAAAGCACTTTTGAATATCACATCTTGAAGAGAGTGTTCTTCCTGCAGCCTGCTCTGAATTAGCTGCAGCATCCTAAAGATTACACAGACAAGTGTGAAAGCATGCAACAGTTAAACAAAAAATAACATCACAATTAATTGTCAGCGTCAGTTGCAGGTTATAAATCGAGAAGTTAGCAAGGTTCACATCAGTATTAAAGTGTTACAATAAACTTTGAGAATGATATTTTATACAGAGCTTAAAGCTCTGGTATTCACAGCAGTGCATTACCAAAACTAGCCAGACACCCACATAAGCTTCAGGTTCGATTACAAGATTACCAGTATAGCGATCACACACATAACCAAGCAGTTTAAATGATAAACAGTGTGTTAATTACATGAAGTTACATGGAAGACTCAAACTCACATACTTTCGCAAGAACGTGCCAATTTGTTACTATGGCTCAGCTTTGACATTTAGATATCAAACTATCTGTGTTACACATCTGAACCCATAATCGAAACCTGTGCTACCAAGCACTCGTCTGGAACCATAACTTGAGTGAGTCCATACATCTTGGCTTGCAACTGCATGACCCAATTCCACAACTAAGTCCAAAGCCAATTTTTTACATAGCAGAGATCTCAAATCATGAGAAAAGCAAAGTAAATTAATATCTTTTCACAGGTATGCACTCTTAAATTACAAGCAAGAGCTGTTAGACCCAAGAGATAGTTCTCTAATGTGACTCTGGTGTACCTCAAAGCCACTTCCTGTACAAATAATACAAACCATAGGCATGCATCTCAGTGCTTTACCTTTGCCACTCTTTTTGTTGTGGGCTGAGATCAAATATTACCTGAAAAAAAAATAACACATCTAATGAAACATGCAGGAACCACTGAAGTCCCATCCATGAAACTCCGAAGAGAACTCAGGTGTGGGAAGGGGTGGGAAGTTACAATCAGCTTCACAATTGGTACCACATACTGGAGTTTATGAAAGGACTTTGAACTTCAAGTAATACATTTAGTGTTCAAGTATGCAAATTTCTGTCCCTCTCCCCCCAGAATTATTCAATTGTTTGCATTTATAACTTCAGCATCTTTTCCTAAAGCTCTTGTAACTCAAGTCAGCAGTCTCTGCCCTTCTAGCCTTTGACTAACATGGGCTAGAAGCAGCTGTGAGTGGCCATTTAATTCTAAGTGATGTAACTGACACATGGTTTTGATGCAAACAGCAATGAAACAGGCAGAGGAGCAATCTTTGAAAGACAAGGGTCCGGGTGCAGATTGTTTATTTCCAGGGTCAACCCACACTGAGCACTTCTTTAAGACAAGCTACCAGATCTGCTATACTTCAACCAGCACAATAATATCATCAGTAACATCTGTGCACAGAACTCAAATCCATGTATTGTTAACACTGATGTACTCCAGACAGTAAACTCAATTGCAATTAATGCTCAAACCTACCCAGAGCTATGGCCCAAACAGATCAGGTACAGAAAGTTTCCTTTTTCTAGGATTGTAATCATTGGGGCAACAGCTAGCATGCAGCAGCTACAGCAGCACAGACTACTGTCCAGACAAAAAGGAGAAACGTTCCAAGGAGAACAAATAAAAACAAGCTCCTTCCCCTTCCCAAGCATGTCCTTCCATTCAGCCATCTCCTCCTGCTCACACACATGAGTAGGAATTTGCACAAAACTGTTACAATTTGGAGTACGGTTCAGTTACTAGAGAATGCGATAATTACAGCAGGAAGTTACATTCTCTAACAGGTTTTCTGTAAATGATAGATTACTTTCATACAGCATAATTACTTCAAAGATTATTGTACTATGCCATCAAAACCACTTCAAGAGAGCACAGGCTTACACAGTTTCAGAGCCTTCAGTTCACAGTACAGAAATGAAAAGGATACTAACCCAGTTTACGATCTTTAATGCCATTCCACATTATAAGGATATCATGGTGACTTTCTACCCCTTTTTAGAATCATAGTATTCTTCTAGTGAAAAAGCAGTTACATAAATTCTCTTTATGAGAGCTCTGATAGTTTTCCTTCCATATCAAGTACTGTTAGCACTTATCCCTAGAATTTGCACGTGTAAAAATAACTAGCTGTAGAAATCATTAGCTTGTTAAGAACCACTGATCTGGGAGTCTGCTGTATTCAAATCTGCTGTATTTGCAGAGAACAAACACACAGAAATACCTTTTTCCCTAGCAGATTCCTGGAGTAAGCACTGCAGACCTCACTCAAGGATCAGACAATACTTGGGGAGGTTCTGTGCAGCCCAATTGTGGCAAAAAAAAATACAAGCAAGCAAGCCAGCCCAGTAGTGCTCCACATCAAGTAAAGAACAATTCACTTTTTAAGTAAAAAGGTAAGAATCAACTTACTGGTTCATAGATTAGCCCATCTGCAGAGGCGACCATTGTTTCTGCTAAATCCAGAACATCAGCCCCCACATCTATTTTAAACAGGGAGAAAAATATTAAGTCATACAGATGATCATAAAAAAAAAAAGTTCAAGTTGAAATGAAGTTTCACAGTACAGCTGCAAACTTTCAGTATAAGTTACTGTTCCTTGTTAACAAAGTCCAAACCAAAAGAAAAATAAATCTGGCAAGGAGGTTACTGGGAGGTAAGAGGAAACCACAGAATTCTACTTTTCAACCTATCGTATCAGAGTCTCTTCAACTGATGCACAGTGACCCGAAACGAACTTATCAGATTTGCAATATTTTCTCACTGATGTAACACCTTCAGAGATGTTACATGAACCACATACACAAGCTTTCTAGGATCTGCTATGCTTAAGTATTTTTTCCTGTTTCATAAGCACTGAAACCAAACCAAGACTAGTCAAAATAGAGCATAAAGTTTTGCTTCTCAAATTTAAAAATTTTCAATTTTTTAAATGCTAACTGGAAAATAATTGAAAAATACTAAAATAAATTTTAGAAGTAGAGAAGGGATGACTTATGAATTAATACTTGTGAGACAAACACAAATTGTATGGTACTCATGTACCATACAATTAGCACAAGGTTTAACCTAGCCAAAAACGCGAGTCTTGAAGATTTGCTTGCATTGCTGGTAGAAGTAGTATTCTCTCTCTTTCTCAGTCCAGGACAACCAAAACCAGTCCATGCAAATAATGGTTCATTATTTATATGATGTCAAAAGAATAGTAAGCGTTGCCTTTAAATGGGAAGGCATCCACATATTCATCAGGAATGAAATTACCTGATGGTTCCAGTGTTGTTAAACAGTAGACCACATTAAGATTTGCCAAGTTCATAAATATATAAAAGTTGTGATAAATTCCTGCTGCTGAGTTGTGTCTCACAATAAGCTTTTAGAATATTCCAGCCAGAGAGAGTGTGGAGTAACAGATCCCTTTTTTGCTGACAGAAAAAGCAAAGTTCTGCGAGACATGAATGAGATGGCATAAATACTTTTCTTCACGTCCTACTAGTATTTTCAATGAGTTGTATGCCATCAAGATCACTACATACCATCAAGAGCAAAAGAAATCTCACTGTTAAGAGTATTCCGAACATCCAACTATATTGCACACAAACGCATATTCTGAAGAGCTTTTAAAGTGTTTCAAAACTTTCACTGATGGAATACTTACACTGACACCTCATGGCAACTGTAATATCAATATTGATTCTTAACTTACTGGAAAGAAAAAAAAAGGCAAGAAGCTAATAAGTAACATTGAATACAAGTATCAAGAGATGTATTACTAAAATTCTCAGATTACTTGCAGAAACACAGTCAAATAACAAAATTTACACCAATAAATATAAACTTAAGCTGTTTAAAATTTGGGTGAACCAAGATGGACTTCTAATTAGTAAGGCATCGATGATCACTTGTAACTTAAGAGATAAAAGCATCAGACTTCCCTGTTGAATTCTACTACGAAAGTCCTAACAGATTTTTTTTTAAATATTACTGGCCTAAGAGTTTGTCATGCTTATTAAGAATATAGAGTTTTCTATAATTTACACATTTTTTTTTCCATGCAACAACAGTGCAATAAATTCCACAGAATGCAGTGGATCAGGACAATGTAGGAGTTACAAATGTAAAACTGAGCAAGTATTTGAGCACCTTCCTCCTGTTTTGTCCTTAAGACAGGCCATAGTATTTCCAATCCTAATCAGAATTCCTCAGGACAGTGACATTCAGGATCAGGCTGAGAAGTTGCTAAAACCAGTTCCCAGAAAATGCTGTCATGTCATCAGGATCATTGGTTTTGCTAGCGCTGCTTCTGGAAAAAGCTCTTTTCTCAAAAATGCTTTCCATATTATAATAGCAAAGTGCCTTTTATGTTATGATCTTTATCCTGAATGCTTCCAAAACGAGGGGCAGTAAAACATAGTTCTTCCCATCAGGGTAAAAAAAAAAACACAAAAAACAAACAACAACAAAAAACCCAAACATCATCCAAAAAAATTCCATCACACCAAAAGTCTGATTGTGTGGCATTCCCTAATATTCTGGGCACCTCCTACTGGTTTTCATGTTAGTTTCACAGAAGTCATATAAACTATAATGAATAAATCCCCTCACTGTAGTCACACGGTCCTATCACCTCCAGGGAGCTTATTCTGGGAATTTAGCTGACCACAAACAAATCACATAAGCAAAGGATTCAACACTGGCTCAATTTGGGATCAGACATGGTCAGCAGACAGGAGAAAAGCAGTTACAGTGACACCAATCTCCATTGGTTTAAATTGTCACAGAACCACAGGCTAAGTGATTAGCTCACAATCAACTGGAAAATCTGCAGCAGGACGTCTTCCAAGTCCCATAACAGTCTCTTAACCACTAGACTATCCGTGTGATAGCTTCACTAGGGAAGGAACCTACTTTAGCAAAGACCTAAATGTGAAACTCCCATCTGTCTGAATGGATTTACTCTAACTTGAGTTTTTGATGCATCTCCCTTAAATTTCTCATATTTTTTATTTTTTCATTACCTTTGGTATTTCTGACATACCAGACATCCAATTAATATATGTATCTTTAGCCTGTTACCATAGCAACTAGTCAAACAGCTTTTAAAGTTGTTTCAATTCCAGACGCATGATATTTAAAGGTGTTCAGTGCACACAATCTCCATTCACTTCACATGGGTGCCTGATCACCTCATGAAGAAAGGCAAACGCAGTCCAGACAAGCACATGAAACCAACAGCAAATGTACCCTCACCCAGCTTTGGAGGCTGTAACTGGAGACAAGATCAGTAGCAATCTCTAGATAATGTAGTCAAAGTTCTGAGTGCTTGAGGTTCACCTCCAGCAGCACAAAGTATAACAGCAATATACTAACTGTATAAACTACAGTAAGTGCCACGTGAATCTGGTGGGTTTACATAGCTGATGTAAACCCACTGATTTACATATTATAATGTACTTACAAGCTGATGTACATATTACAATGTCCTCTGAATTTTTAGTAAATAATTCCTCTGAGAATTCCATCAACAAACCTACACTATTTTGACTTCTTCATTGCAGAAATCTCAATTTCTCTTCTTCACAGATTCCAGAAAAGAAAAACACAAATCAATCAACAGATGAAAAATCAAGTCCCTTTAGTATTTAATTTTTAATTTCAATTATAAATTGCTGGCAAGTCACATGAACATTTTAAGTCTATTATTTCCTGAAATATAGGTAATTTACTAATAGATAAAAATTACCTAGTAAAATCCTTGTCTACTTCATATTCATATTTCATCCATGTGTCCCAATACACTGTGAACTCCATTATAGTCAGGAAAATTATCGTTGTAAATGCTATCAGAGAAACTGAGTGGTTAAAAGAAAAAAAAAAAGTTTAGATCGTGACAATTATTCAGAAACACAAGCAGAACAAAATTCTAACATTCCAGAATCTGAGCATTACCAGTGCAATACTGGTATCTTTGATTTACAAATTCATAAGCTGCTCTTAGAAAAATGTTTTCATATCTACAGTATTTGCTTTTACATAGGAGGGGAAAAGAACAAGTCTTACCTTTGCATCAAGAAAAAGCTTTTTACATTAAGTACAGTCAAATACTAGAGTGATGGGGAGATTGTGAAATCCCTATACAGAAGGTTTAAGAACAGGCTAGATCCTCCTCCGCATATAAAACAAAATGCCCACAAATCACTGTCAGGGATAGTGTAGGCAAACTCATTCCAAAATTCAATCATGAAAGAAGGAGATGGTGCACCTTGAAGTCCCTTTAAGCCTTCACTTGTCTACTTAGGTTGTAGAACCCAAGTTTTTATAACACATTTTTTTTATATCTAGTTTTAGAGCCAAGAAGCTAGCAGACAACAACATGCCACATCCCTGGAAGCATTCAAGGCCAGACCGCACGGGGCTTTGAACAACCTAGTCTAGTGGAAGGTGTCCCTGCCCATGGCAGGGCAGTTGGAACCAGATGATCTTTAAGGTCACTTCCAACTCTAACCATTCCATGGTTCTATAAATATGCATTATATGCACTGTCCAGTTAGAAGAAGGTGCCCTAATTATATTACTTGCATATAGCTGCACAGTCACGACTCCCACCCCCATCTTTCAAACAATTCTCCCTCTGGCAATAAGCAATACATAACTACCTATCCATTCTACCAACAGCTAAATAAGTGAAGAACTGGTTTGAAATTATTTTTAGGAAGAAACCTAATTGGTATATTTTAATGATACATGTGCCTCGCTTATCTCCAAAGCAGCCTATTCATCACACTTGCAAAGTTGTACAATGCAAAGGGAACATCATCCTGCTGCACATAGTCAGAAACAGTACCAGAAGCACACAAGCACCTGCTACACCCTTTTTATTAAATCATGGCTTTTGTTAAGTTGCAAAAAAAACTTCAGTTATGGAACACTGTAGTGATTTGTACAGCTTAGTGACAGTATAGGTTTTCCATCTGCATTCTGTGGAGTATTTCTATGGAGTCTGTGAGGTGCAGCTTGATCAAAAACAAGCCCATTGTTGACAGGCTTCAATTCACTACACAGTGGTCTACAGCCCAGGGGTGGCAGCAGGGACATGAAGGCACTGTCCTATGGGATCAGAAAAGAAATGTTGGCTGCAGCATTGACTATTGCATTGATCAGCAACATTTCAAGTTCTAGCTTTCAGCTGAAGCTATGTAACAATCATGCATATGAAGACCTTCATGTCAACACATAGTGTGAAAGCAGATGCACTGATCAGTTAATTATGCTGGCTATCAATTTCCTTTTGGAGCCCAGTAGGCCAGACTCACCCCAGCTATGCAAGAGGAAAGCTGGAGCCATACTGTCTATCCAAACGCAAGGAAACAATTAGATCCGTAGCTGCTTTCTGGGTAAATCTGAGCAGAGATATTTGTGGATCTGAACAGGAAAATGAAGTCTTGTAGAATTTCCAAAGACAGATCTTCTTTTCTGAATGCTCTCCCAGCCCCAGAGCTGGAGTCTCAGCCCATTTGAGAGACAAGTACTTTTTTCTAATGCATTTTAAGGCACTGAAAGTCTGAAAATAGAGTCTTGGTATGTTTTGCATCCCTATCACACCAGAAAGTAAGCCTGGCACTTAAATCCTGTATGAAATGGGCATACTACATTAAAATTTTATAATGGCGTACAATAAGACAATCCTATATTGTCATTTATAAGGTTACTGGGATAAACCAAAGAATGCTAAAATAACTTCTGGTGTTGAGAAATCTTTAAGGCACCCTTCACCAAAGTGAAGTTCTCATGAAGGATGGTGTTATACTACAAAAAAAAGAATTTTTAAGCATTTATTGTTTTTCTAAGAATTACAACATAAAAACAACTTGCTCTCTCAGGAACTGGGACTAACACTAGCAAAAAGTTATTTAATCAGCTCTCAAAGACTATTTTATATACAACAATCCTTTAATTATTAACAGTGCAATTCAGGAAACATAGCAAAGTAATACAGATCCTTGTGATTTTACTTCTACACAAGTGGTGTAATGACTTCAGAGGCTTATCTGTAGATTGCAATTGCTTCTTGTACTTTTTTTTCAACTGAGTTTCAGACATAATCACACATGAGAGAGACTTTTGTCCTCTATTTCAAACTAACTGCTAGCAGTTTCCTAACTGCAAACAATTCCAATAGACGAAGTCACTATTTCCAGATCAGGCTACCTCTAACCCAACCCAACTTACAGGTGCAATTTTCTGTTCAGATACATATAGAAAAGGTACTTCTTACAGCTACAGCTTTTTGAGAGAAGCTCAAGTGACTAATAAGGACAGTACAAGCACATGACCTGGAGTAAGGTGTTTAGTTCTTCAAAGGGCTTTGCTTACTCTTACAATCAACTACACCTTCAAGACAAAAAGCTTTAGAAAGCTGCTCTTCATCCTGATGCTTAACTTAGCCACCTCTTAAGACACCTCTGGAGAATGTTTTTCCTCTTTTATGAAAGCACAGAGCTGAATCCAACCTGCATTTCAGCTCATGCTAACACAGTCTCACCCAGAAACCTGACACAGAGAAAAGCGCTTAGTGAGACAACAAACAAGACAGTTTTATTACATGCCTGGCACAGTGCACTTCCAGTTGTAATTCGTTAGAAGTTTTCACAGTGAAACTTTACTTTGGTTTGAGTGTCACCAGTTTTACACAAAAATCTCCGTTGAGATGAGTGACAAATGCATCTATCTGGATAAAATACTATGCCTTTACTTGAAGGAAGCTCTGTCAGTCCACAAAAGAAATCAAGAAGCCAATTTTGGCTAGTTTCAAATGAACACAGGTGCCTGTCTTCTTCCTATTGAAGCTTCTGTTCCCAGAGCATGCTAGACTGAGCTAAGAGCCAACATGAATCATGTCAGCATCTCAGTAAGGCATACCTGTGCCTCCACTTGCTGAAGTCTCCACATAGCTTTCAGGAACCTTTGGAAAGGCATCCAATTCTTTCATCAAATTCAAGGTCTTCTTCCGATTCAATCGCCTCATCTTCAGCACACTCCTCCACTTCCTCCTTCATATATCCCCTCTGATTTGAGAATAAATTGTTGTGATTAAAATACACAAGCAATATTACACAAACCTACTGGCTATAATTATAAAGCAATAATAAGGCAATTAAAATCTAAGAAATATGTTTTCAAGAAACACACGCTAGACGACTGGATGGTCACTCTTGCTTCAAGAAAACTGTTAAAATTGGCCTGGACAGTGCTGCTTACATTCCAGCCACATCCAGCACATTCACCATTTAATTACTATGACTAATTTCTTTCTCAATTACATTCTTATTGGTATTGGATATATTGAATTTTAAATTAAAAAAATAAAAACACAACAGTCTCAGTCCTGAAGTAAGCTTGCTAAACAGACCTGACAATGCATGGAAGTCACTGACTTAGCAGGGAATATCTAATAGGCTGCATAAACTCTAGTGGATGTCAAACCGCTCTGGGCTCCTATATGCAGCCAATGTGGGCACATACTATATGCTAAAGGGAAAAAAAAAAGAAAAACGCATCTCACATTTTTATAGCTGTAGAATTTTATGGTCATAATAAAATTAGCATTTTTCCCTCTATAAAAATGCCACCCAAAGCAAATTAAGTATCAAATCCTAGCTCCATCCTTCAGAATCCTTTTTGTCCACGACATGTTCTCTGCTCCGCTTGGAGTCATTGATACTTAAGCAGCAGGATGCTGAGAGAAGCGGTCTGCCCAGGAAATACTGTCTTAAACCACTTCCAAAACATTCAAATATGCTCACAACCCAGTCTTGCCAATAAGCTGCGTGTTTTAACAAGCTGGCACTGCTGTCTTCCTTCTGAGGAAATACTGCACTTTGCCCAGAATTTCTGAAGCTACAAAAGCCATCATGCATTTACTGTATTTTAAGAATATGTCATATTATCATCCCCTATTTGAAGACACCAAGGCAGGCAAGCTAACCTACACTGCCAACATGCAAGACGATCCTCATCACCGTCTTGTAGAAAAATTCATTAACTCATCTCCCCTGTTTCAAGAGCACGTCAAGTCTCCAGCGTGTCCCAGTGAAATTACTCAAGAGCTACTCCCTGCTCTGCCCCTCCCTGGTGCCGAGCAGGCTGCGTACTGTGCAATAACAAAGGAATAGGCTTTACGGGAATGGAACTTCACACGTGAAGAATCACGATCTATGCCTGCAGTTTCCTCACTACACAAATTCACTTCAGACCTTAGTGAGAAGATACTGACTCTGCGCTTGGTGGGAACATCAGTCGAGTCAGCCTGCAGAGACCAATAAAACGATACTCTGTGTGTTGTGCAGGATTCAAAGAAACCACAGTTAAGGCGGGCAGAGAAGATGAGTGATGGAACAGAATTTTGGTTATACAGCATCATTTTTGGTATTTAAAAAAAATATCACGGAAGCTAGACCCTGTCCTTGCTACAGTACATAATTGTGTTTTAAAGTACTATCTCAACTCCACTTGGAGTAGCTTAAGGAAAAGTTGGAAAACTTAGGAGCACAGACATGGCAAAGCAGCTGCTTGGACACAATGACTGGAATCATAACATTCCTTAGCACAGAGGAAACATCCTACACAGACAGCAATGAAGTCAGCTTTGCACTGTTTCATTTTCCCTGTATCTTCTCTGCCATCACATGCGTAGCAGCACAACGCAAGGAGGTACAAGATAAACCCAGAGAATTCGAGAGCACTTTACTAAGAAACTTTCTAAATCATGCTGCATCAGTAAGTACGCAGATTTTTGTAATCTAGCCAGAAGTATCCAATTTGTTCATTCGTTTCTATAATCCACATATACAGGCTCACTTTTCATCACAAGCTGATACCTTCCCCCCTGCCCATCTCACCACACGTACCTCAGAAACACCAAGTATAAAATCTGGAATCCACTCCTACAAAAGTAACATATTATGAATCCAAGAACCAACTGCGTTATCAAAAATTATTACTACAAGCTAAAAAAAGGAAAAAGCATAGCACAAACAGCACTCGAGACCAGAGCGCCTGCTCAAAGCGACTGCAACCCAGACCCACCGGAGGGGCTCGGGCAGTTCTCGCTTACTCGGACAACTTGGAAGCAAAGCCGTTACCAGCGTGTCTGACCATCCCCTCCCACAGCCGTGAAGCGGACCCACGCCTGAATCTCTTCCTCCAGGGGCCCCGCACCCAGCGCCGGCCGACCACCGCCCGCCTGCCCGGGCCGAGGGAGGCCCCGGGAGGCGGCCGTCAGCCCGGAGCCCACACACGCCCGCGCGGGCCGCGGGCGCTGCCGGCCGCCGCACTGAGGCGGGCGCAGGCCCGCCGCCAGGCACCGAGCAGCCGCGGGACAGGGCGGGACAGGCCGCGCCGGCCGCCTCGCCCCCGCCCTCCCCTACCTCTTGCTTCTCTCGCCGTTACCCAGCGCGGCGGGCGAGGCCGGAGAAGGGAGGGGAGCCGCAACGCCCTGCTCGGCGCCCGCCTCGCTGACCATGGCAGCGCGCGTGGCCCGGGGCGGGCTCCCTCCGCCACCGACGCCCGGCGGCAGGCACAGGCCGACGGGAGCGGCGGCGGCGCTCCGCCCGCGCATGCTCACCGCCCCACGGGCATGCGCCGCCCGCCGCCGCGGCCCGGGGCACTGGCGGAGGGCGGCAGCTGGTGCAGGGAAAGGGGGAAATCAGCTCAGCGACCTGGCGAACGGGAAGGAATAAGCAAAAATCCGCGTATATGGGGAAAATGGCTGTTGTTCGCCGCCCGTGCGGCTAGGAGGAACCCGCAGCAGATCCTTCAGGTGTCTCGGGCTCCCGGGAACCGCAGCTTCCTGCAGCGCTGGGGTCCGGAGAACAGACAAAGAGGAGGAAGATGCTGCTGCGGAGAGGGGGAAATAGGTACCAACAAGAATTCGTGAAGCTGCGAGTGACCGAGTGATCGTTTAAAGCGATGTAGATCGAGCATCTTCAGAAGCAAACTGGAAAAGCACTACAACCTGGCTGGCAGGGGTAATGCTGTTCTAGAGGCTATGGATCTAAAAGCAGGCGATGCTTGAAGAGAGGCAGTATCTTCTCTTAGGTTAACTATGAGGGAAAGGCTTTAAGACAGTGGCCTTCAGTAGTGGGGAAAAGGCAGATTTTAAGCTCGCAAGCCGGTCTTCAGACCTGAAGTGAAAAAAGTAAGTGCGCTCATTTATGCCTATAATATTTCTTCTTTTCCCTGTGTTGGTGGAGCCAATAAAAAGGCACTGCCTCTCACCACAAACCTTACCCCCTTAGTAATAGCATCGTTAGTTTATCTCCAAATTTTTTCCTTACAATTGCAGCAATTCATTCTCCTCTATGCCAGTGTCCCCTGTAGTCTTTACAACTGCACTGCTACAGACTGGCAAAGTCAACTATCTCTGTGACTGCCACTGTGCCCGCAAGTTCACGAGTAGCTGAGCCAACCTAGACGTCTTCCTGCAGCCAAAAGGGCTCCAAAACCTTTTGGGAAGTACTAACACCTTAGGTGACATCAAAATTATTCAAG
This sequence comes from Burhinus oedicnemus, assembly GCA_008921705.1. Classification (NCBI taxonomy): domain Eukaryota; kingdom Metazoa; phylum Chordata; class Aves; order Charadriiformes; family Burhinidae; genus Burhinus; species Burhinus oedicnemus. The sequence goes on from VFFE01007054.1 coordinate 1,104,096, forward strand.
GAAAATTGCTCCATATAAGACTTAAAAAAAAAAAGATAAAATAAAAAAACATTATACCAAACGTTTATATTCATAGCTCAGAGAGAGACTGAAGACTCCAGTATTTTTTGATGAGGCAAGCAAATAAAACCCACACCCCAGAACCACAGAAAGTGCTGAGTTTCACAGCATTAGTACAGATTTCCTCTTTTTAATGTTTTAGAGGAAAAAGTAGATCCATGACAAGAGTCTCAAGTAGTATGTCCCAGTATATATACAATTTGAAGAAAACAACTGTTTGTCTGGGTATCTGCAGTATTTGAGAACGAAAGGAACCTGAAAATGAGAAAGTCATGTGAACAGATTCAAAGAGTATTTTTGGCTTTTTAGGGATAGGCAGACAATGGGTTTCAAGGAAGGAAAGAAGAGACAGCAACACAGTGATGTCACTGAATTCTGATCAGTCTGTTTTGATCATTTTGGCAACTATAATAACAACTGGATCAGAGAGTCAGAAAGAAAAAGGGGGTGAGAGGATGATACTACAGGAGATAAATAACCAGGCCAAAAATATGTTTATCTGTACATTTGTTCCCTTATCTCAGAACCAGCAGACAACTTTAGCTACAGCGCTTAAAGATCTTATATTGACATGCCAGTGGTTGTAGGGTATAATTCAGCAGGCAGGGATTTTGCTGGATAAACCCTATTTTCCCTTGAAATGTTCTCAGCACTGGGGCCTGGAAAGAGCAACTGATAGATCTGGTTATTAGCCGTGCATCAGAGATGCTCAACAGATGTTCTTACAGGCTGTGAACGAAAGCAATCCAATCTGCTCACAGACAAAAATCGTTTTGGCATTAGTGCTCAATGCCGCACTGAGATGCCTCTTACAGAGAAGTGGCATTGGACAGAACTGCTTGCAGCTTTGCACTATTAATAGTCATATTTTTAACTACAGATGTCTCTATAGGATTTTATGAGGGAAAACAGTAAACATTTTTCAGAATTTAAGAAAAACAGAGAAAGTTATATAGTGATAACACTGCATTACACCAACTATATATTTGACTGTACTGTGCTAAAGCAACGTAACAGTGATCATACTGCATCCACCAAGGACCAGACTATTCTAATTCAAGTTATGCTCCTTTCCTTATGTCCCGGTGTGTTCGTTTTCTGCTCTCCTGAGCACAGCTCAGTGGTGGCAGCCTATGAGCACCTGCCAAATTACCTTCGGGAGCCTGAAGGGAGCAGGGAAGGAGGAAGAAATCCAGCTGCCACGCAGGCAAGCCAAGGGGCTGCCCCTCAGCTGCTGTTTTATACATATTTGTTTCACTACAGTATTTAACAAGATCCCAAAGCACCCTGAGACTTGAGTGCAGTCATTTATGTAAAAATACAACTACCTTGCCAAGAAACCCAGCACTTCTTAACACTGGTGGTTTATGTGTGCAAAGAGGGGAAACCACATAAGATGTCTCATATCTGTACAGTTTAGCAAACCACAAATGAAGCAGGATAGGGGGAAAAAAAAATCCCAGGAATATTAGGCTATGAAGCACATTGATATCAAAGACAGTAACAGAGAAGATGGTAGAGCAAACAAGAGGAGCAAATGTAAACACGCAGATTCCCCACCTGCACGTCAACACACTTCAATGTCAACATGCTGGAAACCCTATGCAAGATACACGGAATTAAAAACCTGGCTAAAGCATTTCGAGACTAAACCCAGGCCCCCATCGTTTGCTGCTGCTACAGTCGCCTGCACAAGTGTTTCACGACTGCTGAAAAGGCGCTTTGAAACCATTAGCGAGAAAGGGCAAGAGAAAGGGTCCGGGACGCAGAAGTGCCCGGGGGTCGGGCCGCCGCTCGGCCGGGAGAGCCCGGAGGCAGCGGGGAGGGGATGGAGGGGATGAAAGCTGCGCGGAGGAGAGGAGGTGAGGTGAGGCGCGGGGGGGAAGAGCAGCCACTTTACCGGAACGTGAAGGCATCGAGGTGACATTTAGGCAGGAGAAGGAAATACAGGTGCAGAAGCGTAAATATGGAGATGAGGAGGTGGGAGTGGCGGGAAAGGGGGTGGAGGGGAAGAAACTCCTGCGGGCCGAGCGGTGAGGGACAGAGGGACTGGTGGAGGGTGAGGGGCGCGGCGACCGTTCGGGCAGTGAAGGGCCAGTGAGGGCGATGAGGGGCGGCCGAGAAGAGAGCGGGCCCCGGAGCAGCCGCCAGGCGCCTCAGAGCGCCGATGGCGGCGGGAGGTCCCCGCAGCCAATCGGAAGGAACCACGCTCGCAGGAACCAGACCGCGGAGGCAGCGGGAAGCGGCCAACGCCATGCCTGCCTAGCCCTCGCCGGGTGCTGGACCCTGCCGTCCCCTGCACCGGAGCCGCCCTGTCGGTTGCCCGCGCCAGTCCTGTGCTGCGGTCCCACTGAGGGAGGCGCCGAGTGAACTGCGGGCCCTCTCGGAGCTGGTTCCTCTGCGCTGCCGCCGGCCGCAGGGCTGCCGTTCCCGCCGTTTTACCTCAGGGGCTGCTGTGCCTGATGCCTGCCCCTCAGGCGGCGAAGCTGTTTGATCACCAGGGGATTTCGGCGTTTATATGTTCCCCGCTTTTAGCTGATGCTTAAAACCGGTTTGTATAGTCACAGGTTGCCGGTGAAGTAGCTACGTGGCGGTCAGCCCCGTGGAGGCGCAGGGCTGGCGGGGGCGGCCGGGACGGCGGCTGGGGTGAGGCGGGCGCCGAGCCGAGAAGCGGGAAGCCTCAGTCCCGCTGCCGGCTCTCCTCACCCCATGGCTGCTGCGGCGGCGCTTCCCGCGGCTGGGGACGCAGCTTCCTTGCCCAAAACTTGGGTGGAATTACGTCCCTGCATGCGTAGGAGTTGTGATTGCATTGCAATGCAGTAATACAGGTGGTTATTGTGGTGGTATTTATTGACGGTCTTCCATTTTCTTCGTGCATCTGTAGCTGGTTTAAATAAAAACAAGATGGGCATGAAAGGAGGCCTTGGTCTCTGTTCTTCTACATCGTTTTCCCAACTCAGTCCCACTTCTAGTCTCCGAGAAATCCTTTTTTAAACGATCTTCATGAAAATTTATTTTCATAGGGTCTCAGAAAGCAGACCAGTTCACTGAAAGGAAAAATACGTTAAAGCTACTTAGGCTATCTGAAACAATCCTATTTACCATTAGTTCATTGTATAAATAGGACAACTCTGTTCTATGGAATCATCACTGCTTTAATATGTAATCCAAAATTATTTACTACTACAAATCTTTTTAAAGAGAAATTAATCCTGATTCTTCCTTTGAATATTTCTGTGACTTAGCTGACATTTAAAATGCAATTTATACAGCTGCTTCATGAGGCGCATACTTCAGTCACAGGGGAGCTGGGATGAGGACTGTACTCAAGTAAAGTACTGTGAAAGCTGCGGTTAAAAATGTGATGGTATGATCTTGTTGTTTTTTTTTCCTTTTCCCAAGAATTTAAATTGTTTGGTGTAGACAGATAAGTGATGCGAAGTTGTGTCTTTCATTCAGTGGAGATTTGCTATATGTTGTTGATAGATTGTATGGTGTGTGTGGGGAGAAAGGGAACATCAGTCACTGAGCTGAATTCCTGTCTAGATTACAAATGTCAGGTTAGTAATAAATCCTCATCTATCACCACTTGGCTGTTTTTAGTAATTAGATCATGATTACAAAGGAGAAATATTTTTATAATTAAGTTACATGAAAACACTAACCTTTTCGCATAATGGCTTCTTGAATTGTCTAAACACTCAGCAGAAGGCCAGCAACTATCACGAGACAAAGATGCTTAAGCTAGTGTACATTGTGACCTTCAGTATTTCTTTGATTTTAATGTTCTTTTTTCTGTTCTTTGGAACACAGTTTTCCTGAAAAAACACATGAACATTAACAAATAGGTTTCTCAAAGTTTCTTTGAAATTGTATTCACAAATAATCATAATTTTTTACTTCTTTGCTACAAGTTTGCTGTGTCCCAGCATAAAGCTTAATCTTGAAAAGTATCACAGGTCTTAAAAACCTGGATTTTAGGAAGCATTTGGGCTTCTGCAGGGCTACCTGGTTGAGAACGGTGTTAGCTGGCATAGTGGAGGGATAGGAATGATTTGCTTTTGATAGAGGAAAAAGCTTTGCTATTTGTTAATTGCGTAAAAGACACTGAAGTCTTTTTCAGGGTTTGGGAGAGGTCTGGATAAGCCATACGTGAGCTAATGTTGATACTAGGATATTCATAAATAATAAGTTTGACATAGTCTTACTAATATTTTATCAAAATTTTTCAAGTTGTGGTGTTACAAATATACTAGTAGCATGCGTGTAAGTTGATGCTTTATCAGCAGAACAAGGTTCCCCAAACTTATTGTGAAATCTGTGTAGGTAAGTATGCACATTTGACTGTTAGGGCTCTATAAGAAACAGATGTTCAGAGTTTTCTTGAAAATTATTCCCTTTGCCGGGTCAAACACGTTGTAAGAAAATCTTGGCAAATTGCTAGAAAGATTTTGTTTTATAGGAATATTGTTTTGGTTTTAATAATAAAGAATATTAACTCCATGTTTTGGTGTTTGTTTGTTTTTTTTTTTAATTTTACCGTGCCTGTTGCTTTCTGTAACAATTTGAATATGATTGGTGAGAGCTGAACATAGCAAAAATAACAGCTGTTAATTAAGCTTTATCTAGTCTAAGTGTAGTCTGGCAATCACCAGGGTTTCAATTAGTTTTCAGGACACTTCTGCAAGGCAATCTGAAGGGGTCAGGATACTCTTACATGAACACCTCAACATGCCCAGTAAGTCCAGTGCATCCCAACTCTTTGAACAGACATTGTATTTCTGCACAGACCTGTCCACGCAGTGAATGGAGGCCCTGTGGATAGCCCTGGGGTTTCGCAGCCTCTCTTCCTGCATGACAATACTCTTTTTCCCCAGATTCCTAGCACACAGCACTTCTTTCATGTCCATATGACCAAGCCACAACTTCCAGCTACAACTTCTGACATCTTCTCTGTAATCCCCTGCCCGGCTCCCTCCACATCTTCCTTGCCCAGTCTATGTCCCTGTGAGTACCTGTGGACTCAAAACATTGTATCTTTTCCCTGCCAGGGTACCTGAATCAGCTGCTTCTCTTCCCCCTCCCACCCTCTCAATCCCCAGCTTCAAACTGACCGTGGCTTCCCCAAAGTTCTGATCCTTTTCTACCCTGTTTTCTGTTCCAGGCCGCTTACCCTTCAAGATAAAGTGGAGACTGAAGTGCCATCTGTCTTGATGTTCAAAGACACCTACTCCCTTAACTCCACTGCAGGGAGCTCAGGGTAATGGTCACAATCTATCTGGTGAGAAAGGATGGGCAATGGGCAAGCAAACTGATTGCTGTTGAAATGTGCTCTGCACAAATGGTCAGCAAGGGAAAGATTGCTTCCTGCCTTCTGCTGAAAAGCAAGTGCTTCAATAATAGCGTTTGAAAGCAAGAGGTATTTCCTTCTTTCCAAGTTCGTTGCTGACATTTTCTGTGCTTGGCTGGGTTTCCATCATACCCAGCTGCTCCTGCCTGGTGATGACAACAGTTCCCTTCCATATGACAAGGGGAGATCAGGAAAGTGAAGGGAGGCAGTCATTTTTCTGCTTTCTGCCATCTGGTACAATTAAGTACTTGAGAGAAAGATAAAGCAGGGGTTTTATATTCTTAGTCCTGGGTAAATTATATAAAACTATGTCCCTGTTCCCAACTTGCTAGCATGCAGTGTTACTGCTGTGCTACTGTGACTTTGGTTGTATCGTTAGGGTCCATGACAAAATGATGCTTCCTGTGTTTGTACAGATTCCAGATGTTACAGAACAGACACAAACAAAATCAAACAGCTGGTAGTCAGCCAGCCATCATTCTGTCATACTTTTAGGTAATTAACATGTATATGTTGATAGATTTAAATACTCCCCAGAAACCTTTGTATTAAATTTCATTTGGGACTGAAAATGGAGAATCTCAAAAATGTCAGTTTAGCTGTTTATGTTGCCAAATTAGGCAAAGGAAGGTATGTTGTCATGGTTCTGGTTAGGATAGAGTTGACTTTCTTACTAGCAGCTGGTATAGTGCTATATTTTGGGTTTGAGATGGGAATACTGTTGATACTGCACTAATGTTTTTGGTTGTTGCTAAGCAGTCAAGGCCTTTTCTGCTCTTCACTCTGCCCTGCCAGCGAGCAGGCTGGGAGTGCACAAGAAGTTGGGAGGGGACATAGCCGAGATAGCTGACGCCAGCTGACCAAAGAAATATTCCATACCATATGACATCATGCTCAGCATACAAAGCTGGGGGAAGAAGAAGTAGGAAGGGGGGGGATGTTCAGGGTGATAGGGTTTGTCTTCCCAAGTAACTGTTAGTTGTGATGGAGCCCCGCTTTTCTGGAGGTGGCTGAACACCTGCCTGCCGATGGAAAGTAGTGAATGAATTCCTGGTTTTGCTTTGCTTGCCTTGTGTGGCTTTTGCTTTACTTATTAAACTGGTTTTTTAATTAACCCATGAGTTTTCTTGCATTTACCCTTCCGATTCTCTTTCCCATCCCACTGTGGGGGGAGTGAGCAAGTGGCTGCATGGTGCTTAGTTGCCGGCTGGGGTTAAACCATGAGATATGTGTAACTATTGAGGCTTTTCACTGAGCTCTGGTTCATCTAACACCTCTCTGCTCTGCGCTTGCTGTCTTCTGCAACCAGGGACCTCATGGGTAACCAGCCACAGGAGAGGGGCTGTATCAGAGTGCTGTTGTGGTCACAGCCAGACACCACGCGTATCACAGGTATTGCTGACTACAGATGGAAAACATCAGATTTCCCAGTTATCTCACCATGCAGACCTTTCTAGTTCTGCAGCTTCCTGAAGCTTTATTCATTTCAGTCTAAACATACTTTTTCAGATTTCTAGTGATTTTGTGCTACTTTTGTTTTCCAGTTATATGAGAAAGAAACCATTTCTTCCAGCCAACGAAGTAATGAGAAAGAAAAGTGATTTTCAGTCCATCTCACTTTTACTAACCAAAATTAACTAAATGAACCAAAATCATAATCATCATCAATCTAAACCATAATATTTACATTTTCATTTCTTGTAAAAAATAAGGAGGAACTATGAGGGCAAACTTGTTTCATTTCAGAGACCAGTAGTTTAGATGCTCCCCAGGATGGTGGAAGAGCTGGTTTCACTTTCTGTTTCCAACTGGAGGACCAGAGCCAGTGGCTTCCATGGGAGCTCTCTAACCACTGGGCTTTGGTGGCTCTGCAGTGGATGCTTTTGCTGCTGCTGCCGCCGCCATTGTCCTCCAGAAGACACATTTTTCTCTCCACTGTTTTCTCTCCTCAAACTGAAGCTGTCATCCTTCTGTCTGTCAGGTTCTCCTCACAATGGTCTCAGTTTCCTAGGTTTTTTTGGGAGCTTGTGGAATTGGCTGTTTTCCGTTTGTTTGTTCTTTAAATTGTGGTCTCCTGGGTTCTGATTTTTGTTTATTCTCCCCAGAAAAAAACCCAAACATACACCTTGGTTCCCAAACAGACTACAGTATGGAAGGTTTCTACATTGGTAACAAAATGTTTCTAAGCCAGTAGGCCACAAAGGTTCCTCAGGGGCCAGAGAGATTTTCTGAGCTCAGGATAATTTCTAAACAACATCAATTTAACCTTTGCAGAAGAATTTACTTTAATCTAGAGAAAAATACTTAGGATAATTTAGGCTGACAGGTATGGAAAATCTAATAATAGGGATTTAAAACAGAACGCTGCCACAAATTTGGGGGAGCAGAAATAGGACAATCTTTTCTTAGCACTTTCAACAGTGCAGAGACCATTAGCAGAATAAGAGCACTGTTATGCCCTATTAACAGATACTGTGGTGGAAAAAGCTTTCCACTGAGAAGCTTCATTATTTTATGTTGCAGGGTAGTGGCTGTCATGTGAAAAACTTGCCATCATCCTAGCTCTGTGTATATTGTCCTCGTACAAATTGTACCTTAAAGCTATAATAGGATTTTAATGCCTGGTTTACTAAGGGGTTTCTTTGGTCTTTTATTTGTTTGCCAAAATACAGCTTGATATTTTAAAACGAAGTATGATTGACTCTTTAAAAGCATATGGGTAAATCTAATTCAACAACTGCGCTTCATGCTGCTCAAGTCAATTTGTTGGCAGAGTTGGAAGGACCGTACCTTCTGGCCCATGTTGTGTGTACTTTGCAGTTTTTGGTTTCTTTAAGAAAGTAATTGAACAAATGTCTTTCAAAAAAAATCTTTGGTCAAATTGCCTTTAAAAATAGCCATTTTTTTGACTAATGTGAAGCACCTTGGCTTGAACGGCTTGAAACAAGCATCAGTTCTCTGAGAAGCAAAATTTTCTGTGTAGCTGAAGTAGTGAGATGTGCAAAGCAAATATCGACTTTTAAAAATCTTTTCCAGTTGTCTTATTTGCAGAGACTTTAGATTATTGCTAATAAAGTCATCAATATAAATATAGCTTCTCTTAACTCCTGCAAGTCTGATACAACTCTCCCTTTTTAGTGGCGACCCTGTTTTAGAAGAGAAAACATGCATGGTTAGTTCCTACAGTTGTGGGGCTTATATAGATAGCGTACAGCACTTCCATTAAAGCCTTAAAATGCAGTTTTCTCTTCATAATCATGGAGGAAACTTGTACGTGGACTTAATGGGGGCAAATAAAGCCAGGAACCCAGAGACCGTGCTTGGGAGGGTAAATCTGCTTTCCTTGGTGTACTTTCCCTTTGTTCCGCTGTGGAAGGTCAGCGGGGACACAGCAGAACGCCCTGGGCAGCTGTTGGTGACAACAACCCATAGGAGCAAATACTCCAGGGTGAAGCATTTCTTCAGGCTGAGTCTTTCTTGGTGTCTCAAAATCTGCAGCGGACCCAACACAAGTTCTCCAAACAGCTGTGGAAATGTTGCTATGTGCAAGAAAAGAGCAGGGCATGCCAAAGGAGGAGAGTTATTTGTGGCTACCTAGGCTGGACGTTGCTCTGCATTCACACCTAGAGGGCAGCCTTCATCAGGGGGATGCCAGTTCCATAGAGTTTTGCAGTTTCTTATTCAGGTTTAATAAATCATCACTAGAAAAATATACCTAAAAGCTCACTGCAGCTATCCTGACAATGTACAAAACAAAAAGCAGGGCTATATCTCAAGCCCTGAGGAACCATGGTTACTGACACAAGGGGGGAAAGACTATTCATGAGGACTGTGATAAGGGAACAGGCGCCTTTGGGAGGGCATCCAGAACACCTGCGAGTTCAGCTTCACCATATGGCTGTGCTGATCTAACAGTTCTCCACTGCTGGTGCTCTAGCTTCAGGTCTTGTCCGCATATCTGGCACGAATACTGCTGTGCCTCTGATCCCATGCAGCATCGCACCGATGGGTGCAGTCCCATGGCACCTGGACACAGCAGGCAGAGCTGGGTACTGGTAATGGGGTTTGTCAATACACCTGGGCTCGATAAAGGATGAAGCAGGCTTGGGGTTCATACAGGAGGTCTAATTGGGAGGGAAGAAGAGGGAGAGGGGCCAGAGGCAGCCCTGGAGACCAGGCTGCAACCCCTTGTGGAGGTTAGAAAAGCTCTTTTACTTTCTTTTCCTCATACGTGCCTTCAGTTGTTTCTTCCTGAGCATATTCCTTTTCATTTTTTCTTCTCAGGACTTCTCATCCTGCCAGTCAAACTGCCAGCTTGGAACTATCAGGACCTTAGCAAATAACATGAAACGTTATATCTTGAATATGTATGTCTTGAATAGCACTTTGAAAATCACACTGATATTTTAAAACGATACAGTTCATCACCCTCTGTGTCTTTTTTCTCTCTAGTGTTGATTACAACAATCGGCACCGCTGTGCCTGCCAGGGAGATAATATTCAAGTTGAAACTGGATTTCTTGTTTGTGGTGAAAAAAACAAAGACTTCAAATATCTGACTTGCACACAAAAGGTGAAGGGCACCATGGGATGCTGTGACTGTTAGAAAATGAAGACGTTTCTCATAAATTATAAACAGACTTTACATCATTTTGAAATGTGGAAAAGCTCATTTAAACAATTATTAAATACAATTTTTAAAGCAGATGTTTGCTCCAGGATGCAAGATAGGGAGGAGCAGCCAGCTGGTGAGACGCAGACATGAAGAGGCTGAAGGACGCAGTGGCCTCCCTCTCCCCCTGCACCTGGGCTCCGCAGCATATTCCTCTGCCGTCCTTAGCTCTCTCCTGATCAGGTCTGTCAAATAAAATACTTCTCTTATTTTATTGTAAGCTTATACTTCATTCTGGTTTTATTATTCAGTACTACATTCTCCCAACGTGCAGAAAACAAAAAATGTCTTTGCCTTTGAGAAATTACACTTTAAGCATAACACACTTGAAGAAATGAGGGCAGAAACAAAAGAGGAGAGAGACAAATGTAGCAAGATGGTTTTGCTTTTCGGACCATTAGATTTCATTTATGATTTTGGCTGTTCTTTCTGGATAGGATTCATCTCAGTACACTTTAGTTGCTTAAAATAGAGGCATCTGTCCTAATCTGGGAACTGGGCTGCCCATAGCCAAAGGAAAGCAGCAGATACCTCCAACAAGGGATTTATCCCTTTAAGGTAAGTATCTAAAGAAGGTGGTAGGATGGCCAACTGCATCCTGGGCTGCATCAAAAGAAGCGTGGCCAGCAGGTTGAGGGAGGCAATTCTGCCCCTCTACTCGTCTCTTGTGAGACCCCACCTGGAATACTGCATCCAGCTCTGGGCCCCCCAGCATAAGAAGGACATGGACCTGTTGGAGTGGGTCCCGAGGAGGGCCACAAAGATGATCAGAGGGCCGGAGCACCTCTGCTGTGAGGACAGGCTGAGAGAGTTGGGGTTGTTCAGCCTAGAGAAGAGAAGGCTCTGGGAAGACCTTAGAGCAGCCTTCCAGTACTTTAAAGGGGGCCTACAGGAAAGCTGGAGAGGGACTTTTTACAAGGGCAGGTAGTGATAGGACAAGGGGTAATGGCTTCAAGCTGGAAGAGGGTAGATTTAGATTAGATCTCAGGAAGAAATTTTTCACTCTGAGGGTGATGAGGCACTGCAACAGGTTGCCCAGGGAAGTTGCGGAAGCCCCATCCCTGGAGGTGCTCAAGGCCAGGTTGGACGGGGCTTTGAGCAACCTGGTCTAGTGGGAGGTGTCCTTGCCCATGGCAGGGGGTTGGAACTAGATGGTCTTTGAGGTCCGTTCCAACCTAAACCATTCTGTGATTCTATGGACCCTACAGGGACCCCTGTCTTTCTCCATTGACTCTAAAGGAAGCCCAGGTGATTTGTTTAGATTAAATACTTACTTTTCATATGGCAAGAATAATCCCGGGCTCAAGTAATTTTATTTCTTATTGAAACTTTGAAGAAAACCGTAATTTTTTTTTTTTCTGATGTTTTTCACATTTTCATTACGAGGGGGAAAAATCTCTATATCGAAAGAGACAGTTTTATTCAAAATGTCCATCAGAGGAAAAGATGTACCTGTCGGGGCTGGCGCCAGCTGCCAGCATTCCGGGGCCAGGCTGTGAAGCGTGGCTGGTGCCTCTACTCCTGCCCTCTTCCCTCACTGCTGATTGGTGTCTGTGAAGGGAATATATGCCACAGTGCTAGGGATTCCTGTCCTTTGTGTGTATTACGGATACGCCTTGGGCCTAAGAAATGACAACTGTAGGACCTGTGATGACTTGAAAAATCATGCACCAATGCTATCCGCCCTCCAGCCAGCACGGGACGAGTGATGCATTATAAATCCAGATCCTTTACCAGTGGGGAGATTAAAGAAGCAAGAAAGAAGTTTCTTAATCCCTGCCTCAAGCAGTTTAAAACCTCCTTCTTGCTTGGGGTCCTACATAAATCAAAACAGAGGACCGGCTATATGCTGCAAATAAATCTTCCTTGATACTTACTTCTCACATAACTTCTCTGCAACAAAATCTGAATTCCCTACCAAATATGCTAATAAAACATCAACCATTCTATAATTTAGTAGCAATGTAATAATAAGACTTTCTTCAGTTGTATGTCTCTCTTTCAGAGAGCACTTGGCATACTGCTTAAACGTGAAAAGTAAAATTAATACTTTAATGCATCACTTAGTCTATTATTTCTTAATATTGAAACCCACTAAATACAAACCATCCATACAATAATTAATCATGCATAAATGTAAACCAAATGTAGATGAAATTAGCGTAAAAAAAGACTCCCACAAGTAATTTCTACATGCACTTGAGGAAAATAATTTTAAAAAATGTAAGTATATGAATTATTTCTGCTGGAGTGAACAATCATAGTAATGGCAGAGGACACTTAGTACTGAGCATTGCAATAGGATTAAAGAATACCTATCTTTTTTTTTTTCTGAAAGAATAGGAACTACCAAAAGAAAAGCAATGGTTAGTTTATAAAACATATTTTGCACATATAGAAAACCTTCTGTTTGAGGATGCGGTGATACTTTACAGACAATCATGAATTAAGCCTTACAAGCAGCCAGAGGAGAGCTGATAACAAACATATCACGACTAAAAATGTGTACCCGAGACAACATGCCAATCTGAAAACTGGAATCAAAGTGCCACAGGTTTCAACAAAGACACCAAAAAACAGCAGCCAGCTCTGTGCATGAGCTGGTGAACGCCATATCGGAGCTGCTCCGTCACCGCGTTTCCTGCCACCGCGCTGTGTGCCGCACACCACCCTGCCCCGTGCTTGCCGCGGTGGGCAGTTACAGGCAGAGCTTGTGCTGCAATGCAAAGCTGTGACTCAAAGTTGCCATGTTGTCTTTAGTTTTAAATTGTAAAAAAAGACCCTAGTGTTCAGGGCGGTGATCCAGAGCTTGAGCTACTTTGAAGCTGGCTCATATGTCTACACGGGTGCAATCACAGCGTTCAGGTAGACATGTTTGCAGTCACCTCAAAACCCACAATCAGTACTTCCAGACTGTCTGCACCCCTACTGTGAGGAGTTGTCCTTTCTAGTCCATGTTCAGATAAACCAGTGCCACTGGACTTTTGATGTTAAGTAGCTGTACCGACTTTGACATTTGGCTACAAACTGGACCAACTGAACAGTTGTTTAATTAAACGACAATTAAAGAGTTGTTTACCATCACTTTAAGAATCCCAGCCTTCTCTTTTCTGTTACGTGAACTTCTTCTGCCTTGAACTTAACCTGTCACAATTTTCTTTCACTGCACATATTTGCTGGTGCCAGAAGCTCCAGCAGAAAGAGTTCACAAATCAAGCTTTTGGCAGGTTGCAGGCTGGGTCTTATTCTCACCTACACCTCGGTGCCTCAGGGGACGCACAGTCTTCTCCAGCTGAAGCACACAGGTATGCCTTTTCTTGCTTCCCTCAGTCGGCTGTGCTCATTTCCAGCTGAAACGCTTAGCTGTCTGAAACCCAGGTAAGACCTCTTCAGTATTTAATTTTCCTGCTAAGCATGGAACTGAAGTATGTTGGGGTTTTGCCTGTCCTTGTTTCTCTGTTTAAGTGAGTTATGTTTAAAGAGTATCACTGGTATTGAACATCATGGTGTTAGAAACGGTAGGGACTGTGACATGTAACTTCCAAGATTACTCTTACTGTGGATACCTATATTTTACTGCAGTGCTATTGCAGTTTAAGTCATCTCTGAGTCTGTCCGTTACTCTGGCAGAGTATAAAATGTCAAGTCCAACTCAGCAGGAAGGTGTTCGCTGGGTTTTGCCTCAGACGCCAGCTCTCTCTGTAGCTGGGGAGTGAAGCGCAGCTGCACAGGTGCTCACCAGCATCGTTTCACCGTCACACGCCAGGCTCTCTGCGGTCCAGGCAGGTGAGAGGAGCTAAAGCAGCACAAAAGGCTGGTGGTCCTTGATAGCTTTCCCTGCCTGTGGTTGTTGAAATAGCCACGTAAGTATGGCTGTTGTGTCATGTGCTGTATAGAGCTGCATGAACCAAGCCTACATGGAGCCTGTAACAGCTGAAATACTTTGAATGCCTTTGCTTATGTTCCCCCTGCTCTGGGGGGGAGTATTTCATCTTAGCTCATTCAGCACAGCGATGGCTGTATGAAAGTGAGGAACAAGAATGGAGCCGGGAAGCACCACTTTGGGCACGGTCACGGTCACACAGGGATGCCCCAGCAGCTGGAGCTGTGTCAGGGTGCACTGGCTCCGCCGGTGCCTACAGGTGGAGAAAGAGGTGGAAAGCACAAAGATGGGGGACAGGCTGTGGTTTGGAAGCTCGACTTGGTGGCAGGATGCTGGGTTCTCCTTCATACCCATGTCTGCCTTCTGTTTTTCCAACAGATTTTGTGTCGGCAGGTCTTACTTTCCTCCAGGTGAGTAGGAAGAGGAAGGATGTGAAGTAAATGCCACAATGAACCTCCTGTGTGTTCACACTGAGGTTCCCCTGTATGAGTCTTTTACGTTGATACTGGCATTACCTGTTTTTCCTCGCCACACTTTAAGATGCAGTTATAATCTTGTCTCTGCCAAAATTCATAGCACCTGACATCAGGCATTTCTCAGTGGCATCTTCATTAGGACCTCGGTCTTTGTTTTAAGTTAATGAAAAGAAACAAGAACTGCCAGAGAAGGAGTTACATCTCTGCAAACAGCCCTGCTGAATCTAATTAGGATTAAAGAGCTTGTATTTGAATACTACAGTATTTTTGCAGATAGCATTCTGTTTTTATTTTACGCTAAGTGTGAACGTGTTTTCACAGTCTTCTCCGAAATCCCTTGTGAGGTGTCCCTCTGCTTTAAACTCTGTTTCAGTGCCAAAATTTCCGTCATGAGAAATTTTCACTAGAACAAAATCAAAGCCAAGGTTTCCTTTTAATCTTTATATTTTTATTATGGCTCCATCACTTTACTAAAGGCTAGCTCTGGGTAAGCCTATGTGCAAGGGGAGAGGCAGAGCACCAGGTGACCCACCAGTTCTTCTCTTGCAGTGGTACCAGTTTGAGTTTCACGGGGAGGCATGAGGCTGGGGCTGGCAATCCTGTTACACCTCAGTAAGTACAGATGTTACAGTTACTCAGGCCAATTTTGAAATATTATCCTATGATTTACATATGTCTCCAAGATTTTGCTGGAGTGCTTCTTTTAAGTACACTATTAAGACACACACGACAGTGAATCTTTATTCCGCACTCTCCTACCTAGGAGCTATGAGTGATATGAAGCCTTCAAGTACAAAGAAAAGATACGGGTTGTAATTGAGTCTGAATCAGGTCCTGAAAGGAGCAACCAATATCTGCTAACAAATAATGAGCGTGGATCTGCATAAATAAAGAAGAGCAAGCTAACCAAACTTACGCGTTGCTTTATACCTGAAGAGTCAAGTATCACTCATCATCTGAAGTTTAGCCTGAGCTAAATCTGAAATCTGAAATCTGGCTGTAAAATACCATATTTTTTACTGCTGTAATTGCATTACTGTTTCTAGTGTTCTGTGGGATCTTCACGTATCGATTGTGGGTTTTTTTAACTGCACTTTTTATAACAAGTTGAGCCAAGTAAAGCTGAACAGATAAAGCCTCCAAGGTACCCATTCCTGTTCGGGGTTTCAGGACAGAACTTGTTTAAAAGGACAAGCCCTGTAAGGGAAGTCTTAACATAATGGGGAAAATATTTAAAGTTGTTTCAGGCAAAATAAACAAAAAGATCCTGCAATTATTTGGAGAATTTGGAATTATTCTGTTTAATTATTAATGACTATTCCATAGGGTCTGAAGGGAGGGTTCTGGGACCAGACCAAGGGGTTCATTGCAAATCATCAGAAAATGTGAGGGACCCCTGATGTCAATCCTGGTCTCAGTTCCACCATCATCACTTGGAAATCAATAGAAATCAGCAGGATTAATCCAAATCTGGCTCTGCTCACAGACTCAGTTGAAATGCCTGTGATTCTGCTGCAGGAGTGCTGGCTATGGGTATGCCAGGGTAGGAAGCATAATAAATTATTGCTCATAGCAGATTGGCATGTTTACTGCACAATAATGTGCTGAGAATTTAAGTTTTAGCATAGATTTGCAATATGCTAGCTATATTTTTTATAATGATTTTGCAGCACACGTCTTCATTACCAAAGCTCTTCAAGATTCTACCAAATTATATTATTAAGGACAAAAGGAGTACAGGCAAAGGATAATTTAGTTTTCTGCCAATGTTGGGATTTAACTGACTTTGTCTGGAGAATACTGCTGGGTGTACAAAACACTTTCATCTCTGATCTTCTTTTGCCCTCAGTGCTGGTAAGACTCCAGCAAGCACAGGATGACTGTGATGCTGGGTCCTGCCACCCAGCTGTTGGGGACCTCCTCTTGGGTCGCAGCAAGCAATTAACAGCCTCGTCAACCTGTGGAATGAACAGCCCTCAGAAGTACTGCATTATAGGCTACCTAGAGGTTGGTTTACTCGTTCTTTTTTAATAAACCGAACTCTGCTTACTAACAATATTCTCATCTGTAAAAGTAACTTGCCCAGACTAGGAAGTTTCTGTTGGAGTTGTCTGAATAATCATCAGACAGTGTGACATAAGTCTGGTGGAAGGCTAGGCCTTATTGCAGCACATATGGAGGGTTTGACAGCAAACAGCTTCCACAGTGATGTGTAGCTTCTCAAGAGGCAGAAACATCCATGAGATGCAAATGAGCGCAGGGATTTCTGAAGGAGCTTTGCTCTGCGGGTCCTTTTCTGACTCATGCCTCAGAGGTGAAGACCACGGTTTACGTGTGCATGAGTGCAGGAGGAGTGCGGTCCTGCAGGCTGTAGACACTGCCTTGACAGACCTTTGCTGGAGGACATGTCCCATACAGTGTTGAGACCTGAGACAGCCTGTTAAGAGATTCACACCAAGTCCTCTCATATCTTTTGATCTGAAATAAGACCAGTGTTGGTAAAAGCAGATAGCCATCTCTGGCAGAGGGAAAAGCTAATGGTGTAGTCCAGTCTTTGGCCATGTGGGTGAGCAGGCAGATGCAAAATGTGGGTGATCAGGTGGATCCCTCTCACTCCCTGGCCGCAGCGATGGGGGCCGTGGAGATCCAGTGGGTGCTGGGAACTGCGCCAGGCAGAAACGGGAATTTCCCTGTTCCACATCCTGGAGGACTTGGCCCTGCTAAGCTAATAAATTGTCACAAATAGAAATATTTTCACTAAATACCAGCTGTAGGCTGAAGAGGAAGTTAATAAAAAACAGCTTAATTTATAAGCATTTGAAAATAATTACAGTTTATGACCTTCTGGCAAAATGCTGTGACACGTTTGCAGTGCAAAGCTCTGCCATACTGAGATGGCACCAAGCACTGCTCCAAGTTACTTACTGCAACTACAGTTCTCTGCGACGTGTAAATACCTCTTTCCTCTTCCAAAACAGCCTGTGAGCCACTCTTCACCCTTTGCTGGTTTTCCCCACATTGTTTGAACAAGTGGATCCTGGGCACTAACTCATTGGCTGTGCTCTGACTCTTGGCACTGCTTGGTAGACGGGCACCAAGAGCCACCTCAGAGACATTGTCTTTCTGGCCCTTAGCTGGATGACTGCTTTTTTCCCTCTCTTTTTAAAAGGAGATCAAAGAGCAACAAAAAAATTAATATTTTCACTTGCCTGTACTTATCCTTTGAATTATGTAAATACAGACTCAGAAAAAGGAACAGCTGTTCTGCAATAATCCCTGTGATTTAATGCTCCTTCAACATATCTTGACCCCCGGTGGCTGTCTCCTGAAGAGGGCTAGAACTACAAATTCTGCTGCTTTGCAGAGCTCAAGAGATAGAGGCTTATGCTCTGGCAATGTATTCTGCTCTATCAGCTTGCCTTAGATGTGTGTGTCACCTATGGTAAATCAGACTCCCACTCAACTCAGTTCTCTTTCTCACCAGCACGTTTTCAATGCTTTGCCGGACACAGGCCAGGAAGCTTTGCATCTTGTGTCTTGCAAAGCAAAGTTCTTCATCCCCCAGTTCCCCTCTTGATGACCTGTGTCAGGCGTCATGATGAGAGCAAACCTTACTGGTGAAAGTGTGTGTTAGTCAACATGGCAAGCTGCCAAGGGTCAGGATTTGGTCGGGATGTCTTACTGAAAATTCAGATTGAAAAAAATTCAAGTTCAACTGCTTTGTGTTTGAAAAGAAGCACTGCAAATCATTTTCTTATTTAATGTGTCTTATTGTTTCTAAATGTAGATTAAGTGGGTTTTAGCTCTATGATTGGATTTACTACTTACACATGTTTTGAAAGGAAAAGAAAGAGGTCTTGATATTGAGGAGAGTATAAAGCTGCGCACTTCAGAGGCAGATGGGATCTGCCAGACTTGCCTTACGTAGACATGCACATGCTTGTCCTTTGGGGTACAAAAAGATTTTTACCTTAAACATAAGTTGACTGAGTGTCATATTGTACGTGTCTATATAAACCAGAGAGTGGGTATGTGCAGTCCTGCCAAATGCTTTGATAACCTGACCTTTCCTTACCAGAGCTTTGTGAAGTGAGGTGACTATTTTTTGTATTTCTGTCTCATCTTTTAAACTGTACATTTGTACATCTGTCAAGTCTAGTACAGAATGACTGAATATAATATATATCATAATGTTTAAAACACATGAATTATACCATACCTGTGAATCTGTATCTGTTAATTTATTTAAATGTGAATAATCCCCAGGTGATTTTAAAATACAAAGATGTGCAAACCATTCTGAATACTTATCTGTAGATCCTGAGCATGCCGGCTGGGATGTCTCTCCACCAGTCCCCTTCGGGGTCTTTTCCAGCCCAGCTCCTGCCACTGACTTCTACTTTCTGTTTTCAGCAGCATCCCTGCCAGCCTCCTAGCCAAGGGCACTGAACCTGTGCCTCCTCCTTCAGCTCCCTCTGGGGTGCTGTGTTGTCCCCACTTCTCCCTGCCAGCATCCCTGCCAGCTAGGCCCACAGCTTGGGCATCACCTGCCGCTTTGGCTTATCCTGAGTCCTTGCACTCAGGCTCTACCCAAATCTCACAGAGTCCATCTGTGTAGCACAACTGCCCCTGCCCACCCTGGGCATCCCTTGGAGTAGCCACTGCCGTATGCTTCCCCATGGCTGTGGTCCCACGCTGTTTGGGCTTTTCCACATGGCTCAGTATGGGTCATCTCCGAGCCCGGCATGTTAACCTTGTCACCTCTCCTTACATCTCCCATCCAGTTCCCCTCTTATCACCTTAAATCGGAGCTCCTTGTCCCTGCTTTCAAAGCCCTTCTGCAGACAAAAGCCTCTCATTCAGCATTGAAATATTGGTTAATCATTGCCACCCTAGTCTTCTGCATGTTACATTTTCAAACAAGACCCTTTCATCCTATTGACATCCTGATTTTCCTACTTTGCACTGCTTTTAAACTTGTCCAGTTTTCCTATGCCTACAAAAGGCACTAACAGTGGTCGGGGTGGTGGTGTCAGCCACCTATTACATTGCACCTGGATCCAGCCTTGCTTTCCATTTGTACAACAGCATGTGTCTGCTGCTCCTGACTGGGTCTCTGAGCTGCTAGAAAATGTGCAAAAGAGAGAGGAAAAATATGTATAAATGATTTAGTGTATGTTCCTCTTCAAGGTTTCTTCAGATCTTGAAAGATCCAGTCCTCCCTTGTATCCCCTCTACCTCCTCACTGCAGTCTCTGCCTCGAAGTTTCTACCGTTATGACACAGGAATAAAAGCTCAACTTTTAGAAAATAAATTTCTCCTGAGAAACTCTTGCAAAACAAACTCTCTGGCAGCTAAACCCAGAATCAACACCTTGACAAACTCATTGCTTTGCTCTTACTGAGATCCCTTCTCCACAACTGAAAAAGTGTATTTTTTATAGAGTGCCTGGGGCAAATCAAGGCCAACACTTATTACATACATGATATGTTGTCCCTATGATGATTTTCTTGAACTTGTCCCTTATATATGAAAGCCTGAGTGATTAAAAGCACAGGCACCCAAAGCAACATGGCAGGCTCCGATCTTGCAATGGCATAAATATGTGTACGTCTACCGGATCTTGAGAGAAGAGACCAAATTCATCTTTTATTCTGCTCATTTTGTTTTCTAGGCTGAACAGAAGTGCTTTCTCTGTGATTCCCGATACCCGTATAATCCCTATACGCAGCACAACAGTCACATGGTTGAAAATGTTATCACAACTTTTGAGCCCGATAGGAAAAAAAAGTGGTGGCAGTCTGAAAATGGTAAGTTTCTTTGAGAAAATAGTACTGCAAAATGTTACTGTGAGATTTATTTATGTAATTGGGTTTCATCACATTGCCTTCATGAAGAGATGAGACAAAACTGCGTCCATTCTTTGATTTGGTAATACTGAGTGATTTAAACCTATTTGTGTGTCACAGTACAGGATTTCAGAAATTCTGTTTTTCTACAGACAAATTTTAAGCACAGTATCTCCAAGAGCTGGTTAGAGGACCCACGGCAGTGCTGTGTTATACATGGTGGCCATCTGTTTTTCACAGTGTCTGCTTTTCAGGGGAATGTGGTTTGTGGCACAAGGTATGTTTGCCTACAGATGTGTAATGACAGAGTGTGTAACACACAAATATCCATTTAAAAAAAGTAGTGCTTGCAGTGTAAAGCACAAATACTTTAAGAAATAATGAAATGAAGCCTGGTTATCAACACCCTTATTGCCACATGTTAATTTTGTCACAAGCTTCTCTGTAGTAGTTCTTCACTGATATCAATTTATATATCCTTACAGCTTCTCTGTGAAGGCATAATAGGAGGAATAGCATCTAGTCTACTTCATTTGACATATAGTGAACATGTAAAAAAATATTTGACTGGTTGGAAATTAAGGCATAGAAAAATTAAAATAATATGTTTTGAGTATCCAACTAAAATTCATAAGCTCTGCTTTTTCGTGGAGTTTAGCAAGGAACTGTCACCAGTTTTGGACAACAAAGCTGTGGGCCAGCTGTGAGAGGATCTTTTCTTGCTCTCACCATCTTTCTTCTGGGATGAGGCCTCATGCACAGCCTGGTCAGCAGGAGCCCTGGGATGCTGCATGCAGATGTGAACAATGGGGATATCAGCTGAGCTCCTGCAACTCTCTACAGAGAACGTGTGAATTGTGGTGGGGGTTGCCACACTTGTTGCAATTTTGGAAGATGCCTGGTGCGATAGCTCTGCTCGTAACAAATTTCAGGTCTGGCAGTACAGAAGGGTTTAACAGATCTGTTTAGCATGAAGAAAAGCCCATATTTTTATTTGGTTTAATTTTTTTTCTTAGAAATAAGCAAACTAATTGGATGGATTTTAGAAAAATCTTACTGGATACAGGAAGATGTAAACCCAGAATCTTACCATCACCATCACTGACAGTCCAAATGATCTGAACAGGACCTTTAACCATCTCCTGCAGACTCAGTGACAGGCAGCATTGCCGGTGCCAGCGCCAGAAAGGCAGCACATTGGATTGCCCCCAAGAGAGTGATCCAGCCACAAGCTGGGTTTGTGCACAAGGGGATGCCCTAAAGAGCCTAGCTGTTGTGCTGGAAAAGGCATCTTTAAATTCCCCACAGGAAAGCCATCTCAGCAACCCCTCCAATGTGCGCATTGTGGTCTTCACTTCATTTTCATTCTCTTTTCAGGTATTGACCATGTCAGCATTAGGTTGGACCTAGAAACTTTATTCCAGTTCAGCCATCTTATCCTGACTTTTAAGGTACATCTTTTACCAGAGTTTTTATGTAATGTTATACACTAAGTAGTTAACCACAGGAATAAATTGCTTAGAGAGGCAATGAAAGCTCCATCTTTAGAGGTTTGTAAGAACAGGTTAGATAAACACCTGTCAAGTATGTTTACGTTATAGTTGATCCTGCCTTAGGGGAGGAGGATAGACTGAATAGCTTCCTATTCATGTGCCTTCTAGTCCTATTTTCTATAAATCTGAGAATTAAAGCTGAAAAAAAAATTAAATTGCAAAATTAAGCCCTGAAAATGTAGAACATCTCTACACTGTGGTTGCTTTTTCAAATTATTTCAGCCTTCTCATGCATATCCATTATGATCCAGACGTTTACAATTTTTTTTTTTCTACAAAATTCCTACATTCTTATGGTAAACTTCCTTACTTAGGAAGTAATCTTGTATCTATATGGAAGTTTACCCTTCCCTTTTACTAGAGAGTCGTTTGAATGAAGAATCCAGGTTTTTCAGAGACTCATGTAACCAGCACAGTAGCCCTATAGTGAGCCTGCAAGCTCCCAAACACAGAATTTTAATTGCCAGCTGTTGGCATCCCCCAAACAAGAATGTCAATACAACAACCCTGAGATCAACGCCTGGTTAAGGAATTCTTGAAATACTGTTTCTTGCAGACATTTCGGCCTGCAGCAATGCTAGTTGAGCGCTCCACCGACTTTGGTCAGACCTGGAAAGCATTTAGATATTTTGCACAGGACTGTGCAGCTTCTTTTCCAAATATCTCTTCTCGTCCAGCAAAAGGTGTGGGAGATGTCATTTGTGATTCAAGATATTCAGACATCGAGCCCTCCACTGAAGGCGAGGTATTGCCAAGTGTCTGTGTTTGTATGAGTTCAGGTCATATGTGGCTATTTTTCTGGAGCTGAAGGTCTCTCCTCTGTATCCATCAGTCCCACTTCTACAGGTTCTGAGACATGAAGTGCTATTGACTTTACTGAAGAGGGAAAGACAACCACTGCGTTTTACCCTCAGTTTTACATCCAAATGAATTAATAAAACAACTTGTACAAAACCTTCTAGTGCTCTTTCCTTGTTTTCAAATTCATATGGAAGTCACCCTTATAAGAGATCTTGACTCCCCATCAGACTCTACCGTTAAAGGCAGGGGCCTGTCCTTTGATCCCTTTGGTGGGTACTGGTCCCATCTCTACATCACTCTAGGGCATTGCTTTTCCTTCCTACTGACACATCAATCCTCCAAAAGGTCTTTTTGCCTTGGTCAGCCAAGGCCAGGCTGAAAGGGTGAGAGCACTTGCTGAATCAGGGCCACAGCCTTGTGTCTTTTGTTTTATGGGATGAGTAAAGTGGCATTAGTAACTAATGGATCTCAGGTGACAGTCTTTACAAGCAAAAAGAATAGCTTCAGTTATCTGTAGAGCTGTATTAATTTGTTTTGCAGGTTGTTTTAAAAGCTTTGGATCCCAGCTTTGAAATAGAAAATCCATATGTGCCATATATCCAAGGTACGGACAGTACAGGTTTTATCCAGAGATACTTTGCTGGTGTGGCTTGTTTTGTACATTGAAAAGGTGAAAAGCTCAGCTGGTGTAAGTCAATGATGTTGAAAATTAGGTACAAAAAGATCGTAAGGAGACATCTGTATTAATAAATAAAACAGGCCAATCTTATTCTCTAGCCCTGAGGGCAAACGGCACAGCTCTGCAGAGCTCATGCATGCAGCTGAACTATCTTTCCTTCTGGGATCAGTTAGCCCAATCCACACTGCCTTTTGGGAGCAGTCCCAGAGGTGTACATGAACCCATGAAGGCAGTGGCTGGGAAAATACAGGTTGGCCCCAGCCAGAGCTGTACCAAGGAAGGTGCTAATGCTTACACAGCTGTGTGCCAGGAGTGGGTCGATGCCCTGGCACTGTATGGATTACTGGTCTGAGCCCATATCAGATCATTTTAACTAATTCTTCAGTATGGGGAAATTCTTGGATGACTGATCCAAGCTGAAGATTTGACCCTGTTCATTTTAGAGTGAACTTGGGCTCTTGATTTCTTTTCTTTCCTTCCAGAGCTCATTACGTTGACAAACCTAAGGATCAATTTTACTAAACTCCACACCCTTGGGGATGCTCTGCTTGGAAGAAGGCACAGTGATCCCCTCGAGAAGTACTACTATGCTGTGTATGAGATGGTTGTGCGGGGCAGCTGCTTTTGCAATGGCCATGCCAGCCAGTGTGATCCTGTGCAGAATCTGCGGGGAGATGTTTTCCATCAGTCTGGGATGGTGCGTCATTAATGCTGTCTGGAACAAGGGCAGTCCCTACCTGGTATTTTGGGGGATGGAAGAGATGGAGGGAGGGAGAGGAAGAAAGGTTTGTGATGACCATTGGATTGACCAGCTGCAACTCCAAGCTGTAAAATGTTTCAATACAGCTTCTTCCTTTAAAATTCTGGGCTGGATTGCTCAGAAGCTGTCTCTTTGTTGGCACTAGTGTGTTTCAAAAACAACTGGGACAAGACATGTTGATAACAGCAGCAAAATACCAGAGCTGTAATGGTGCAAATGTAATGCACTAAGTAGCCTGTGGTGTGTGCAGACTTGAATGGCCACTCGTTGGGTGCATTCCACACTCCAGCTGGGCTCAGGGGCTCTGCAGCAGGAGAGGAGGCATTGGCACAGAGAATAGCTGATAATGCAAAGCTAACCCATGAAAAATGGATTATTAAAAAATTCAGGAACATGATTGCAAATTCTTTCCCTTTGGAAATAAGAGGGTTTTTTTCTCCTGGAAAACATGTATCTCGATACAGAGACATGTAGGGAGAGCGAGATTGAATTTAGAAGGTTGAAGTCTCCTTTGATATCTCTAGAAGTATTTTTTTCTAAATGTTGCTCAGTGCTTTAGAACTATTTGGTTAAAGTTTGCAGGTATTCTCCAGACCTTTTACTCAAATAACTGAGAATTACGTCAGCTGAGGGAGCCAAAGAGCTTTGAATTTTCCTGATCTTGCTGACATACCTCGAGCAGATCCCTCTCCTCTCCTCTCCTCTCCTCTCCTCTCCTCTCCTCTCCCCTCCTCTCCTCAGTCCTCTCTGTTTTCACCACGTTGCAGGTCCACGGGAGATGTATCTGCCACCATAACACTGCAGGTTTGTCTTGTGAAAGATGTAAAGATTTCTACAACGATGCTCCCTGGAGGCCAGCTGAAGGGACACAAGATAATGCTTGCAAACGTAACTCAAACGTATTATTTTCCTTTTTAATAGCTGGGGGGTGGGTGTAGCACAATCACAGCCCAATGCATACCCGGATGGCCAGGTTTCTGGGAGGGAAACTTTTCCATGCCTCATCTAGGAAAATAGATGGATTCCTATATCCATCAGTGCTGTGTTGCCCTACAAGAAGGAGAGCTGTTTCATGTTCTTATTTTTCATAAACAGAAAGAAACAATAAAGAGAGGAAAAAGCAACTAATCAAAAACGATCATTCACTGGTTTGCATAAGGTCTTTCTTGTGAATGAAAGAATTTGGATAAGGCTAAATTATTTATTTCCACGACAACGAGTAACGTAGAATACACAAGAATAATATATTAGGATCTGTAACAAATACTCAGC
This sequence comes from Burhinus oedicnemus, assembly GCA_008921705.1. Lineage (NCBI taxonomy): Eukaryota > Metazoa > Chordata > Aves > Charadriiformes > Burhinidae > Burhinus > Burhinus oedicnemus. Next base: position 1,129,451 of record VFFE01007054.1, read on the forward strand.
TAGATCTTTCTTCAGTGGAGCAGTGTTCCCCACTGCGTATCAGGCACATCCACCTGCATGGGTACTTTTCCAAGTGTAGGGCCCAGCTCTGTCGTAAGTCTCCAATGTTTCGCCCCAGCTGTAAAGCACAAGGCCTGGGAAGCTATAATCTTGGCTGGGGCACTGCAATCATACAAGTGACCAGTAACCCTGTGCTAACAGTAGACAGCAATGGTGGCAAGACCACAATAATAGGCGTCATGGTGCAAAATACCCCACTGTTTGTTTTGGTTTCAGGGTGTAACTGCAACGGCCACTCTGGCAGATGCCACTTTGACATGGCCGTGTACCAGGCCAGTGGCGGGATCAGCGGTGGTGTTTGTGAGGACTGTCAAGACAACACCACCGGGCAACACTGTGACCAGTGCAAACGTTTCTTTTACCAGGATCCACTCAAAGTCATCTCAGACCCTCAGGCGTGCCTCCGTAAGCTTCCCTTTTTTAGCTTCTGTAACAATGGCTCAAAACAAGGTGGTTCTGGATGTCTTTGCTCTGAACCCTATGGCATCCCCATGCTTAAATGTTCATATAGTTGTAAAAATGTTACCAAAGCTATAACATCCAAACTGCCTTATAAAGTAGCTGCATGACAGCGTCCTTGAACCAGCATTGTAAAAAGAGCTGCATATTCCAACTCATTGTTAAACTAAGCTTAGAAATCCAGCAGGGCTATCATCTTCCTTGAACAACAACAATATAAATATGAATAGCAGTAGTGCTGTTGCTTTTGTGGTAGGCAGGGATTACTGAAGAGGTGAGAAATGATGGGAGGAGGAATAACTTTTGCTAGATACTTGCCATATGCAAGAAAAATAGTCTTTCAGGCATAAAAGCCCTTCTTCTGAAAGATGAGCTAAAATCAGTATTAATGGAGGATGGGAAAAGTGCTCTGAGTATAATTTAATTGTAGTAATTGATTGGCACGAAAAGTCCTTGAGGAGCCAAGGGGTGATTACCCAGGTGAGTGGTGTGGTAGATGTCAGCTCTGCTGTGAGAAAAAATGGGATGCATCATGAAGGCAGTGTCCCTCGCTGAATCCATTGCTTCCAGTAAATAATTCAGCCTTGTCCAACTCAGACCAGCTCTGCGGAGGTGGCTCATGTGTGGTACCCCTGCAACCCTACAGCTTTCATGAGAGCATCGCCAAAAGTATGGGGCCTGCTTCTCCCTAGGTGCTCTGGAGAGCATAGGGAGTGGATGAGTGATGCCTATTTCTACCCAAAGCAAAGGGTTTACTTCTACCAAAGTGAAGACTGTAACTCTCCTCCAGAGAAAAAGCAGATCTTGGAAACGTATTTCTTACCAGCAGCTGTGCATTAACTGTAAAGCATCCAACACAGTGAGCACAGATGAATGTATCTAATCTTTACAAGAATCCTGAATTTTTACCTACCAGCAGCTCTATAATTGCATTTTCATGCTTTTTTATGTGTCTCCTTGGCCATGCCTGTAGCCTGCAACTGTGATCCAGATGGCACATTGCACAATGGTGTGTGTGAGAGCCGCACAGATCCTGCGCTGGGAACAGTTGCGGGCCGGTGCCCTTGCAAGGAGAACGTGGAGGGTGTCCGCTGTGACACATGCCGGGCGAACTACTACGGGCTGAGCGGCAGCGACCCTCTGGGCTGTCAGCGTATGTAAATCACCTTTTTTAGTCTTCTTTCCAAAGCATTTTTAAGAGATGGAGGTAGATGAATGCACAGATGCACACATTAATGCACTAGCTGCTTCACAAAATGCCCAGTTGCCTACTATAATTTAATGTCAATGTAATTTAATGTTCCTGGTGCAGCATCTGAGACTGAAAAGATGCAAAATCACTTGCAGAATATGTAGTATACTATAATAGATCAGGCTGTTGTTAATAGAAGGACTGTTAAATATGCAATTTAATTGAAAAGGGAGATTAAAACACATGAAAATTATTTTAGCATCAAAATCAGCATAAGGGTGAATGAAAAGCCACAGATGGGCTGTTAGGATAGTTGGACTCTGCACCGCACCGTGCAGTGTCAAGATGGCAGGAGCTGCTGCCTTGCCATGAGATCTTCCAGGTAGCTGTTCCTCCAAGAGAAGCTCCTTGAAAAACACATCCCACCCCTACCCAGGCACACTTGCGGGTTTGTGAGCACGTTATGCCCACAGCACGGTACTCAGCAACATGCAAGGACTGTGCAGTGCAGATCAGGACACCACGGCACATGGCAAACCACTGCACTGGACTTCTGCCAGTGCCCCTGCTCCCCCTAGACAGGGTACCCACCAAGGAAACAGTCCATTCCCCAAGGGCAGTCTGAGGGCTGCAGGGTGCCAGGGCATGTCCATCTGCAGAGCATCCAGCTGGAGGATGGAGACTGCCTGGCATGCTGATGCCACATCTAAAGCAAACGTCAGTCCTGCTGCCGTCACTGGGGCCTGCAGGGGTAACCGTGCATTTCTCTCCTTGCAGCCTGCAACTGTGATCCTGCTGGCAGTTTGCCCTTCTCCGTTTGTGATCCTGCCACGGGAGAGTGCCTCTGCCAGCGGTTCGCCATGGGGCAACGCTGTGAAAAATGCATCGTACGTACTCAGTTTTTGTTATTACTTCTGCATGTGGTTTTAGAAGTCTCTTCTCTCATCTCCCACCTTTTCATTGCCAGAAAAGTAAAGAATTAGTCAAAATTCAAAATAATTTTACAGCTGTATGCTCCCATTTTTCATTGACACATCTGGATCTTTTTTACTGCTTGCAAACATTTGTGCAACCAAATTGCACTAGGAGGAGCACTCCTGGGAAGGAAAGGAAACGCAAAATCATGTCCTCAGCTGTCTTTGCTTTTTACAGAGCAACTTGCTTGCACAAATGGGTAAATATCTGGCTCTTCTTGCAGTGGCTGAGCACCCGTGCAATCTAGTGAGAGAAGCAATCTCCCATGGCCAAGCACAGGCAGTAGCACAGTAGTGCTCCAGAGCATTGTTCATCCAGGGGAATAAGTTCTGTTGTGCTTTACATACTTAAGATATTTGCCATAAAAAATCTTTCACTTTCCTTTTATCCCAGGCAGGATACTGGGGTCTTGGCAACAGCTTGTATGGCTGTTCTCCATGTGACTGTGATATTGGTGGATCCCAGAATAACTTGTAAGTTAGTGTTCTTCAAGTTCTTCCTTGGTTTTAATTATTATAAACTCTTAGGCTAGATTTTCTAATTATGCTAATAGACTCTTGATACAAATGGGAAAATAGACTGTAGATGTAATTTCATCATATACAAACAGTGTAAAGTCAGGTTGGGATCTTGGAAATTTATTTGTGGTAAGGGGATTTACCTTTTTCCTTTGAAGCCAACTTTGAATCAGCTTGAGCCAAGATTTGTTTAATATAAACTGCATGGCTTGAGAGAACCAGAGGCCCTAATGTTAATATAAATTAGAAGTAAGTCAGAGGTGACATTTTTAACTTAGCTTTCTACATCTACTTTAAAAGCTAGAAATATCTTATTTTTTTCTGACATACTGGCTCCTATTCAAAATATATAATTTTAGAAGCAAGCTTGGTTTCAGTTGGGCTCCTTCAGAAGTCTGTTGGGGAGGGATCTTCACTACTGCTGATAGACTTCAGACATAGGTGCACATAGTCCGATGCTGTAGAGCACCTCCCTTGTAGGCAGGTAAATCAAAGCTAGTAATCAACTGATGTGTTAAATAAGAGTGTAAGTATATGAAAACTACCATATTGTGTCAAATCAAAGGTCCTTCTCATCTCATGTCTGACTCCAAAATTCCAGGTGATAGATGCTTAAGAATAGTGATAGATGTAGTAATAGATACAGAAACAGATACAAGAAATGGATACAGCAATACATAGTAACAGATCCTCAGGAAACAAAAGGATCTGTGCTTCAGGTATGGAATGGACAGAGAAAGACAAAGCATGTATGTCTCCTAAGCAATGAAAAAGTAGCATTGAATAAATCCAGCATCAGAAACGGGGTGTGGGGGGTGTGTAGTAGGAAGAAGTTCAATGGGGGAGGCAATCCGGCAATGGAAAAAATGAAGCAAAGCTGAAACACAGATGGAGCTGAGCTGCTCTCATGCTATGAGGACCCAGCCATGCTGCACACTGACGTCCTCCCTTTACCGACTCTTACCCTAGGTGTTCACCAAAGGACGGTCAGTGCAAGTGTCTTCCCAACATCGTGAGCCGCCAGTGTAACGAGCCAGCTCCAGGCTACTTCTTTTTACCCCTGGATTATTATATTTATGAAGCTGAGCATGCAAAGCCCCTTTCTGGCTCTGCACCCTTGGTATGTAGTTGACTTTTTAGGTGTCGTACTGAGAAGGGATCCATGCGGTGGTGGCACAGGAGCCAAGGCTGAGGAGAGGAGCCCTTGCTTGGGGCGCAGCCAGAGCAGCTCTTTAGCAGAAAGAAACAAAGCAATTCCCTTGACCGTCCTCAGTTCATCCTTGTTCTTCATGGACATGACTATCCCATAACTGTGGCTGTAACCAAGGGACAGTTGCTACAACATGGTGCGTCCTGCAAACCTGTCCTTGCTGCTCCTCAAGAGTGGGCTGGTCTAGCATGAATTAAAGAAATTAATTTAATTATTTAAATGAGGGAAAGTGTTTGAGTTGCCAACAGCTATCATGAACTGTGATATTTCTGGGAATCTCCAACAGAGGAAGTATCAAATTGCTCTCTGCTCTATTGGTCTCATTCCTATGCCTTATATAATGGCACTGATTGTAGCCCAATTTCCTCAAGAATTTGGCATCCATCTGTAACGTTTTTAGAAAAATTAATTTTTATTTATTTTTTTTCCCCCTCAACATGGGGGTAGTTGTTCCCCATGCAGACTACAAGTCTGGAATGCGTCCCTGCCTATGTTTTTACTAACATTTCTTCTCCGATGTGTTGTGCAGAAGCTATAGAGAAGAAATAATAAAAAAATGTTTATTTGCAGGTCACATCCACAAATATTTAGCTATAATCACAACCAGTAATCATCCTACAGTCCAATAATTAAATGGAAAACAGATGTCTGGGACATAGCTTATGGGAGGAAGTGCAAGTTAATTTTAAGGGAGTGAGGGGAAAGGGTTTCCAGCAGCTGCTGGGCCATAGTTTAGAGTTTCACCCAGCAGAGAATAGAGCTGGTTTTAAGAATGTGGATTTTCGTTTAGCTGCTTACATACCCTACAAAATTGTTGAGACAGTGCTGCCCCTCTCTCATTACTTCATAGGTTAAACCAAGCATTCTTCCAAGGTGTGACATTTACTTCCAGAAGCAAGGCTATGAGTTCATGATTGAAAATGGAAAGATTGTGTTAAACAGGAGCAAGAAAAGAAGTGTAAGAAAATCCAGACTGGAACAGGTAAATTGGTACTTGAATAGTTACTTAAGATTACACCAAATACTAAAATTTTATTTTACAACAGGGGGCAAGGAAATGTCTGAGCACATGGGATTCACAGTCCTAGACGGTATGATCCTGACACAAATTAAATCAATTATTTTGGTACGCAGTTGGGCCAGGCATTTTATAATTCACACCCAACAGGTTTGCTCTGCTATGTCCACTGCCATTGTAGACTCAGGTTCAATGAATTGTTTAGAAGAGAAGACCCTCATGAAAGGTAAAATCTTCTGTTTTGTTTTGCTTGCAAGGCATTTCCAACATTTTCCATTTTCCAACAAGTTTACTAAGAGATTAACATGATACCTACTGCATTTAAATGCTGTCAGCTTTGACACTGTAAGTATTGATACTTATTCAGCTTATAATGAAAAGTCCAGACATGTATGAAATCAAGCTTCATCTGTTTAAGGTTTGCAATGTGAATGCTTTGAGATGCCAAATATCCAGAGATGGATGGATTATTCTAGTCTCTCTTGTTGCTGTTGTTGCAAAGCTATGGGAAGCTTTTCTTTATATGTGACCCTAAACATCCTACATTTGGGAGAGATCTTAGAGATTGTCAGTCTCGAGCTTGTTCAGAAAATAAGGCTGACTGATGGCCGAAATAAGAAAACAACATAGCAGAAATATTTCCTTTCTTTTTTCTGATTTTGTTTTGTTTTGTAATTTGACTCTGTGTGTTATTGAAAATGTCAATATGTCTTTGCAGGGTACGATGCAGTTTGGACAGGACTCGGATGTGGCAGTCATTTTCAGGCAGCCCAGTCCTGGTCGGTCTGTCACATGGACGGGACCCGGCTTCGCCCGCATTCCCAGCGGAGCTGGGCTGAGATTTGCCATCAACAATGTTCCCTTTCCTATGGACTTTGATATCACGATTCGTTATGAACCTGAGGTACTTGTGATGTCTTGTATGTCTTCTGATGTTCTGATAGATGCAGGGTCTATTTTCTCAATAATAGGATGTGGCAGCTTGTCCCACTCTTTATATTTAAAATTCAAATTGTTGGCCTTTTTATCCTTATCAAGCAAATAACATGCCCCCCACTGATCCCCTTAACCCTTTCCACTCAAATCTGAAAAATCAGTACTACAAGTGCTTTCTAAGCATCAGCCAAGAATTAATCTTCTGGAGTTCCTCTTTTGGTACCTCTGCTTGGACTGGACTTCTGTTGGCAAATCAAATGCATGCGAAATGCAGCTACTTTTAGATGGGCATCCTGTATTTCTAGCTGGGATTTTCTGGGCAGGAAAACGTGCACAGGCAGGAGTGATCTGAGTAGATATTTATGCAGGGCTTTTGCAGACATCCAGCTTCCCAGTTGCTCCAGCTGGGCTCGGAGATGTGTGAAAATTGTAGGAAAATAGCCAAAATCTTATTTTTTGCCTGGAAAAAATTTCTCAGTGATGAAGACATGTCTAGGGAAATCTGTTAACCCAAATCTGGTTAAACCTATGTCCGGACCCATGTCTTCAAAAACACAAGCAAGTGTTTTGTCAGTAGCAGTATTTGTACATGCCTCGCTCTTTTGCTTTGCAGCTCCCTGGGAAAATCCCACCATTCAAGGTTCTCCTTCCATCTATTGTATTCTGTTCTCCTACTGTCATTCTGAGGCAAACAAAACTCCCAGTGTCTTAAAACGTGAGAACAACTTTGCAGTGGGCTGGTTTGATGTAGCTTTTTACTTCTATGGATTAGATTAAGCAGTTGAATTTTAAAGACTTTTGTTACAAAGTTTATGTTTGTTATTCCTTATTAGATGTGAGAGAAGGCAGATAATGAAGGATATCTGTGGGACAACACTGCTAAGAAAGGAAACAACTCCAATGACTTTAACAGAGCTATTTCCATTTGTACCAGCTGAGGTCCCATTTCCATCTCTGCTCCTCAAATAGCCATTGCAAATACAATGCATTTTTCACAAATAACATTATTTTTTTAGTCCTGTAAAGAATAAAGAGAAAATCTGGTTTGTCACTGCAGCGTGCAATCATTTGGGTGGTTTTCATTAACCCTAGCAACGAGAAAGTGGGTTTTTCAGATATGAAAAATGACCATAATTTTTGTCCTTTGTTTGTAGTCCTTGGAAGACTGGCTGGCAAGCGTTGCTGTCCGGCCCGCTGGTATTTTGTCAAGTAAACAGTGCAAAAACAAGGGCCTTTCACAGGAACCACATGTGTTGCCTCTCCCAGCTACAAAGAGGTCTGACTATTCCTGTCCTTTCGCCTGTAGTTTTTCTGTGTACAAATCTTTTATTGAAGCACTGCAGAGCTATAAATGTTTGGGAAAGTGGGAATATTAGAAACACATGTGTGGCCTTTCCTGTTGCTGTCACACCACATGTAGGCTCTAAGGAAGAGTCTGATGCTCCAGTCCTCAGCCTCGCAAGGGTTTGCTGCAGCCAGGAGAGCAGCCTGAGATCCTGCTGGGGTTAGTTGTTGCTTTGGCGAACATCCAACTGCAGCTATTTCAGTATAGAAAGGAAATATTGACTTAAAGTCACTGTCCTAGCTTATTTTCAAAACCAGCTTTTCAGCTTGGACCTATGTAAAGAATAGAGAGAAGCCAAGAGGGTGTGACTGAAGTCTTGATCAAACAGGGACAGGGAAGGACAAATATGAACAGTGAGTTGCAAGCTCCTTTGCTTGAAGTAGTAAAACCTGCCATTTTCAGTTTAATCTCACCAGGTTTAAATTGCACTTGGTGAATCATCCAGGCAGAAGTCCTGCAGCTTTCCCAAAACCTGCAAGTAGTGGGGCTGGGCATGCTCCCTGCAGCAGCAGGGCTTGCTGGGGGCTGCAGGCATTAAGATGCAGGCACAGAGGAGAGGGAGAGGTCACAGCATCCCATAAGCTTGCCCTGTCCCAGCTCCTGACTATAACTGTGCTTTATTTCTGCTAAACAGAGTTGCACTTCTGCAAACTCCAGTCTGCCTGGAGCCAGGAACAGAATATTCTCTGGATGTGTATTTTTCTCAGCCCTCTGCCTCTGACCCAAAGGCGAAATCGTTCATCTTGATTGACTCAGTGAGTAGTTTTGTCACAATTCCGTTGAGGCTGTATTTACACCAGTGCGATTTTTTTTACACAAACTTACTCAAAATATTTTAAAATCATTTATAGTGTGTTTTAATAGAAATTCAGGGAAGTGCGCTTCTGCTTACCTCTGTTGGCACTGTGTTTGCATGTTTTTGTATGGAAGGACAGAATTGTATCTGTTCTAATTTTCATGCACCAGTACCATAATAGCTCATCAAGTCATACTTGTTGCATATGTTAATAGTCAGAGTATGTATCTCTGTCTGTTGCTCATTTATTATGAGCACACTGCACGTATGCTGACAAGTTGCTGTGGTTAGGGATATAAATTCATGCAGTTCATCATCACTTAGGTTTTTTAAAAATGTCTATAATTTGTCTGAATCGAATTAAAAATCATGGATATATTTAAAGATGGCATTGGCAAAGTAAAATTAGTTCTGTACTTTCCTGGGAATCAGGTCCAGCCATTTCCCAAGTTTCCACCAAGTCAGGAACTGGGTGTTAGTTTTGGGTCTTTCTCTTGAGAAAAATATTTTTACGTCCATTCCTCTAATTAATTCTGTAGAACTGGACCTGACAAAGACTGGCCATACTTGGACATAGAGCCTTCAGCTGATTTTTCTCTGTCTTGGTAATACAAGTAAAAATTTTGGCCAGATACTGCTTTGGAGTCATCAACACAGCACCTCTTAGAAGCAAAAACAGTTCTGAGCGTATATCCGAGGTCTTATTATAATCTGACCTTTTTATACACAGTCTCTTTTATTTGAAGAACTCAGGGAATGTCTAGACCTTCAGAATAAATGTGACTTTAGATGACTGAGCAGCACAACAGCAGATTTGGAAATGCAGTGCTCCAGGCCTCTGTCCTTGCAATGCAGAGCACAGTCAGAAAATGTGGGAAATTCTGGTTTTCAGTATATCTAAGCAAAAATATTTTCTTTTCCCTCTTAACGCCAAAGCTTGGACTTATTCCCAGAATCGGCTCCATGGAGAATTTATGCAGTGAAAAGGATTTAGATGAGTACCAGAAGTATCACTGTATTGAAATTGCATCAGAAGTTGGACCTCATGTCCTGCCCGAAGCGTGCACAAGGCTCATAGTGAGCATGTCAGCCCGTATTCACAACGGCGCCGTCGGTAAGAAGCAACCTGCACAGGCAGCTCTTTTGGACAATTACTGGTTTTCCCTTGCATTTGTAGGATGTGTTGACCCCTATGTCCCCCATGGGGACGTAGGTAAGTGAAGGCAATCAGCACGTGGTATGTATGAACGTGCAAGATACGTCTGGCTGAACCCTGAGTGTGCTGCAAATACCTTTTGGTGGCATGGATCTCAGAGTCCATCACACCTGATGAGCTTCATGGAGCAGCATGACAGGGACCAGGGCAGTTCTTGGGTGTTTTCTGAAGAGCATTTTGCTCAGATGCAGCTTCACCAGATGGCCAAAGCAGTAACTTTCCTACTTTTCTGGCTGCTGTAAAGTGACAGATGAGTTTTTAAGCTCTCTCCCTGGATGCTGTGGGCCAGCTGGATGCCCTGGTAGGACTCCAGGCATGATGGTACACAAGCTGATGTGCTGGAAGAGATTCACCAAGAAAACCTCAGTGGTGTCCCAGCAAGAGGGCAGTGGCAGGTGGGGTTTGAAGCCCCAGGCAGTCTCCTGGACCTGCCACAGAAAGGGCAGCTGGGCTTGGTGGCTCAGGAAACTTCCTTGGTGTTGGGCCCAGGGAAATGGACCTTCTCTGCACTTCCAGTAACAGAAGGGGGCTTTCTGGACAACTTTGGTGGCCAGCTCCTTTCAGGAAGCCTTGTCTCCAATGGACCTGAGAGCATCCGCTTGGTGTGGGCTATTTTTAGAAGGACCAGTGCCTCACTCACACATCATGTGATGTGGTCATGGCTATGCAGCCACAGACTCCCCCTCATTTAAGTTCGGGCTATGCTGACTCCCTATTAGCCCGATTCCCATAGTGATAGGATTCTCCCAATGAAACATGGCACTTTGGCTTTCCAGCGCTGGCTTCTGAGCATCCTGGACAAGCATCCTCTGTGACTTAGGAGACCACTTTCACTCAACAAGTTAGTCCAAGGTGTCCAGAAAGCAGCAAACAATACACAGGTGCGGGCTGTCCAAGTACTGCTTTCAGGTTATGTTCCAGTGTTGCAGCTCGACATAGATTTATATCAAACCTTTCTAGACTTCAGGACTTTTGGATCTACAGTTTGCTACACCCTCTTCTGTCCTATCCCAAAAACGTGCTGAAGGCAGTGCCCTGAATGTGGCAGCTCCAACACCGAGACTTGTGCTGGTGCCTGATACACCATCACCATCAATGCTACAGCATCAAATAACACAAGGGCTTAGTGAACCCCTGATGAGAATAATCAAGCTCTTTCCTTCCTATTTTTAAGTGTAAAACCTGCAAGTTTACAAGAGCAGTCACACTCATTTATAACCAAACCTGTTTTGATTTTCTTTCCCCTTGGCAGCGTGTAAGTGCAATTCCCAAGGGTCGCTGAACACCAGCTGCAGCAAACTGGGGGGCCAGTGTCAGTGCAAAGCCAACGTCGTGGGACGCTGCTGTGACACCTGCTCTGTGGGCAGCTATGGCTTTGGCTTCCACGGCTGCTACGGTGAGTACTTGGCAGCCAAGACCAGTACCAGTATCTGGCTCTTCATGCATACCCCAAATTTTTAGGGCTTTGAATCCATGATTATGTGTGAAGCAATATAAAAAACCATTTCCACAAATAACAAATTTTCCATCCCCACTGCTCACAATGCCTTCGAGCAGCGTCAGCAATGAGTGGGGTTGGTGGGAATACATTCACGACACAGCTTTGCTTTTGGTGTTTTCCAGCATGCGAGTGCCACCCACAAGGCTCGCTGAGCATGCTGTGTGACCAGGTGACAGGGCAGTGCTCCTGCCGCCGGGAGGTGGATGGTCAGCGCTGCAGCCGGTGTCTGGCTGGGTATTTTGGATTTCCCCACTGCCGTCCTTGCCCGTGTAATGGCTACACAGAGCTTTGCGACCCGGTGACCGGAGCGTGCCTGAACTGCCGCGGGTTTACAGCTGGAAGCCACTGTGAAAGGTAAGTTGATAGGCAATACTGCAAAGCTCACCCAAACACTGGTGCTCTCTGAAACGCGTGTGTAGCTGGGGGCCCACCTACATCCCCATGAATGCATCAATGACCTTAACTAGAAACACATACCTAAACCCAGGATTAAACGGGGCCTATCTGCTGAATGGCACCTATTTATTCAGCAAATGCATGTGGGAAGGTGCATATAATGCCTGTGGGAGGACTGCGGGCATGGCATGCACGCAGCATTGCAGCAGGCTCCCTGCAAGAAGGCATTTGAGACATGACTGCCATGGCACCATGTGCTTGGAGACATGTGCAAAGCTCTGTGTATGAAATACACTGACTCCTGTCAGCTTTTAAATTGCCAAGAGGCTAACCTTGTGCTAAATACTCGTTTTAATACCTGCAATTATCTCTGAGGAGCTTAAATAAACATGCCCTGTTTGCTGGTTCATATTATTTCTGTATGACCAGCAAATGACTTTTCCCACGTGTTCCAGCTCTGTTCAAAACAGTACTCCTCTTTTTTTATTCTATACACTGGTAGCAGTATCAGAGTTCAACATGGACGTCAGAATTAAATTCGTTAGCTGTTTAGTTTAGGTTGTCTGGATTGTACCTTGTCATTCACTTTTAAGAGGATTTCCCCATGAAACCTATTGAGCTTTTCTTGCAGTGCTTTTGGACAATACAGCCTTTGGTTACTGTGCTTGTAGGTGGCAAATAGATTAAAAATGGGAGACTGAAATACTTGCTGCTCTATGCCTCTGCAGGAGCTCCAGATCCCAGGGTGAGGATAATCGAATAGCCAAGACTTTTAGCCTGGCTTGTATACATATAGAGAATTGTGCTCCCATTTGCCATAGTAAAGCAGATCAAAGACTGAGGATGCTTTAGAAGACGCTGTGTTGCTGCAGCTGTGGGTCCACAGGGGGCCGAGACGCGGAGGCAGTGGTGGGCAGGGTGGTGGGGGTGGCTGAGCCCCCAAAGAGCCTCCAAAGGCCCCCGCCTGTCTGGGTAACAGCACAATCACCACCGCCTTGAAACAGCCATCACCCTGGGTTTGCAGAACATGTCAGAAATCATGGCTGATTTCAACACATATGCTGCATCTAAAATATGCAATATTCTCTGAGGAGTGCTCTGAATGAATCATTGCTTTTTTGCCCGTGCCAGGACTTTCTAATGTCATGCCAACCACTCTTCGTGTGTGTGTATGGAAACAGATGAATATACGTGGTGAGAGGTGAATATACAGAATTTTTACATGGCAGCTTTTAGCTGTCTGAGCAGAGCATGTGTGATGTCATATGTATATATTATCACTTAGATTAAAATTGTTCCAGAGTAAGTGAAAGTCTTCAGAAATATTCCTTGAAAAGAAAACATGTTTTTTTTCTTTTTGCTCCACATTTTGGGAATGCAGCTCTGATTTTCCATTTTAGAACACCTTTGAAGCTTGATATATCTGTACCAATTAATGGGGATAGTATTACAATGACCTGGAATGTTAAATTAATTATACATACATAAAAATTGATTCACATGCAGGGACTAAAAGGAGCACTTGACGATTTCTGCTGCTTTGCATTAACTGCTTTCACAGGTGTGTGGATGGCTATTATGGAAACCCTCTGAACGGAGAACCCTGCCGCCCATGCATGTGCCCAGGGGCACCTACAAGCAATAGGTATTTTGCACATTCCTGTTACCAGGACTCCCAGTCTGCACAACTAGTCTGCAATTGTCTCGAGGGATATTCAGGTACAAAGCAAAATAAGGACTGGTTTTAATTCTATTAAAATTAATGTAAGAGAGAAAAATTACCATCCTCCACCCATCCTCTGTTCAGAAATGACAAGTGAGGTAATGGTAATGAAATAAATAAGAAAAGTTATTACTCAAATTTACTGAAATTAGGTGGGGAAGTCCTGACTGAGAAGAGTGGGAATTGTGCAATTAGTGTTTGAAAAAGGGATTCACCTATATGGACACAGTGAAATAATTGATTAATCAGATGGCAAAGTCTGGAAACCTCCTTCTTTCCAGGGGCACTACATTAAGCTGGTGGGGAGAGCCAGGGAGAACTGCAGTTGCTCTTTACCTCTGAAAAACAAGTATTGGAAGCCCAAATCAGAAGGAACAGGGCATCAAAAAGAGCTGATAAGATTTCCTAATCTTTCCTCGTATAGAAGAATCTTGCTTTGATGTTATGCCCAAAGGCAACTGTTTCACCGTTCAAATGGTCACATTAGAAATTCGATTTCTTTTCTCAGCTGTCTCAAATGCAGATATTTTTGCAGCAAACTGATGCCTTGCTTACTAAGATCCTGTTGACTTAGTTTGAATTTCTGCAGGGAAAACTGAAGGTATTTCCCTCCCTCTCTGCATTAAAAAGATATCTAGTGATGGAAGCAAACCCTAATGGGAAACACTGCCAAAAACTAAACCACTGCTGTCATCTTTACTGAGGCCACGTGCCTTTATAAGTCAAGAGCAGTCTTGCTTGAGTAATTGCTGTTGGGCCAAAATGATCCTTGTTGGTACCCACCCAGGGGACTTCTGTCCTCACAGCCACCACAATACTCAGTCCTGGACTTTCTTCCTCCTGTTCCTTCCCAGCAAGGCTCTTAGTCACCTCTGTGGCACCGAGCTTACTCCTTCAGAGATTGTGAAAGGCTCTGGTCCTGAGGACCGTGGTGAAGGAGCAGAGGCCTTTGTTGAGAATGAGCCAGTGGATGAGGTCCCAGCAACACCAGCCTGCCCAGAAAGGTTTCTGAGATGCAGAGAGGTAGCACCCCAATCAGGGCGGGCATTGGGATGGAGTGCAGAAGTAATTGCAATGCCAGCAAGCAAGGACAGAGCATCCCAGAGCTTGTCTGACCTCCTGGGGTACCTCCACAGAAGGGAGGGCAGGTCTGCCGGACTCTGTGTTGCTCTGGGAAAGGGCAACACCACATTCCCATGTTGCTGTCAGGGTGAAGGCCTCAGGGAAAAGCCTGCAAATATGGCCAACCCTGGCTACTGCCATTAAAAGGACTTTGCTGGAAAAAGATGTTTTGGAGGTGTTGTGTGAGAGGGTACCTATTTAATCCTATTGAAAGAACTTCCTTGGTAAAAACCACGTGGGATGAGGAGAGTGCATTTCCATCATGTTTCAGTGTGGGAGATGTAATTTAAACTGATCGTAGGATTAAAGGGCAACAGTCTCAAATGGATATTTTCTATTGGAAATGTGCATTTGAAAAGACAGTCTGAATCTTTTAACAATATTACTGGAAATTACATGTTTCACTTGAATTCCCATCAGCTAGCAAATATTTTTACCTTCCTCTCTGACAGGCAACCAGTGTGATGAGTGTCCTAGTGGGTTCTACAAAAACCCAGGCAGCCCCGGACTTGACTGTATGCCATGTCCCTGCAATAACAACATTGATGTGACAGACCCAGACTCCTGTGACAGGGTCACCGGGGAATGCACCAAGTGTTTACACAACACCCATGGAACAAACTGCCAGTTCTGCAAACCAGGGTATTTTGGCTCAGCCCTCGATCAAAACTGTCGAAGTAAGTAAGCAACAGCTCTGCAAATGTGTATTACTACTAAGAAACATTTTAAAGAAATTAGTCAATAAGGAGAGGTTAGCCCTTGGAGGGACAGTAAAAACTAAAGCAGATCAATGGAGCAAAATATGAGACTACTAAATATATTTCTATCCAGTGATACAAGTAAGTGTTAATATGGCATCTATTAAATTCTTTGTCATCCAAGTCTCACTAAATCTTGTACTGAATATCACTTCTAGGAAATATTCATTTGTGAAATGAAATCTGTACTCTCTGTTAGAAAAATAAATGTGCGTTCAGCCCATTCAGGAGGGAATTGAAAGAAAAGGAATCAAAGATAATTGTTTATCCATATTGCTGGCTGACGCCAAATAAGCAATGCTCAGTTAACTATATGTTTTCATTAAGTGGCTAGAATGACACTGTTCAGGCAATTTAATAGACTCCATGAGGACACAGTCAATAACTCAGCATTTGTAACAGAAAGGCAGGAGTGTAAGAAAAAGCAAGGCATAAGTTTCTTCCCAACATTTCACAAAGACTATTTTCACAAATGTGCCTGATTGAAGGTCTAATTTCTACAGGCCAGACAATTATAGGTATTTTTAAGAAACTTTTTTTGCGGAATCTCTAACATACAGTTCAAGCCCATTCCGTGTTCATTATTGGAGATGTCCGTTAGAAATGGTTAAGCAAGAACTTTTGGCTCCTCGCAAGGAAGGCTTCTTATCTTACTTGGCTTACTGGGGTTTCCCACGCTGGATAGTGCCTACAGTAAATCACCTTCTCCTTACCCAGCATATTTAACATTTCATTCTAAGATTCAAAATTCACTACGCCTTCATTTTTTGTGCTTGTAGTAAAAGTACTGAACGTTCCCAGTAAGTTTGCTTAAAGCTATACATAAGCTATTATAGAAAGACAGGTCAACTGTATGAGATTAAAAATGTGTTCAGGATTACTAGAAGTAAACCTATAACGTACGCTTTATATACAGCTCTGATTGTCCATCAACTGTCTATATCATCATCTGCTGTAATAGTCCTTCTTTTTCCAGGGTGCATGTGCAACCCAGTGGGTGTTCGCCCTGCCATGTGCCCAGGGGGGGACGCAGCTTGTCTGTGTGACCCAGCCACGGGAGCTTGCCCTTGCCTGCCCAACGTGGTGGGCGCGACATGCGACCAGTGTGCCTCTGGCTACTGGGACCTGGCTAGTGGAAAAGGATGTCAGATCTGTGACTGTGATCCAAAAAACTCCCAAAGCAACGAGTGCAACCAGGCAAGAAAATTACTCTGCTTTCTGGGAACCGGGGTGGTGGTGTTTTGGCGTGGCATGGTGGGGACCCTCTTATACATGAGGATAGTTTTTGTCATGCTCCCTGAAAACAAGAAGTCTTTGGAAGTTTGCAGTTGGTGCGATCACACTTTGAATCATTGTATCAAATGTGCTGTTCTGATAATGCAGCTCTGCTTGTAAGCAATTCCTCTTTGCCTGTGAGTTTCTTTGTCAAGTGGATCTTAGAAATACTTTGTAAGAAAATGTCACGTAGGAAAAAACTGCCTCGTAAGTATACATATAGGGAAGAAGGAAGTCCAGGCTTGGACCCAAGAGTCTTATGAGTATTTTTTTAAGTGTTTATTTTCATAAAGTAGCAGCTGTGGCCACGACATTAATCATGCCTCATTTATCAGACTGCTAGAGTACCTTTTCTCATATTTAATTCCTGTGCACTTTTTAGGGCTAGAATGTAGGAAAAATAAAACAGTGTTTCCGAATAGAGAGGTGAAATTGTGGTCCCATGGAGTCAACTGCAATTTTGCTATTGACTTCATAGCACCAGGAGCTTATCCCAGGCTCTTGCTTATGTGCTTTCACATTTTCCTTTCAATATGTTTTCTGTTTGTTCCAGTTTATTTAGTGGATTTATTATTTTTCCTAGCAAATACAGCTCTTAACCTCAAAGTACTACTACTGCTTTTCTGAGCTGTACCAGTTATCAGAGCTGTAATTCCCTGCAGTTTAATTTAATAGCTGAATTCCAAAATAAACTTTCTAGGGCAATGTGCATGATGTACCCTCGAGGTTTTCAGTTACAGTTAATATATCATGTAGTTAAAAGTTGAAATGTTAAGATGAGCAATTTGCTCCAGCAAAAATAAGAAATTAATCTGTTTTGCGAAGGAAAAGAATCCTCTGTCAGATCATAGTCAGAGGATGAGTTCTCAAAAAGCATCCGTAGACTGGGACATACAAAATCTTTCATTTCAGTAAAGTAAAGCCACCTTTCAAAGTCTATTTTGTTTTCACAGCCTTCAGGAGGAAGATGGGAAATGTGGGCGAGCATTGTATAAACCATGGTGTTCAAAGACTGTGTGCAAGCAGTGTCACTGCAGTCCCCATACAGCTATATGACATAAGTCACAGGGAGAAAAAGAAACCCAGTAAATAATGTATATCCAGCCATATGACTCTGCAGTAAGTTATTTAATCCTAACTGTCCTTACAGCTTACAGGCCAGTGTCCATGTAAGATAGGTTACAGTGGAAGATGTTGCCATGAATGCGAGGAAAATTACTTTGGCAATCCCCAGACGCATTGCATTTGTAAGTATTACTAAGTGGGGACAACTGGATTAGAAACTGCCTCAAAAGAAATGTTTACCTTTTATATTCATAGGGGAGATGAGACATAGGTCTAGAGAAGCAGGCTTTCATACATTTGTGTGTATGAGATAGATAAAAGTGTTGATATTATTTATCTATATTGTTCCTTCTATGGTTATGATGGGACCATGGAAGTTAGCAATAAGTAGAGCCATTAGCCAGGCAGTCCACTTCACTCTAACTCAAACACCGGTTTGCTTTTATTGTCTTGAAATGCACAATTGTACCTTTTGCATGCGTTAATCCCACAGAAAAGGAACAACTGGATGTAACCTGCTGTCCCTTTCTTGCAGCGTGCGAGTGTAACCCAGACGGAACCAGCCAGCCCAAGTGTGACAAAGCCACTGGCACATGTAACTGCCGCGCTGGCATCACCGGCCGGTTCTGCGACCAGTGTGGCCGCGGCTTTGAGAAAGACTTTCCCTTTTGCCATCAGTGTCATCTTTGTTTTGATCAGTGGGACACTGAAATTACTGCCCTCGCTCAGACTGTTCAGGGGTTAATGAGGTTTGCTGCAAATCTTGAAGATAAAGGAGGACGAATGCCCAGCTGTGACATGCGCTTCAAAGCCTTTGAAGATGCCATTTCTGAAATTGAAAGAATTTTGAGACATCCTGTTCTTTCACTGGAGGCCCTCTCAGGCATCAAGGATTTTCAGGGCCACGTTCAGTAAGGGCTTGGCTGCTCCTGAAAAAATCCCTTGGCTGAGAAATCAGTCTTCCCCCGGGCTTCACCAGCCATCCCTACACATCAAGTCCCGCTTCTGATCAGCACACAGATGCGGGACTACTAAGTCACGGTTTTCAACAGATCTGTGAAGAAACTAATCCTTATATATATTGTCTGTCCCCCACAAGCATATACTTAAATGCTGGAATTTTCCAGTTCATCCTAAGGGTTTTCTAAATAAGCCATTACAAGTAAATGTTTCTGCTTATTTAGAAATGTATGTCTTGTCCTCTAAAATATTGTGTATCTCAGTTCTAGTTTAAGAACAGTCTAGTCTGACTTCTGCATAACTACCATTTCCCTTGCAGACAAAAAGTTGCGCAAATGGATTCCCTTTCCAGTATGCCATATGAGTTTCCTGACCTTAACAAGAACATAGAAGACATTGGGGAAGAAGCTGATCTAGTGTATGAACTTCTACAACAGAAAATACATCTGCATGAAAGTTTTCATTACTTGAACCTCAAAGGTAAGGAAGACAGCAGTTGAAATAGGTGAATATTTTCCATGAAATTTCAGAATGTTTTTCTCACCATGGAACCATACAACATTTCAAAGATCCCTAGATTTTAGCTTCCTATGGTAGCTCAAAAATGTAAATACTAACAACATTTTATACTGACTTTCCAAACTTCCTTTTATCTTAAAATGCCATGATTTCTAGCATCCTAAATTTCAGATGCATGTGCCAGGGTCACATCAGCCAGAAGTCTCATGAATCCTGATGTTTACATCAGGATTTAAAAGTCACCCAGTTTCACAGTATAGACTCACAGATCATACAGTAGAATAGCAAAGGACTTTTTCCCCACTTCTGACTCCTCTTGCTCTTAGCAATACTTAAAGAATGTTGTACAGCAATGGTTTGTTTAATTAAAGCAGAGAGTCATAGGGCAACTTCTTAGTGTTCCCATGGGAAAATACATGACTTTATGTAGTAAGGAACTAGCTCTCCATCATCAAAAAATGTAAAGTCAGAACTGAGTTCCTTGGCATTTTTGAAAGAATTACACTGTCTGTGCTTGAGCTAAGTATAGTCTCCATCAGCTGCTGATAGCAGTAATAACAATGTCACAGACTGGTTTCTCGAGAAAGATAGGGATGTATCAGTCGGGGATCTCAAACAGATGCTAGATCATCCATAGTGGCAGAAGGTTGCCGGCAGTATACTCTCCAAAGAGGTGGCTGCCAAGATACGAACCCCCAGATGATAAGGTGTGTACCACAGAAGACTCAAGCTACAGGCCACACAATCCCATTTACAGTTCCTCTGTGTTTTGCTTAGGTGAGAAAAAGGTTGGCCTAGATAAGGATGAAAATAAAGAAGGAAAAGTCAATGGAATACAAAGCCGAAGGAAAGGAAGAGGGGGAAAGGGGGATTAATTAATATTTAGGGCTCCCCTGCCTGTTGTACTTGGCAGTGCCCCTGGGGCTGGCTCTTCCGCTCAGATCCCCACGTGAGCAGTCAGCACAGCTCTCCCAGGCTCTGCTTCCCAATTCAACTGAGTCTTGTGCGGACTCTGAGAAAGGCAGGAAGGCAAAGAAACAATAAATCCCAGGGAGGTCAGTGGATGCACAGCGGAAGCATCCGTGGTGCTCTCTGGTCATGTTCCAAAATGGCTCCATCTTTCAGCCTCAGGAGATGGATAAACAGCCCTATAAAAAGCACACGGGGGTGTGGGGAGGGGAAGACCTTGAATTTAAGCTGAATTTCTGGTCAAGGCCACAAATATTCATTGGTCCTGCTACCAAGCATCTAATAGCACAGAAATAACATTTTCTTCAAGATAATCAGCTTCTCTGGTATCTGGGAGAAAGCCTGGCTCCCTCACCCCATCTTCATTTTGGGACCAGCAGCACATCCTAGGTATGGCTCTGCCTGCTTTTTCCTCTCTCTTTTTTGCTGGGGTAGAGCAGGATATGGCCACCTACACCATCTGAGGCTCATTTGGCACTTATGCCCTAGACACACATGGGGAACGGGCTCCTACCTACCTCTCTTTGCAGAGGATCAGGACTTGGAGACTTTCTCACAAGCATACATTCAGCTGGCTGACCTGGAAACATCAATATCTAATGATGAATTAAAATCACTGGAGAAAACTACACAAGTATCCTTAAAAGAACGTTTGTAGTTTATGAGATGTCATTAAAGTACAACTTTCCAGCCTTGGCCCCTGGCTTTGCAGCCATGGTGGTATGGTAACGCAGTAAGTACAGCTTCCTAGGCTGTAAATCAAGCCTGTGCTAAGACACTGTGTTTAATGTAAAGGAACTTGGAAGCTCCATCACAAACCAAGCATGAAAAATGCATTTGGGCCACTTAATGGAGAGCTGAAACACTGTAAAATATTCCTGCAATGGAATTGCTGCACAGAAAACAGTCTCTGGCTTAGATATGGAGTTACAGCAGCCTCTTGCCAGGTATTTTGTGTTAGGACCTAACTTTAAACTGTACATTGTTTCCAACAAGATAAAATAAATACCCCTGGTTCCACACGATAACTAAACATTGTTCAGCTTCAATCAAAGCAAGGCCAAGGGCTTTAGAGCCTGATTCAAAGCACACAGGACTTGACGAGTGCCTTGTCATTAACTTCAGCTAGTAACTGAGTCGGTTACTGGCACAAAGAGGGATGTTAATCAATGACCACTAATGTTTTTTCACTGCTGACACATCAGTTCTGGCTCATTGCAAATACTTCTGCCTGGGGAATTGGGGACAATTTTGGGTTCTCTGGAGATCTGGGAAGCCTCAACAGCAGCAGCTTTGAATTATGTGTTTTGCAAAAGGCCTGAGTCCTGCAAAAAATGTAGTATTCTCCAACCCTTTTGAGTCTGCTTAAGGGAAACCTTACACTAAGCTTCTTGCTGGAAAGTATTTTTTGCCTGGCCTACAAACTTATCATGGAAATGCTTTTTTTTTTTAATGCATCAACCCTGAAATTGGATTTTCCAGAGCCAAAGAAAGCTCATAAATTCCCATTTGTAATCTAAATTTTGGCCTTAGTTCAGCAGACCATTTAACTTTTGGGTCCTATGGCAAACGAACAGGACAAATGCTTTCCTGACTCACAATCTGAGAGCTGATAATTGCATAGGTTTTATAACTGGCAGAAACAGTTCTCCTGCCTAAACTTCAAAACAGCAAAAATGACAGGAGCTTTATCAAATCCACAACAGCAGGAATGCACGAGCTACTGATGAATGCAGATCAGTAGCAGTTTGTGTCATTAATGTCATTTCTTACTTTTGTATCTTCCATTGGCTTCTCATACACCTTGGACTCTGAAGAATGACATGGGATCCACTGTATTTGCATCTATTTTAGCAGGTTTTATGGGTATCAATAACTATTCCTGTTCGGCAACTGGCTGAGTAAAGGACTAAAAAGCTTGACTGAGGAAATGACAGCTCCTGTCCCTCCCAGCTGTCCCAGATCAAACACCAGTGGTAACAAACTGAATCACCTGTCATTCACCATTTGTCCAGAATTCAAGTAAATACATGAATTAAATGCAACCAAAATACAGTCGGTACTAAACCCTATTTCTGCTGCTACAGAGGCCATCAGCAACATTAGGAAACACTTTGAAGTATCATTGCTGGCAGAACAGAAGACCAGTGGGACAATGCCTATTGTAAGATACTCAGAGTACACCAGGAGCCACGCGCTTGCTATGCTGGGCCATCAGGCCTTGAAAGCAAGCAATGTGCTGGAACAGCTCAAGATGATCAAGAGCCCCATCATCCAAAATTTGACTGAAAAGGTAGGTGCTGTGAATTTTGAATGTGAGCTAAACAAAAATCTCTTTTTTGATGTTGTTAGTAGGTTTTATTTCAAAAGGGTGCTTACATGCATTTTGAAATTTGGAAAATGACACTTCCCTGGCACAGACATGCAGTCACATCAGAAACAGCTGCACTTCTCAGCTGTGGTTATTACCACCTGTCTGGAAGCCATTGCTCCCCTGGGCAACCCCAGCGCAAGGAGCTGTTTAAGCACTCTCTAGTCTCAAGAGGACATCAGTGTAAATTCAGAAAGATTAACCCCAGCTTCCTCCATCAGTTACTTAAACTAAACAGAGCAACTTTGCCCTGGAGTTGGTGGGGAGTGCTCACATATCCTTTGCATCACCCATGGGAGAGGAAGGGGTTTCTGTCTTTCTGCTGGGCAGCAATGAATACTTGATAGCACCTTCAGCCAGCCCTGCCAGATCTAGAAGAGATCATCCATTTAGGCCTTTAGTCTCAACATCTGTGTCAAACTTATATGGAGGGCTAGACATGATACTATGTTGTGTGAGAGGTGATCTGGATCCTTTAGAACAAGCCATTGACCCATGAGCTGGATATGGCCAGGGGACAGTTTCAGCCATTTTGCCACAGAGGAGTGAAGCAAGAGTCTTAGTGCAACACATGAAGCCCAACAACGGCTCCTGCAAGGATGCTCAGAGCCATGGGCTGCCGTCGCATCCTTCAAGTCAGGGGAGGGGGACCTGTTACTGGCAGCGACACCCATCTTTGGAGAGACCAGACCACCATCTCTTCGGGAAAATCCCATCCTATGTTCAATGTTCATATGATGTCAAACATTTTCCTTCCCCCAGGAGTGTATCTTAGCCCCCAGAGGAGACCTGACATAAGCATCTTCCTTATTGCAGATATGTGGTGTGCCAGGAGACCAGCCCTGTGTCACAGCAGCCTGTGGGGGAGCTTTGTGCCGGGACAGTCACGGGCTCAGGCAGTGCGGTGGCCCAAACTGCAGTGGAGCTCTTCCCCTCTCCACTGATGCCTTCAGGAAAGCTGAGGAGACTGCTGTGTTGCTAAATAACTTGACTACTCAGATACAGGAACCTGAGAATCAGGTGCTGTATATCAAACCTACATTTGTTCAGTGAAATGGGTGGAGGATGAGATTTGGGAGGTCACAACTCTACAAAAACTCACCTGCTCCTTGGACAAAGAGCAGTGACATAGCGATGGACCCTGTCCCAACATCATAGACCTATCATGGTTCAGTACCAGGAGTACTAGGTGCCAGTCCCACCAAGAGACTATGGCTCTAGGTATGCCTTCCTTTTACTCACAGCTGCCAAGATCTCATGGGTCACGGTGCCCTGTGCCTATGGAAGTTGGTGGCATCAGGCTAGTATTGTCTATATTTTTATTGGGAAACATTCAAATGGCACCATTTGTCAGTAGCTTGAGTATGGCCCATGCTTATTGCAATGGGATTACTGCTGTGCATAGCATTAAGCTCTATTTATACAACTTCATATGACTGTTATGTTTGCAATTAAATAATTTTTGCAAATAATTTCAAGACTAAGCTTTTCTGCCCCCGGTGATGTTTAGAAGGGCATCAAGTAGTCAGCAGTACTGCACAGTAGCAGTGAAAAATAACTCAAGCAGTGTGGCCAATGCAACCTGTGCCAAGGAAACAAGACGGACAAATCCCAAAATACCAGTAAGAACAGTTTGTTCTTATTAACAATCGGAGATGATGCCTGTTACAGTTATAGGCAAAACACATTTTCCAACAGAAATGTCATTCTGCTGTGGCTTTGTCCTACCTCTGCAGGGTGCCAGGGCATCCATTTCCTCTATTTAAAATGCATGCGACACTCTGCATCACAGCTAATGGGTTCAGAAATGAGCAATCGGGGCACATCTTTGGGGCCCCAGGACACCAAGGGGTGGCAGCAAAAGGCATCTGCTGAGGTGGTGAGTGCCAGGCTGCCGGGACATTGCCTTTGGCACTCGCAAGCCTCAGGCAGTTCTGTGATAATATGAGTAAAGTATTTCGAGATGTTTCAGAGGTAAAAACATCACCATTTTTCTTGTTGCATGGGGAAACAATGAATCTCTTCCCTCCACAGACTACAAAGAGGCGGTACCTGTGCATCTCCTTAAGGCAAAGCATAGCCCCTAGCAATGCAAAATATCGTTGGAATTCAATGATTAATCTAAAACTCTCATTTAAATGACCAAGAATACTAATTTAATGGCAAAATGTAACTTTTAAAGATAAGCCTTAAACTTTACCTTCCATATTTGTTTCCTCTTAAGTGTATTTTTAACAGCAAGTCCAATGTGAAAAGGCAAATGAAATTACATGCCTTTTCTGTACTGAATCTGATCACTGACATGCTGCAGTACTGCAACAGAAAACAACAGTCAGCACCTTTTTTTAGAAACAGAAGGGCTGTGGTTTAGCAGTGGTTGTGGAGAGAAGTGCTTGATTTAGGCTTTTTCTGAGACCAGACGAAGGCCATGATGTAGCAACTTCTGGAGTTCCCCAAAGGGGTCTCCTACTACTTTTCAAAGCCACATCAAGTGATTCCAGCTGAGGCTTGGATCAAAATTATCTTTGTGTCAGAGCTCAACTTGCCAAGCAATGATAGATATAACCTCCAGAAAATGGCACTGCTATTTCTAATAATATTTTCAGGTTGAAAGCATTAAAAAAATGGCAGAAGACAGCAAGTTTAAAGGCTCACAATTTAATGGGCAACTGGAGAGGGCTAAGAATCAAATCGAAGTTGACGGAGACATCACTAAGAAGTTCATCCAAAAAGTGAAAGACTTCTTGTTAGGTAAATATGCAAAGTTCTTTTTGACTAATTTTTAATATATATTCCAATATAATATAGCATAATAGATGGCCAGAAAATGATCTAGCTGTATACACATGAAATTTCTTGTCTACCTCCTGATCTGTGCAATCTTTTTCAATCCCTTTTTTCCTAGCGCTTCTTTCTCCCAGGTGACCATACTTAATATTAATTTTCCAATAGATCTGTTATGTTCTGATTGTCATCTTTTATTATGCTTAATTATGCTTAATTTGAAGCATGCAAGTAATTCCCTTAGTTCCTGGTTTATCTGAGTAAAGGACTACTAAGATAATTTCATACAATATATAACGATCAAGCATGTCCAATGCATCCTCAAATTGTTATTCCACCCCCTTCTTCCAGGCCCATAAATAGAGGCTCTCTTTAGGGAGCGTGGGAATTAGGACACATACTGCTCCATCATCTCCGTAAAGCTGTAAGTCAAGGAATAAAAGGATTCTGGTAGAACTTCACAGCTCTCATAAAAAACAAAAAAACAACCATATATACCCTAAAACTTTTTCCACCTTCACAATTACAGAAAAATTCTGTAAGAAATGGACCCGAAGTTTTTTTACCAGATGCACATCAAAGGAGTTCAAATGTGGTAGGATTTTTTTAATCTCTTGAATGTAGCTGATCTCGTAAGTTTCTAAGGATTGCGTATTGGCAGTGCTTTGGCATTCATACCTCTACATCCAAATGGGAGTGAGGGCAGAGGACAGAGGACTTCCTTTGTTTGGGAACATTTAAAGTTATTTTATTGAATTGGAACAAAAACTCCATTTAAGTCCTTAAGATTCTCAGATTTTTATTTGATAGCAATTGAAAATTCCACTTTTGTCTCTTCTTTTATGTTTCAGAGTAGACATATGGCATTTACTAACAATTTTAACAGCATTTTTTCATGAATTTTTGTTTTGTAAATTGAAGTTTAAGAACAGTAACAGCTGAGATGCATACAGTTACATTAAATCTGCTGTACTCTACACTGACGTGAATGGTAATTTTAGATTAATATATTTCTACAGAAAATAGTTCTTGGGAATGCACTACTGTTTGCACAGTAAATGTCTTCTATTTAATTCTTGGTGAGTTACTTTGGAGCATTAGCACAAACATTTGTTTCAACTGTTTTATCACCCAAGGTCTTGTCTATAAAGGGAAGTGAGCAGAAAACAGAAGTTATGATGAGACTTCACAAGGCATTGACTACTCTGTGTGCCCGTGCCTCTTAGCAAAGAACTAGGACGAGCTTGTTTGTAAGGGGAGTTGTCAAAATACGTTTTTTTCTACTGTAAATTCCCATCCTATCTGAGCCTGACCCAAGTTCCCTCTGTAGCTTAGCCTTTCTCATTAACCAGTGAAGAAACCACTTTCTCAATATTGTGGCGACTCCAGGGAAGGGATTACACCCACCGGCTGGCTTGGAAAGCTCCATTCACACCCCAGTCTCTCCAGCACCTCTTTGATCTGGGGGCCAAGGGAGAAATGGGCTCTGACACATCTAGCTGTGCCGTGCACCGATTTAAAACCTTCTGTGGGCTCAGTTCTACATCAGAATTTTAATAACCCAGTTCAAAGTGGGTTCAAATCCTCATTTTAGCCAGTTCTGACAACACTAACAGCAGTACCTGGAAGCATAATATTAAAGTACAAAATGTTGGAGATAATTCTCTTACCCTCTTGCTGTGCCTGTCAGCTTTATTCTCCCACATAACTCAAAGGGTAGGCAGCCATAATGATCATTTACTTTCCACTGGGAGGAGAGAGCTGCTTCAGGATACCCTCAGTTCCATTTCTGTTGCAGATGAGAGTGCGCCTCCAGAAGACATTGAGAAGGTGGCAAATTACGTTCTACAAATAAACCTTCCCCTGACTCCACGAGAGCTCACGGGCATGCTTGGCAAAATCAGGAGCATTATGAACCACTGTGAGAAGTACAAACTGAATGCAGATAAGAGAAACAGAAAAAGGGAGGAAGCTCGGATGCTGCTGGTGGAGGCACGAGAAGCTGAGTGAGTAGGGTATTCTCATACTGATGTGCCAACTCCAGCTGGGGTGGCACTGTGCACGGCAGGACTGCTCCATACCCCAGGCAATATCCTAGTAACACTGGAGGAAAAGTTCAGATGACAGCAGATTTCAGCTTGCCATTTCCACAGGGTCTCTCCAGCAGGAACGAGCCATGACGGCTCGGGCTGTGGGAGCTGACATGCTGCAAGGAGGCAGCTCCTGCCAGCTCTTGGCTCCTCTGCCTGCTGAGTCAAAGAGGCCAAAGCAGCTACTCGCTTCCACGTTGGACCTAGTGGAGCATTACATCTGGTTCACTGGGAGGTTTAAATATGGGTGAGAAAGAACCAACAAGAATTGGGGAGAGAGAAAATACGTTCACCCATGTCTTCCTTACCAGCAGTGCACGACCAGGCAGCCTGCAGCATCCAGCCTCACTTTTAATACAGCAGCTCATGTGCTCCCACACAAAATCTCTTAGTGAGATTTTGCTTTGCCAACTTATGAACCACAATTTTAACAGTTGTTGTTGGACTTGAGGGAACATTTCTGCATAGGTGCATTTGAAACGTGTTCTTGCTTTGCTCTCTATACCACCTTACTACATACACTTCTATTTTTCCATTTTAGCAAAGCAGCTAAAGCTCTTCCACCTGTGGATGAAATTAATAATAAACTAAAAAATGTTGTGAAGTCCCAAGGACACTCCAAAAACACCTTCATAAAGTTAAATGAAGAAATACAAGGCATCAGAACACAAATCTCACAGGTATCTTGCTGTAAATCTTTTAATTTATTTACTACATACATTTTAGAAAAAGATCCTTCATCTCAAAGTTTCCTTAATGTAAACTTTAATAAATAAAACCAGAATGTGGCACAGATATGACACTGATTCCATCATGTTTAAGGCTCTCTTCTTAATCAGTTGACATTAATCTCCCTCATTACCACGCTCTGCAAGCTGGATGGACATTGCATAAGAAACCACAGCCTTCAATTGCTCTGTTTTAGGCTGAGAACCAAGTGAACAAGACAAATGATGAACTAAATGACTTGTCAGCAAAACAGTCTGAGATGGAAGATGAAATTGCCACACTGCAGGCAAAAATGCTGATTAACAAGAATCAAGCTACAAAGGCAAGAGCAGGGGCAGAAGCAGCACACAAACGAGCCCAGAATATTGATAACGTAAGCCTTTCTGTCACGTGTTAAGGGAAAAAAGATTCCGTCCATGTTTAATAGTATTTTTGATTCAGAAGTGTAATTGTGTTACCCTGCTCTCCTCAAAACCGTTAACGTTTTCCCTATGCCATGCAGTGTACAATGTCACAGGTTAAGAATAATTTCTTTTTTATTTTAAGACTTCTGGCATATAACACTTCTGTTTGCTTGAGTGAAAGAAAACATACACATTTCTCTGTCTACTCGGTGACATTTTTCCTTGCACTGTGTATAAGACTCATAGTCACCACGGGCACCAGTAAACACAACAGAACAAATCACAAAACCAGATATTAAAATACGTGAGTGATAGAAGCACCCTGGCCATTCATCCCATGCCATTCTCCTTCAGAGAAAATTGCTGTGGGAGTTACTTGGAGTTTTTGGTTGGCTAGGTGCTTTTCAGTAGCTCAAATTTTTGAGACTGCAGCTAGAAATTTGCTAAAATTGCGAGGAGAACCAGGCACCCACAGTGCAAGCTTGGAGCATGACCAAGCTTCCAGATTCTAAGATACCTAGTCAAAATCTAAACTGCAGCCTCAACAGCAATCTAAATCAGCAGGGAATGGATTAGCCAGTAAATATTACTACAGCCAAAAAATGTAAAAGAACACAAAGTTGCTACAGATAATTCATTAAATTTGAATTATGCCTCATGGCAAAATGAAATTTACAGAAAAGTCCTACTAAAAGAAGTCAAAACAGCATAAGCTTTAAAACTCTTAAATTATATTTTCTTTACATCCTTGCCTCCCTTTAGATTGCTCAATTGGCGGTTTGTTTTAATTGATTTCTATCAGGTTTTGCAAAGCATTGTTTGATGTACGCTCATTATGGATATTTTTTTTTTAAGATTTAAGAGAATGAGAGATTTAAAGTTTTGTTCAAAAAGGATATTCAAAAAAAGTATACAAACTTCCTTCAGTACACCAGGTTAATTATGAGATGCTCTGAAACTAAGTAACGTCATTTTGTTACAGGAATTTGCTGACATTAAAAGAAAGTACAACATTCTTCAAGAAAAGCTAAAAGCCCAAGGACCTCCAAAAGTAACACTAGAAAAAGTGAAGAAGCTGAAAGAAGAAGCAGAAAAACTGGCTGAAGAGACTGAGAAAAAAATTAAAAGATTAACAGGTGGTGTTCTCACTGCCATAGTGAGCAGTGAAAATTGTTACCCTCATGAATTAAACTGAAGTCCTTGCCTACAGACACTAACAGACTAGGTTCACCTAAATCAAGTTTAAAACAATTTAACTGGTGAAAAATCCTGCTTGAAGCTACTCAAACAGTTTAAAAGTAGTTGAATTGATTTGGCTCATGTACATTCTCTGACATAAATTGGTTGCTATAAGCAGAGTTTCAGAAGTATCCACACAGGGACTTGCAGTGATTTGACTCAGACAGGACAAGTGCAAAATCTGCAAAAAACTTCGCTGCAGATTTAGCTGGAAGCCTTGATTTATGCACTTCCTTTGGGCATTTGGACCTTAAATCTTTCCTCTGCACTCTCTCTTTTCTTACATTACCTGAGTGATGGCTTGTTTTACAGAGCTGCAGGGTAGCTGTTTTCCATCAGTCCATAATTGTTCCCCTTCAGACATTATCTCTGAGCAATGGCAGAACAAACCTGGTACAAATACGGGCTTGTGGAGACTGAAGCCGATGTACCCTGGACCTGCGGGGCTGCGGCCAGGAGGCAGACGGGTCATGGGCAGCAGAAACCATGGCTGCTGCAGCCGTACCGGCACCAGTCCTCACACAGCCCCTCAGGTGGGTTTAGAGGATCACCAAAAAGGAAGAGCGTATCTCATGTAATTGCACACAGGCAACCTAATTCTGCCTGTAGGGAAGGTCTGGGCATTCCCACTGGGAACCTGAAAGGAGGTTGTAGTGAGATGGGTGCTAGTCTCTTCTCCCAAGTAACCAGCGATAGGACAAGAGGAAATGGGTTCAAGTTGTGCCAGGGGAGGTTTAGGCTGGACATTAGGAAAAAATTTTTCACAGAAAGAGTTATCAAACATTGGAACAGGCTGCCCAGGGAGGTGGTTGAGTCACCACCCCTAGATGTGTTTAAAAGTTGTGCAGATGTGGTGCTTAGAGACATGGTTTAGTGGTGGATCTGGTAGAGTAGGGTCAATGGTTGGATTAGATGATCTTAAAGGTCTTTTCCGACCTAAATGATTCTATGATTCCATGAATCCTTGGGCCTAGGATCCTGCCAGGCTTGATGTCCGAAAATACCATGTAACATCAACAACACTGAAACAGAAACTCCATCCCAGCAGCAAATCCTTCAGGACAGGATCCAAATAAATAGTTCAAGCATACACCTTGAGGAGAAGCATTAAGAGCATCCCAGTCACTCCAAATGCCCAGATGATATGTGCATTGGAAACAGGCAGTGAATAATGTGGTTTTGACTCATTATCAGTATGTTTATGTTGGTGTAGCTTCACAGGGACCAGCAAAAAACATTCGTGTAAATGAGGGAGACATAAGCCCATTACACCCGAATTTTTGAGGCTTTACACACATCAGTGGACTCACTGTTCCTCTGAGTGTCTCCATTTAAATCAACTCCTTTAAGAGCTCCATGTCCTGCCCCATCCTAGCTGATGGACAAAAGCACATGCTGAGAAATTGATTTCTTTAAGGCTGTCACATTTCTTTTGCTATCCAGAAGACTTTTCCCTCCAGTTGCATATATAACATTCCCCATTTGAAATGGGCTTACTGCCTTTAAAACTTCTGGGAAAAGAAATGCTGTTAATCCCTGGATTTTACTTATATAACAAATATGAGCATCATGGCATGTCTCTACTCTTCCAGATTTGGAGAAGAAGCTTCAGGACCTGAATCAAACCAAACAAGACAAGGCAGAGCAACTGAGACAACTGGAGGAACAAGTGATAGCCATTAAAAATGAAATCATGGAGCAGGAAAGCAAGTATGCAACATGCAAAAGTTAGGATCTGAACAGACCATCAGATAAAATGCAACTGAAGTCTCCGTGCTTACCACCTCCTGAGCTTCCCAGAACAGAAGGCTGTCCTCTGTAAATACATCTGAAGGTGCCTATAGTATTTTGGTACAGTGAAAAATGTAATTTTCTCTTGTTTTTTGTCCAGTTGAGTTTATATGGAATAGGAAATACCTTTTAATAAACCAGCTGATTAAGTAATCAGGCTGTAGTCTTTGGGGGAGCTCTATAATACTCCTGTGCACAGCCTAGGTCTTCTCACTGTAGGGGGTTGGAAGTGCAAAAGGAGGATTGCTCAGAGAGCTGCAGGCACCTCAAAGACAGACTGCCAACACCCTGTGTCTTCTGCTTCCATAACCTGTGGCTGTGCCTCAACCCCACACGGGGCCGTACAGACTGGGATGGAGCAATGCAGATGAAAGGCTGCGGGCTTCAGCAGCCAACCCTGCTGACAATCGGCGGCGTCCCCAGCGTATCGTCCCTCCTCCTTCCCCATCTCTTCACTGACACAGGGCAGGGGGGGCACTAGGAACCCCTGACCATGTCGGGGACCCCCTATGTTCAGTGCAAATGCACAGCGATGGACAGTACCTCCGTGCAGCGCCAGGCCATTAGAGGTGGGCAACAGGGAGCCAATTCCCCAGTGCCCACTGGATGGCAGTGCACAAACGCATAATGCCAAAAACAACTTCAAAATCATTTCTTTGTCAGTGTCCCTCTTGCAATGCCTAGTTTTCTTACATTTTAAGGGGTTTCCCACATTTTTCGTTAATGCAACCAACAACCGGAGAATAGTTCTCAGGTTTAAGCAATGAGTCTAAAGGGTCACAAATGTTGAAAAACAGTTTCTCCAGCTCTTCTCCCACTGCAGCACTTCACAAAAGACTGGGTTCACTCAGCAGTTTCTTGTAGCCATAGAGAACACAGGAATTGTCCTAAATTTTAGTTTATAATTCCTTTTTTTTTTTTTAATGTAAAGAAGGAGACTGGGGCTAAGCAAATGCTACAGAAGGGCTAGGGTTTTAAAAAGACTGAAAGGAGCTACGCCTCAGTTTCAAAATCCCACCCTTGGTATACATACTCCTGCAGGATGCTGAACAGACTCACAATGGCTTTTCCTCAGTTAAAACCAGTTGTGTCATTCACAGCTGGACTGTCCCACAGCGAGCATCCATCATGGACTTCATTCAGCTGGGTGAGGAGCCCAGCACTGCTTCAGAGCTCTGATGCAGCCCAGACCGCATCTGTAAAACGCTCTTAGCGTTTACCCATCCTCATGCCAGTACCACCCTTGAAACAATCCTTATCTAAAAGCAAGCATTGTTTCGATCCAATGGAGATAAACCCTCCATAGTTACCACTGTGTGTTCAGGAGAGCGAAAGTAGCATTTGTATGTGGTGGGGGGCTTGGGTGGGAATTGCTGGCACAGCTGAGGTTTCAGAGATACTTCTTTAACTCAAACCAGCTGTGCTCCAGGGCAATGTGCAACATGCATTACCCATATAATAGCTTCTATTGTGAAAATGATGGAATCAAATTACAACTTCGATATAATCTAACAAAGACACCTGAATGCAGGTATGCATGTAATTTGCGGTTTAGCTTTTTCTGAATTTTAGCACTTTAAAAAAATCATCTGTGAGCTGTGAGGCTTCTTTATAAGTTACTAGGCTGTAATCAGACGAGTGTATTTAGATTGACTTTGCCATAAAGAAATCAAGCATCTCTGTTTCACTCAGAGCACACAACTCATCCAGCTGCTCACACGTAGGTCTCCAGGTAACGAAGGATTTCCTGCAGGTTTCAATGAGGCTGTGCTGCACTGCACCTGAAACAGGCAAACTGAAGCACTTGGATGGAAATTCCCAATTGCGTATAAGCCAAAATTACTTCATTCATGTCTTTAAAAATCTGAATTCACAAGCAGAAAGTTGAAAGAGAACTTCCTCCTAAAATCTACTGTTGCCTGTGAATGTTGCCATATGGCTTTCGACAAGCCCCGAGGCTGAGAAGTCTGTAAACACAATGCCAGTAAACAGGCCTGGAGGGGAGACGTATCCATGGTGGGAAACAGAAATCGCTGGAAGAAAAATGGAAACAGGAAAAAGAAAGTCGGCGTGGAGTCTAATCTCCCCTGCCTTCTTCCAAGCCTGCTCAGACACACAAAGCAAGCAGACCCGATGGGACCAGTGGCTACAGAACACCAAATCCATCCTGTGACAGCTTCTGAAGTTTACAACTGTCCAGCTTTCCCTACTGGAAGTGGTGCAAAAATTTTAGAAGTGTTTTTGCAAAGTTAATTTGTGGGAAAATGCTGTATCTGGATCAAAAATGTCTATTTTTAGTTCTCCCTGGCCCTCTTTCTTGTGGGCAGAAGTGGCTTCAGAAAACTGTTTCTTGAAAAAAAAAAAAAAAGTATCTTGCTGTAGAGCATTTTCACTTCAATGACACTCATCCAAATGCAAACACTTAACCAAACCAACAAATAATCAAAGACATATTTAATCAAAAATTATCTCATCAGCTCTATTTGCTAGACATTCAACCACTGCAGTGTTACAAGAAAACAAGTAATCAAGTGGGTCCCACAGAGGTCAAATTCTGAAATTTGGTTCTTTGAGAAGACTTCCAACCCAGCACGAACACAGACACCCCACGACTCTAAAGCTGCTTCACCAACCACAAGGATAGGACACGACACAAAACTGAATTTTTATCATTTGAAGAATCAAAATAGTCCCACTTGCTATTGCTCACTAGCACTGCAGAGAGGGGTGGACACGAACAAGCTCACTGCACCTAATTACCCACACAGTGAATGCTGGTGGTTTTGGCTACCTCTGAAAGGTGACCATGGTTACGGGTGATGGTGGCCACCCTGGTCTGTGGCTACAACTCCAACTCAATCCCCGGTGCCACACAGCAGGGTCACTCACCCCTAGGCACATTGTCACGCAAACACAGCACATTGTCACACCATCCACTGCAAGGCACAAAGGAGCCTAACCACAGCGGCAAGGAGCTCCAGGGGGGCAACTTTAGTCCATTTTAGGTTTAGGGGAGGACAGGACTTCTACAAGGCTATGAAACAGGAAAACAAAAAAAAAAAAAAAAAAAGAGGAGAAAAATT
>VFFE01007054.1:1166629-1329751 GCA_008921705.1 Burhinus oedicnemus
TTTTTTTTTTTTTTTTTTTTTTTTTTAATCCTTCCTCTGTCCTTTTTACTTTTATGGTTACGCTTTTGGCATGCCTTCATACACAAAACAAGGCATGGAGGTTTCTCAAACAGCAGTCCTACCCTGAAGCCTTACAGGCAGCTGGACAGGATGGGATTTCTGCAAATGCCTTGGCAGTAGCTCTCTTACTGTATATGAAAATAAAACGGTAATATTGGTAACATTTCTGCTGCCTGGTAAAGAAAGTTTTTCAGTAAATCCTTTTTAACCATTTAGATCAGCCTAGCAAGCTGCTTGTCTCCAGTGGCTCTCTTCTAGCATTCCAAATAATTCATGTTTTTTGCAACAGGCTTGGCAGCATTCACACAGAAAAGTTCTTGGCTCATAAGGTCATGAAAATGTCCTTCAACAATAAAAAACAAATGATTCTTTCTGTCCAATTGGTGTTTTCTTCTATTCAGGCATACAGCAGAAGGGACCATTGCTGCACGCTCCACATAATGTTACAGCTGGTTGAAAATTTAAGTGCTTTATTGGTTTATTATTTTAATTTCTTACCCTTTCTCCTCTCTGTAAATCTTGATATTTTTTTTTTAATTTCTAACTACAGCATAATTAGTATCCAGCTGTTTTAAGAGGTCTTTTCACATGACAAAATAATATTTCTAACTGATTTCCTTCCTTTCTGTGTAGAGTCCTTAACCATAGGTAGTCATACAGCGGAGTTTGCAAAACCTTTTTCTTCTCACCAGTTTCTTAGCCCTCATGATTGCAAAGCCGGGCTGCGATAGTTGCTTTAGGGGTGGTTCAAAACCAGATTGTAAAGGAACTGTTCCTGTGTCTGGATGGACAGGAGAGTCCAGAGAGTGCAGAAAGGTGGGAAACAGCCCCCACCAGCCATCACTGAGATTTGGGGTGTTAGGGCTGCAGAAACTCGTGCCTCTGTTGCTGCCAAGACGGTCTGCAGTGTGTGAGGACAGCCTGGGGTCACCATGCGGGTCTGGGCTCAGCATGCCCATTGTACCAGCCATTGGGTGCTTTGCTGCCAGGATCCACCCATAGCAGTCCCCATCCTTACCCTACATCTAGTGATGTTAGCCATGTTACGCCATGTTACGCAGTCTGAAATAATGGCAGCGCAGGCTCACGCTTTGGGTGTGTTTGGTGCAGATGATGCAGAGGAATCCCGTGTGCGATATGCTCCTCAGCAGGTCCTTGATGTCTCCCCGTACCTCAGTAATGCACTAACCCTTCATATCCCTTTTTGACAACAGAGCCAGGTGGCAAAGAAAAGAGTCTCTGTGCCACTGGAGTGAAGAGGTTAGGGAAAATTTAGATGTAGAGCTGGTGGGTGTCCTTGTTTGCTGCATGTCTTCTTTTCTTTGCCCCTGCAGGTTTGGAAAACGTGACTATCCAGCTGAACCTGGAGGCTGAGTTTCATTTCACACATCTCATTATGACGTTCAAGGTAAGGGAGCCACAGCCTTACCACGAACCCCAAAATGTGAGGAAATGAGAGGCCTTGTAGTCCTTCACATTTTTTTGATATTTCGGATTTGGGCTTTGTCTGAACTGTTTTGCCTGATTTTTTAAAGCTGCCAACCATTAACTCCTGCTGAAGTCACACAGGAGGGCTGAGTTGTGACTTGTGGCTTGAGTTTTGTTCAAACTCCAGTGAGGCTGCAGAAGGAGTCGTGCTGAAGCTGGGGTTTGTGTTAGTGTCTCTCTCTGGTGCTTGTGTTCTAGAAGATCATTAGCTAAATCATATAGTAGCAAGGATGTTTCTTAAAAAAAAGTTGGCCATAGTATCGGTTTTCATTTGGCAAATGGAAAGGTCTTCAGGAAGAAGGAACATCTGTACACAAAGTATCTTTGTTTCTTTACAAACAGATGTCTTGGAATGGCAGATTAGGTCCTGTACATCCTAAATCGCAGGCAAGCGCTAGTGGCAACCCTCAGCTGTGGTTTCAGGGGCTGCAGTTCCTGCAGGGCTAAATCCCTGCTCTTCGCATGTAGACAAATTAATCTCTTCTTTTTTACCCGTCAGCTTTCTAGGAGAGCTGGTTCCTCTTTCCTGTGGTGTCGACTTGGGTTTCTCCCCCTGCCTCAAGGTGGTGGCTGAGGTGAAAGGTAGTCCTTTCTGCCAGATCCTGGCAGCGAGGGACCCCCGAGAGACCCCCGGCCCAATGCGGGAACTGTGGCCATCGTGCCCCGGTGCCACTGGGCTTGGTCTGCCATGAGGAGGAAGACTGCAGAGGAAAGATAGTTTTAATGATGATTTGTTGACTTTGTTTGTGTGGTAGACACTTGAGCTGCCTTACCTCTGGGTTGCTACATTTTCTGTTGGGTGAGATACCAGTTTGTAAGTTTGGTGATATTTTCAGCCAGGAAGCAGAAAGAAAATCTCTTTCCAGCTGTGACTGAAATGCTTTTGTTGCTTGGCTCTGGGAGGGCCTCCTCTGAATACATAAAACTAATGAAGAGACTGTTGGCATTTCTTGGTAGGTGCAAGCCAGGTGTTAAATTAATACCTGCTCTTTAAAAGGCAGCACATAAATTGAAACATGAGATTTTTAGGTCAGAGAGATTAAAAATATTTTTCAAGTCTCATTAGCTAGTTGTTCTAGAGTTGATTACGTGTAGGTAAGAAGGACGGTGGTTTGTGTGAAGCAAACGCAGCCTGCCGGAATCTGGGCAAGGCCAGCTGGAGGAGGGTCACTGGGGAATGAGGGAATCAAATGCAGCAAGAGTGGATGAAGCTGAACCTCTCAATCTCCTTGGAGAAGAAGGTTTTCTTAATGCAGCACAGAGGACGGCTGGCACTGGATGGCAGAGACGCTGCAAAAGGTAGTGTGGTCAGACAAAGAGGTGAGCAATCCCAGGGCTTTTCTGAGCATCAGAGAGAACTGCTCAGCAAGAACTTTTGGGCATCAGAGCTGGAGGGGAAGCACCATTAGGTCCTTTGCAGAAGATTAGGCAAGGAGGTACAGCAAGGAAGAAGGCTATGCTGCTTTCCATAAGCAGTGGAAGAAATCCTTTTGTTTCTGTAAAGCCCTGCTTTAACCCTCAGTTTTGAGAAAGGATTTGGAATCCAAAAAACTTACAAGTTTGCTTATTTATAGTAAGCGGTTTAAGCACTTGGCAGCTGAGTGCTGTCTTTTTGAAGATGGGTAGTCTGGGGTTTGATGTGTGTTATTTCGAAGTTCTGCCTCTGAGCAGAAAGTGGGATATCAGCAGAAAAACATTTCCAATATTTCCAAATATTGAAAATAGTGCAGGGAGAGAGATTAAAATCCAGACATGTGGATTACTCACACTTAAAAGCGCTCAATGTAAATGCAAGTAATAATTAATCAAATAAAATCTCTTTTGGTTTTCTTACTGTTAGACATTCCGTCCTGCTGCAATGTTGATAGAAAGATCATCTGATTTTGGAAAAACTTGGCAAGTATATAGGTATTTTGCGTATGACTGTGAGAGCTCATTTCCTGGGATTTCAACTGGACCCATGAAGAAAGTAGATGATATAATTTGTGATTCCCGATACTCCGACATTGAACCTTCAACGGAGGGAGAGGTCAGAGGGTTTTTTTTTCCAATATGTTTATTGTATAGACTTTTTCCATATAAATTCAGATTCTCTTATTTTTAAAGCTGCATCTTTCATTGTACCATTTTTCCTCCAGGTAATATATCGTGTTTTAGATCCTGCTTTTCGAATTGAAGACCCGTACAGTCCAAGGATTCAAAGTATGTATGCAGTTACCTTCCAGGCATGTTTGAAAGCATTTCTGTACTTATTTGCCTACAAAAAACAGTAAGCCGCAAATAAAGCCATGCATTAGTTCCAATAACAGTTTTGAAGTCATATGAATATATTTGTGGTATGGCTTCTTTTCCTGACTCAGACAGTGTCATGGTGGGAAATAACCATCAGTGTTGTCAACTCAAGGGATTGCTCTTACACACATCATTGTAGTTGGTCCTTTTCTTAACTGATCAGTGATTTATTTTCATTAAAGACCCCTATCCCCAAAATACATGTAGTCACTGAGAGAAACCTTGGAACATGGTCCTGTAATTGTGTAGAATTCTGAAAGCAAAGAAACAGAACTACAATGGTACTTACATCATTTTGCATTTCTAGCTAAAATCAAGGGGGTCATGTTTTATTTTTTAGAACATCTGAGTCATGAGTTTAGAACGGTTGGCCTTGGTAGCACTACATGGCCGGGCCACACAGGTGTGGTCGTAAAACCCAAATTACCGTAGCATTCGTGTATGGTCATGACAGTCCAGGAATGCAAAGGTGGAGAGATCTGTTGCTAAGTGTGGCTCAAAGAGAAACCTCGTGGGGCCTTTGGCCTGAGTAGGGAGCTACAGTGCTTGGCCTTAAATTTGACCTCTGATTTAATATGCATTCTCAGTTTCGGTTTGTGGCCTTCTGTGTAAAGCTGACTGGAGCAGAAGAAAATATCTGAAGTAGAAGAGTGTCTGCTAGTTGCTATATCAGCGGAATGGTTTTTTTAACCAACATTTTAAAGGAGAAACTCTTCTTTCATGGGCTGGAAGTGCTTTTTCAAGCCTAGTTTCAAGGCTATAAGAAATTGCACAGGATTCATAATATCAAAGTGAACATGTAGACTGAAGTAATTACTGCAATATTGTCTTCCCATGGATTATCCCCCGAGAACTTCTCCTTTGTATTTGGTCAGTGATGGGGTGTTGCTTCTTTCAGCAAAATGTAACTAATTATGTTTGCTAGGAAAGTTGGGCGTATAAGAAAGAAGAATTATTTGTGTCTTGTTTCCAACTAAAATTTTTGCCAAAAAACTCGTAACTCTTAAAGCTCCTAGTCCACTTGTCAGCAGTTACTTAATATCAGGTCCTTGCCCATCTTACCTTTTAAAGCCCCAAAGAACCAGTGTCTTTTCAGTGGTAGTTTTGCATGCCTTTAATATTAGTGTTTGTGCCTGTGTATGTCTACAATAAAATAGACTAGTATTTTTAATTAAGCTTAAACTAACTTACACAGTGATCAACCTGTAGTAAAATAATATAATTTTTTTTAAAATTGGGAGTATGAAGTGATGTGATGTGTAGTATGCAAGTGCTGAAATTAAATCTGATCTAATCTCCCCATAGGAAGCATGCTTGGGAAGTCACTCCGGGCTTCCTCCCATTCTATACAACATCTGGTAAATGATTCCAAAGCGGGGTTTGGTTTGGGTTTTTTTTTTTGATGTCTCCTGCAGACCTATTAAAGATCACAAATCTGAGAATCAAATTCATCAAACTGCATACGCTGGGCGATAATCTCTTGGACTCTAGGATGGAGATCAGAGAGAAGTACTACTATGCCATCTACGATATGGTGGTTCGCGGGAACTGTTTCTGCTACGGACATGCCAGCGAGTGTGCGCCAGTGGATGGCTTTAACGAAGAAGTGGAAGGAATGGTAAATATTCACACTTTTCTGCATAGAGCTGTTCCTCTTTTAGGCGATTTAAACATAAATTTAAAGATGACACTCTGCCCCCCCAACTCCTCACCCTTAATTTTCGAACAAGAAAACCATTAAAAGTGTTCCTCCTCAGCAAACATATCTGTCGTTATTGGTGTTAATTAAGTGCAGAGAGCTCAGATTAGGTGAAAATTGTTTTAGCATTCCTTTTCTAATTATGTTAAAGGGCTGATGAAATTAAAAGGCAGGAATGCAGAAAGGGAGTGTAATCATATGGGGCCAGAGACGGGTGTATGTGTCGACTTGGTTACCCTTAAATTGAAGTGAATAGAGGCATCAAAGAATGAAACACCTTTGTGAATCAAACATGACCTGTGTTTGTATCAGTCATTATCAGCTGAGAAGTGGAGGCAGTAACCCCAATTAACAGCAGGCTCTGAAAGAAAATCCTGCTGCCTGCATTGTGTGCTCTGCTGCACGAGTGCCACATCCCTTCTGGGTTCTGGTTTCCCCCATGATTTTTGCATGACAAGCAGTAGTAGCACCCCTGTTAATGAGTGAGTTATTAACTGGATGAAAATGTGGAGGCATACGAGGAGGTTGTGGGGGTTGTCCCAGGGATTGCAGGATGCCGGCAAGCAGGATGCCGGCGAGCGGGTATGCTCCGTTGCCCTGCGCTTTCAGTCAGTGTCTCCACCTGAGCAGCAGCAAGACTGGCTTTGCCTTTAAAATGGTGGCTCCGGTGCTGGTAGTCCCCATCGTCTATGGCAGCAGCTGTCACACAGTCACTGTTGGTGTACTTAGTCCTTGTTCTGTACATGTTGAAGGCAAAGTCTGGGGTTGATGGATAAAACCCATCCAAACTGTCTGTTATCTTTGCTTTGAGAACTAAGGTACAGCTGGAAAGAAGGCGCTGGGCTAGTGACTGATCTAACTAGATGCATGTTAATAGCTAATTAACAGATAATAAACAGCTAACTTTTAGGTCCAAGAGGCTTTTGTGATTATTGAGGTGGAACTGTGCTCTCCTTGTTCATGTCTGAAAGCGTTTATTCAGGCATTAGTTCCGGTAAGGAAAGGACGAATTTGTATGAGGACGTTCTTACCTTGGCAAGTAAAGGACAGTCCTGTGGCCTTTTATGTCTTCCTATATGCAGTTACGTGCATTAAAGTCTCCAAAAGTATATCCATTATGCAGTAGGTATATTTTGCATTAATTGGAGCATGGGGTTTTTTTCCCTTCCTCTTTTATAACCACCTGCTTTTTTTTTTTTTTTTTTTTTTTTTTTTTCCTTTTTTTAACGACAGGTCCACGGGCACTGCATGTGCAGACATAATACCAAAGGGTTAAACTGTGAACAGTGTTTGGATTTCTACCATGACTTACCCTGGCGACCCGCTGAAGGCCGCAATAGTAATGCATGCAAAAGTGAGTCTGAGTAAAATGCAGAACTGGAGTCTGGTGGGAGCGTTACATGCTGTTACTTGGGAACTTGTGACAGTATATAAAGCCCTCCGTGTTCTTTAGTTGACTTTGGTGTGTCTTTTCTGCAGACTCGCATCTCCCCTGGGACCAGACTCTTACTTTGCTTTCTGTCTTTGTCACAGAGTGCAACTGCAATGGCCACTCCAGCCAGTGCCACTTTGACATGGCTGTGTACATGACGACGGGGAATACCAGCGGAGGAGTGTGTGACGACTGCCAGCACAACACCGTAGGACGCAACTGTGAGCAGTGCAAGCCCTTCTACTTCCAGCACCCGGAAAGAGATCTGCGGGACCCTGACGTATGTGAGCGTAAGTGCAGTCCCACTCCTCGAGCTGGGAATGGCCGTGGCTCCCCAGGGCTTACCCTGGAGAATTTAGGATTTACTTGCCTTCTTTTGGCCAGTGCTGTGCTCCCAAACAAAAAGATCCTTGAGGGAAGGTGGTTGTCTTGGAGATCTTGAGCGAGCCTGGCTGGATTTTGTTTTCTCTTAGAGCATCTGGAAATTTCTTTGGTCGTTACGTGTTCAACCCATGTCATGTCTAATACTTGCAGGAATGGTACACTCTCTCTACACAGCAGCTGAGTTTAAATAATTCAGTGTGAGACTTGGCCTTTTCTTTTGTAGCAGTTAATAACACACGCACAATGCTTCCTTCTTAGCTTGCAACTGTGACCCAGCTGGCTCCCAAAATGGTGGCATCTGCGATCGCTACACTGATTTCTCCACTGGCCTCATTGCCGGACAATGCCGTTGTAAATTATTTGTTGAAGGGGAGCGTTGTGACCTCTGCAAAGAAGGTTTCTATGGTCTGAGTGCCGATGACCCAGTGGGTTGTCAGTGTGAGTAAAAACATATGTTCCTTTATGTGTGATCAAAAGCTATTTGAGGAGCTGTTAGAGCCGGGAGAAGTTGGTTTCTGGGGTGGTTTTTTCCCTTTGTTTCATCTTTTTGCTAAAGGAAAAACATTCTTGTAGATTTGCCATAGCTTGGAGTCCACCCGCCCTTAAAACTCAGTTCCCCAGCTGATCTTTCTAGTGTATGCAGTGGAAATAGCAGAATCCTCCTTAGTTGTTTTTAATTATAAGTCTCTAAGCCGGGGATGGATGGTGGGCAAAGTGTGTAATTAATCTCTGTCGTGGAGAATTCAGGGGAAGCTTTAATGTAAATACCTAAATTGGACACTGTCTAAAATGTAATGCCAATCCTGTGTTTTGACCTGCCTATTTGTATTTCCCAATCTAGCTTGTGCGTGTAATCCTCTGGGTACCCACCCTGGGGGGAATCCTTGTGATTCAGAGACAGGAAACTGCTATTGTAAGCGCCTGGTGACAGGAAAGCAGTGCG
The DNA here is from genome assembly GCA_008921705.1 of Burhinus oedicnemus. Lineage (NCBI taxonomy): Eukaryota > Metazoa > Chordata > Aves > Charadriiformes > Burhinidae > Burhinus > Burhinus oedicnemus. The sequence goes on from VFFE01007054.1 coordinate 1,174,928, forward strand.
ATCACTGCCTGGTAAGTAGCTTACTGTAAAATAAATTAGGAGATGCTGGCGGGAGGAAGGCTGGTCAGTGGAAAGCATGGGGCGAGGTGCTGGCCACCGTCTCTTGACTGCCTGCAACTGGGCGCCTGGCGTTCAGGCTGGAGTGGGCACCTCAGGATGTCAGAAGCCGTGAAGCACGCTGTAGTTACAGGGAGCTGGGAGGCTCGTCAAGGCAGACGAGAGCATCTAGATTAACTCCTGGGACTGTAAGGAGTGAGACATTAGGATACCTGTAGTGGTTGCTCTGTGAAAGTGAGGGATCAGGGACAGTTTTGCTGGAGCCCTCGCTGGGGTGAAAGACTAAATGGTCAGAGAAGCACTGTTACCAAAAAAATCACTTTCTATACAGGCTGTTATTTTAGGCAGGGATTATTTCATACGCATAGATTTCCATACAGTGTTTATGTGTGCTGGAGTGTTATAGAAACACATTGTCAGATAACTGGATATGTTTGTATAAACACTGACAGGCTGTCTTATCTAACAGTGAACTACATGGAAAAGTGAAACAAGTCTGTCTGTCCAACAAGCAAGTTGCAGAGTAGCAGCCCTGCAAGGGCAGTGCCCCGCACAAAGCCCCACTGCCGCACACATGGCTCTGCTGCGGCGTGACATACTGGGCTGTGATTTTCCAAGCCTTTCATGAGTCAGGAGCCCAAACTGGTGTAAATGGTGCAGTAGAAGTGAGGTCTCTGAGCTTAGGGCCTCCTGAATCTTGCTTTTAAAGCTAGGTGGAAAGATGTGGTTTTTTTCTCAAGCCCTTGAGATGGTCAACAAAGTGGAGGAGAGTAGGTGAGGAGATTGTGTTGGTGGTTGTGGGAGTAGATCCACAACCAGAGGAGCAGGATTCATGGGTTGGAAGGCAGTCTGGGGTAGCTTATGCTGAGTATTTCAGAATGTGCCTTTGGGGTAGATGGGGTTAAATCACCACCATGTTACGGTGCTGGTGATGTTTCTTTTTGCAGCCTGAGCACTGGGGCCTGAGCAACGACATGGATGGATGTCGGCCGTGCGACTGTGACCAGGGAGGAGCGCTGAACAACAAGTGAGTCTCATCCTGGTTACTCTCCTGTAATCATTCACCCCAGTGAGTTTTTCTTCATTTGCAACCACAACATCCAGCGCTCAATGTGCTCTGGATGAGGATGTTTGGGACTGTCCTTCTGCCCCAGAAAGTGGCAGGTCTTGATTGCAGCAAGAGGTGACAGAGGCATTCATATCTTTTCCATGCTGAACAGCCTCCACTTGTGCCACTGGTGCAGACGAACATGTAAAACTGTTTTTAGTGTAGCTTTGCCTTTGGTCAGCCAGGGTAGGAGCCAGCCATGGGTGGAGCTCTGCCTTGGCTGTAACCTGGGATATGGTCTGTGTCACAGCTTTGCTCTCACAGGATCAAAGCAGGAATCAGGTGGTGACATGGGCCATCAGGCTGGTTCTTGGTTTGCTCCCAGACTGGCCCTTTGGCCAATCTGTCTGTCCACCAGTGCTGGGGAGAGTGCGCTAGCTGCACGGTACTGCTGTGTTGCTCCAGTGGTGCTGCGTGGCGTGGGATGTGGACCATTGGGGAGGTGGAGGTTTTTCAAAGAAAAGCATAGGTTTTGAAGATGCATCCATCAGTAAGAGTGTGTAAAGTCCTGGCTTAAATGCCTGGTCAGAGGGGTGCTGGATAGCCAGACTGCTCCTCTGACCAGAGAAGTTTTCTGTGTGTCCGACCCCAGGCTTTTCAAACAGCAGCACATTCCTTCACTCTCTTTTTTCCTCTCTTCCCTTCACAAACCTTTTGAAACATCCTGCTTTTGTCTAAAGCCACAGAAGTTTCCTAAGGGGGTGGACGAACTGTTTCCCACTGGAGCCCGCGGGACCAGACTGGGGGAGTTTAGGACTGGTCCTGCTGTGATTCCTGTAGGTTGTTACAGCCTGCAGACACCCCATCTGCAGCAGGGATCACCGTGGGAATGTCCCATGGGCCATCTCTTCCCTCCACTCCCGAGTGAATTATTAACCCTCGGCAGACAGCGGCGTGGTCGTTAGTGATTATTTACTCCTCCATGCTTGCTCCCTGCACACAGATTGGTTACGCCACACAGCTCGTAATGGCTCCCCCTGTGCAGCCGCCTCCAAGGGTTTGAGGTACGGCTCGGCCGCAGCCCAGCAAAGCTTTGCAGCCTGTTTCCCTTGTGCTGAGCCCAGTGATTGCAAAACCACGTGGGATGGGGACATGCGGCATCCTGGCGTGGGCAGGGAGCAGCTGTGCTTTCCTCCGGCCTCAGGAGAGCTGCGAAGCCTGGCTGCGGCTCCCAGCAGAGCTTCGCCCTCCCTGGGGCTCCTCTTCTCAGCTGCTGAATTACAGCCTCCTGGCTCCCGGTCAGGGTGTGGGATGCAGCGCCTGGGGCAGCCACACCTCACCCAAAATTCAGCCTCTCCACGCTGTAACCCAGGGAGTGGAGTCATCGCCGTCCCCCAACGGGAGACTTTCCAGCACCCCTTCTGGGGCAGCTGGGGCACTTCTGGCATCTCAAAGTGAATGTTTAGGTGAATCTCTGCAATTTAAAAAATTATTTCAGTTAAAAATTACTCTTAGAATGTGGGCTTGAGAAGCCTGGAGATTTTCTGTGGAAACCAGAGGGGTTTGACTTCAGAAAATGTTTCTAAATTCAACTCGAATTTAAAGAAAGGAGTGTCTTTTGGTGAACCATAAAACCTTCCTATGAAAAAGTGTGAACGGGCATATGCAAAAATACAACCTGCCCAAAGGTTCTTCATAAGCGGGGTGGAGTCCCTGGGGACAATAACACCACCAAAAGGCTGTTTGGGGATAGAGCTGTATTGAGAAAAGAAAATGCTCATTATGAAGGAAGTGGAGGTGTTGTATGTCACCCTGGACAGACCTTCTGCATTCCTCAGCAATGGCTCTGTCTGTCCCATGTCTCTGACTGTGTCTGTCCTACTCTAAAGCAGCTGGGTATGGTTTTCCCCTGTTCAGAGCTGCAGTTGGGCAACCCCTCGGGATGTGCTTCACAGCATAGGAGAGGAGCTTGACATCCCGGGACATGCAGGGTCATGCATGTTCTTGCTTTGCCTGAGCCCGTACAAACAGATACACTGCTTGCATGACCTGCAAGCCTGGAACCGAGGACTGCCCTCGGCTTGCAGGACAGACATGCCTCTTGGCTACGTCTGTGGTAGCAAGTGAAGCTCTCCCAGGACTGCACTCTGGCCCCAGGGAGCTGCCTGCCTCTGTAGCATGAAATCCTCTCACCACCCAAACAGAGAAAACCGCATGCAAAGTGCCTATTGGAAATGGTCCCTGGCCTGTGCTTGCTCCCAGCCTGAGTCTAGGAGTTGTCTGGGAGAATGATAGTTGGGTTGAGCCAAGATCGCACCCGGGACCGTGCTGCCATCTTAGCAGCGCAGATGGTCCAGCTGCAGAGCCTGAGAACATCTTTTGTCTAGAGGCAGCTGTGTCCAGAAGCGCTTCTCCTCCCGTGCCAGTTAAAACGTCAAGGCTGGAACTGGCTCTAGCTGTGTCTTGGCATAGCCAAGATGTGTTGTACATTCACTGCTCTTCCATTTTAGCTGCTCGAGTGAATCTGGCCAATGCGAGTGCCGGCCCCACATGTTTGGACGTCAGTGTGACCAGGTGGAGCCTGGCTATTACTTCATTTCGCTTGATCATTACATCTATGAGGCAGAGGAAGCCAGCTTGGGTCCCGTGAGTAGCAGTTTCTGTGGGCTGATGTGTCTGGACAGCTGTGGGGAAGTTGTTTCACCATGTGGGTCTTGGAAGTGTCTGGTTTATACCCTGAGTGTTTTGCAATTGAAATGTGGAAAACACAGAATTGAATTGAAAACTGTCAACCTGTAGCTGTTCAATCTAGTATCGATAAATAATGTAGTAATTTAGCAGGGGAAAACTGCCATTTTTCTTTTTAAACCTGTTTCTTTGATCATGACTGTACAGCTTGTTTCCTGCCAGCATCCCTTTCTGTACCCCACTGCACCCACTTCTCCTTCCCCTCTTATCTCAAGAGCAGTGGGACACCGACACTGGCTCTTCTCTTTGGTGCCACTGAAACCAGGAAAGAACAAAGCACGCATTTAAGTACATTGCCGTGGCTTTTAGAGTTTCTGTACATCAGTAATGTTTCTTTTATTAATGACTAAAACCATGGTTGATTGTGCAAAAAACTGTTTTTGTAAGTGAGGTTGCCTCTAGGTTGTTTAGCCCGCTGGCATGGTACATCAGGGTTTCTGGCTCTTTCTGTTCACCACCGCACAGCCTTGCTTTTAATTCATTAACAGCAGCTAGGTGATTACATCAATTATTTTTGCCTCTAGCAAGGAGTCAGGGAGGTGAGATAATGGTTTTTCTAAAGCAGCAGATCCTTGTCTGCGTGCAGTTGGGGCACTTTGTCCTAATTTATTTATTTCAGGCAAAATGCAGCCACTTTGCAGTTTCAGCCAAGGCAGAGGATTTTTGCTGTTAGGTAAGGGCTGTTAGAAGGGCTTTTTAAAGTATGTTAATAGCAAGGGGAGGTCTAAAGAAAACATTGGACTGATACTTGTTGAAGATGGTCATCTGACTAATAGGGATGGAGAAAAAGTGGAGGCATTGAATGCGTTTTTTTGCCTCAGTCTTTAATAATACTGATAGACCTTGGGCTGCCCAGTCCCCTGAGTCAGAGGACCATGAGTGTGGGAACAGTGACTTTCCATTCGTGGAGTCTGAAATTGTAAGGGACCAGCTGTATCAGCTGAATGTTCACAAGTCCGTGGGGCCTGATGGGATTCATCCCAGAGTACTGAAGGCAGCTAGCAGATGTTACAGCAGGACCCCTCTCAATCATCTACCAAAGATCTTGGGAGTCTGGGGAGGTCCCTGCTGCCGGGAAGCTACCCACTGTTATTCCTATCTACAAGCAGAGCCTGAGGGAAGACCCAGGGAACTACAGATCTGTTAGTCTAACCTCAGTTCCTGGAAAAATTAAGGGGAAGATTATACTGGGTACTACTGAAAGGCACTTAAAGAATACTGCAGTCATCGGGCACAGTCAACATGGGTTCACAAAGGGAAAGTCCTGTTCAACTAATTTGATATCCTTCTATGATCAGGTCACCCACCCAGTGGATGAAGGGAAGGCAGTGAATGTAGTTTTTCCAGATTTTAGTAAGGCTTTTGATACTGCCCCTCACAGCATCCTTCAGGACAAGTTGTCCAACTGTGGGATGAGCAGGTACGTGGTGCACTGGGTGAAGAACTGGCTGAAGGGCAAAGCTCAGAGGGCTGTAGTGAATAAGCAAGTTTGCTGATGATACCAAACTGGGAGGTGCTGTTGACTCTCTTGAGGGATGAGAGGCCTTGCAGAGGGATCTAGATAGATTGGAGCATCGGGCTGTGATTAATGGGATGAAATTTAACAAGTCCAAATGCCAGATTCTGCACCTAGGACGGAGTAACACAAGTATAAATTAGGAGAGCAGTGGCTGGAGAGCAGCCCTGCAGAAGGCATCTGGGGGTGCTGGTCGACAGCAGGCTCAACAGGAGTCAACAGTGTGCCCTGGCAGCCAAGAGGGCAAACTGCATCCTGGGATGCATCAAACACAGCATAACCAGCTAGTCAAAAGAGGTGATGATTCTGCTGTATTCGGCATTGGTGCGGCCTCACCTCAAGTACTGTGTGCAGTTCTGGGCCCCACAATTTGAGAAGGATGTCAAAGTCCTTGAATGTGTCCAGAGGAGGGCAACAAAGCTGGTGAAAAGGCTGGAGTTAATGTCCTGTGGTAAGCGGCTAAGGACTTTTGGCTTGTCTGGTTTGGAGAAAAGGAGGCTGAGGGGCAACCTCATTGCTTTTTACAGCTTCCGGAGGAGGGGAAGTGGAGGGGGAGGTGCTGAGCTCTTTTCCCTGTTACCCAGTGGTAGGATGCGTGGAAATGTGCCAGGGGAGGTTTAGACTGGACATCAGGAAGCATTTCTTTACGAGAGGGTGGTCAAACAGGCTTCCTAGAGAGGTAGTGGATGTCTCAAGCCTGTCAATGTTTAAGAGGCATTTGGACAATCATGGAATCATTTAGGTTGGAAAAGATCTTTCAGATCATTGAGTCCAACCGTAAACCTAACACTGCCAAGTCCCACTAAACCATGTCCCTAAACACCACATCTACATGTATTTTAAATACCTCCAGGGATGGTGACTCAACCACTTTCCTGAGCAGCCTGTTCCAACACTTGATAACCTTTTCAGTGAAGAAATTTTTCCTAATACCCAATCTGCTGCAACTTGAGGCTGTTTCCTCTCATCCTATCGCCTGTTACTTGGGAAAAGAGACTGACCCCCACCTCGCTACAGCCTCCTTTCAGGTAGTTGTAGAGAGTGATAAGGTCTCCCCTGAACCTTCTTTTCTCCAGACTAAACAACCCCAGTTCCCTCAGCCACTCTTCACAGGACTTGTTCTCTAGACCCTTCACCAGCTTCATTGCCCTTCTCTGGACATGCTCCAGCACCTCAATGTCTTTCTTGTAGTGAGGGACCCAAAACTGAACACAATGACCTTAACAACATGCTTTAACTTTTGGTCAGCCCCAAATTGGTCAGACAGTTGGACTAGATGATAATTGTAGGTTCTGTCCAGCTGAACTATTCAACTGTTCTGTTCTGTTCTGTTCTGTTCTGTTCTGTTCTGTTCTGTTCTGTTCTGTTCTGTTCTGTTCTATTCTATTCTATTCTATTCTATTCTATTCTATTCTATTCTATTCTATTCTATTCTATTCTATTCTATTCTATCCTATCCTATTCTATCCTATTCTATCCTATTCTATCCTATCCTATCCTATCCTATCCTATCCTATCCTATCCTATCCTATCCTATCCTACAACTGTGGAGAGGGAAGACGGCGTAGAGCAGAAGTTGAACCACAGTGGAGGGTGTGTGAGCTGGCACAGGGGTTTTGGTGCATGGGTGTCTGCCGGGCTGGAGAGGTGGTACCCGAGCCCTCCCAAGGCTCATGGCACTCAGGGATGGAGGAGCTCAGCATGAAAACCCAGCTTCCCAAGCAGAATGAGGGGATGTGCCACTGGTTGCCTTTTAAAACCTTCAGAACAAACCATTTTTTAAAATGCAGATACCAAAAAACTTTCTTACTAATCTGGTGGTAGAATGAAGCTCTGAATTTGCAGGTGGGGGGCCAGCACAAGACAAAACCAAGTGTCATAGGCTTGCAGAGATTTTCAGGCGGTGCCAAGCCCCCATGCTCCCCACAGCTTGCACACCCTTGCTCGCGTCCTGCCTGCAGTCCTTTCTGGGGAGTTCCAATCCTTTGTGTAAAGCCGAAGGGTAATAATTTATAGCCAGGCTCTCTTCAAAGAGTGTGAGAATACACGAGGGGACGTGCTGAAGTGATACGTATATATATAGACATTTCCTTACATTTTATCCCTTTCTACTGAAGCAGCTTCCTTAGGAATGCACAGGATGTTTTTCTATGGAGAGAGCTATTCATGGATGCAGATATATTTGAAACGGGAAGTTTGAACACCACACGTTTCCATTTTCTGTTGCCTTTTTCCTCTTCTTTGCTTTATATAAAGAGTAGCAGATAAAAACCTGGCACCTCAGGCTGAAAAGAGTGACCACACATTGATTGGGCTGTTAAATATCTATCGATAATTAGGACCTCTGTTATTTAGTGACACCCTACTCATGATGGCCATGATCTGCTTTTCAAATGTTATCCTGAGCAGTGGTTTGGTTTGGAGTGGCCTGGTGTAGTCAGGAAGTAATTAGCACTCAGCTTGGGAGGTTAATAGAGCAGTTTTGTGCCACTGCAGTAAATCCTACTGCTACAAGTATGATGTGAAAGTCCTTACAGTAAACGAGATGTCGTAGCTGGTGGATTAGTTACAGCAAGTTTTTGAGTTTAATTCCCCACTATAGCAGAGAAATGGATGAAGAGTTTTGCAGTTTTGTTTTATTTTATCTTTCTTGCTTTTTGTATATTGTTAAGCGGAAGGGCAACGATGTGCATGCACATGGGTTTGAAAGAGAATTTATGTTCTCTGGGATGCAAACAATGGATGCTGCGATCCAGAAGTGATCCATCAGCAGAACTCATCGCTTCACTCACTCCCATGGGGCTCACAAATTTAATGTATCGGTATTAACATCTCTGTTCCCTGTTTTTGTAGGGAGTAAACATAATAGAGCGCCAGTACACGCCAGACCGCACACCATCATGGACAGGCATAGGATTTGTAAGGGTTCCTGAGGGGGCGTACCTGGAATTCTACATTGACAACATCCCCTACTCCATGGAGTATGATATCCTGGTCCGCTATGAGCCGCAGGTAGGTCTGTGAGTATGGGCATTGCTGCCTCCTGTCAGGTGCTGGCTGTCCCAGTGCACAACCGACAGGAGCCCAGCGCTTGCAGGAGTCATCAGGACTCAAAGACAAGAGTGCATGCTCAGCTAAATGTCCGAGGTGTGTGAAAATCCAAGAAGATGCTGACTATTACTAGTATTATTTGCTTTACAGTTTTGTTCATTAGTGTGTTGTTTCAGTGCCTGTTTAATGAGCAAATTAAAAAGTGACAAGTCCTGTCAGGACAGATTGGAATATAAATTTGGTATCAGCCAGATGGCCTTCTAATGGGTGGAAATGCTGTTATGTGCCTTAGGAGACAAATTGCCTGTCTTGAATGTTGAATGCCTGCAGCCAAGAGTTTGCAAGCAGTCGGTTTTGACTGTGGATAATTCTCAGGGTGAAGGGAAAGAGAAAAATCCCCCCAGCTCCTTACCTAGAGCTTGGCAGCCATTGACTGCAGTGAAATACTCAGGTGCAGCACCCAGAGGTGGAGGAAGAGGAGGTCGCCAAACCGGCTGATGCTGTGCTGCAGATGGGGCTGCTGACCACCTATACCTAGTCATGTTTTTCTGGGAGGGAGGGAGGAAGAGAGGGAGAGAAGCTGTTGTGCTGGAGAATGCCCAGGGGCACTTGCCTTGTCTTGTCTCAGCCCAAACCTGCAGCCGGTGGATGCCCCATTGATGCTGGAGCTGCATCCTCTCTGGAGGACAGAGACCACCTTATCTGTGCGCATGCTTTTCCTGGCCTGAGCTCTGGATGCTCCCAGGAGCTTACAGCCGTTGCTTGATGCTGATCAGCCTTTTTTTCCCCCAGTTGCCAGATCAGTGGGAAAAAGCTGTGATCAGCGTCTCACGCCCAGGCAAGATCCCCACAGGTAGCCGGTGTGGCAATACAGTTCCTGATGATGATAATCAGGTTGTCTCTCTGTCACCTGGCTCCAGGTTGGTATAAATGGATGGGCCAAAAGGAGAAAAAACATTTTAGAAATTGAAAGAGTAACATCACATTTTCAGTTTGCTGTGGCCTCTGTGAAAATGGATGAAATTTAATTTCCAATGGGTTATAAAAACATACTTAGCATTGTGTCTGTAGACTCAAAGCTTTTAAGTTTATTCTTGTTTTCTGATTTGTTTTGTTCACTGAGTAAAGAGGGGGGGAAGTGTTTGCACAGCCTGTGAGAGAACATCGGTATGGTTCTGTACTTTGCCAATAACCTTTTCCGGTTCTGACTTGCACAAGCCTCCAAACTGCCTCTTCACATCATACCTTTTGTTCTGCCCGGTCTTGGCTGCTTTCCGTTATCTCAATTGCTTTATAGGGTCACCTGAAATGTTTTATGGTGCTGGATGTTTGAAGTAAGAATTGTTTCCTGTTCCTAATCCAGATACGTCGTTCTCCCGCGGCCCGTCTGCTTTGAGAAGGGGCTGAATTACACCATCCGCTTGGAGCTGCCCCAGTACTCCTCAGTGGATACGGAGACAGAGAGCCCATACACACTCATTGACTCTGTGAGCAGAAATTATTTCAGGGATGTTCTGGGGTAAAAGTGTATTTAAAAACCTGAAAGTTTGCATCTCCTCTGGCATGCATCTGTGTGAATCCAAAGCAGTATTTTAAAACATTGTTGCTTACGGCTGAAGCCAGATTTTAACTGAACAGTGTCAAGCAGTGCAGGTTTCTTCAGTTTCCAAGTACGTGGGTTGTTTTTCTGCTAAGAGGCTTTTGCTGTATTTTACAGGACTGCAGCTTGTTCCACAGACCTGTAGTTTCTTTGGGGAGGCTAACGTGTGCCATGTATGTCATGAATCTCAACGTCAGCCTTTTTCTTTTGAATGGATAGCATTTGGTAGATTTGGTAAGAATTTGGTAGATACCAGAACTATTCCACCAAAAACTAGAGAAATATCATCATTTCCCTTCCAAATTCTGTCTGGCTGTTTGCTTTTGGGCCAAAAAAGTATGATAGGACCACGGGATAATCCTGAATTTTCACAGTTATGGTGGAGGCTATTTATAAATAGTGACACTTTGTCATTGTAAATTGTTTTGTAGCTTGTTCTCATGCCATACTGCAAATCGCTGGACATATTCACAGTGGGAGGCTCAGGTGAAGATGTGGTCATGAACAGCGCTTGGGAAACTTTCCAGAGATACCGATGTCTGGAAAACAGCAGGAGTGTTGTGAAAACCCCCATGACAGATGTCTGCAAGAACATCATATTCAGCATTTCTGCGCTATTACACGAGACCGCGTTATGTACGTAACCATCTACGTGTAGGGCAAACTGTGTCTGGAAGCTGGATGGCGCTTCCAGGCAGAGAAGTTTGCACGGGGAAGGTGTGTGCGTGTCATGAGGCAGGTGGTTCACGTCCTGCACTTTGTTACTCATTCCCCCTGATGCTTTTCTCCGCTCAGCGTGCCAGTGTGACCCCCAGGGCTCCCTGAGTTCGGTGTGTGACCCCAGTGGAGGGCAGTGCCAATGTCGTCCCAACGTTGTTGGAAGACAGTGCAACAGATGCGCCCCCGGCACCTTTGGGTTCGGGCCTAGTGGATGCCGACGTATGTTAAACCCTTGGCTCAGGGCTGTGCTGCGGTTGGGGCCGCGCATTTAGGGCTTGCTGGGGTAACGCAGCCCCTCTCCCCCTCTCCTTGCAGCGTGTGAGTGCCACGTCCGAGGCTCCTACAATGCCTTCTGCGATGCAGAGACGGGCCAGTGCCACTGCTTCCCCGGGGTGTATGGGCGGCAGTGTGACCGCTGCCTGCCCGGCTTCTGGGGCTTCCCCAGCTGCCAGCCCTGCCACTGCAATGGCCACGCTGACGACTGCAGCCCCTACACCGGGGAGTGCCTGAGCTGCCGGGACCACACGGCAGGGCACAACTGTGAGAGGTATGGCGCACACCTCGTCTCCTTCTCTCCAGCAGGATGGGCACAGCGGCTGTTCCCCTCCAGTGCTGGTGCTTGGGCAGGCATGAATCCGTGGGGAAAGTCCCTGGACCATGGGCGTCAGAGCAGTGCTAGTGGTCCTGGAGGAAGATGGGAGTGGGGACCCCCTCTTCCCTGCCTGTGGCCTCCCACCTTCCAGCAGCACCTGCCCAGACATCCGAGAGTGCATTGTGGGACACCAGGGCCTCAGAGAGGCTTTCACCACTGCAGGCCTCCTGAGAGGCGTCTGCTTTGGGTCTCCTGCTCTTACACTGGCATAAGCCAGACAAATTTGCCTCTGTGGGCACAGCCGCTTGGAGTGCAGGTGGCACAGGAAAGCTGTAAGGATGTTTCTGTGCTTTGTTTCTTCACGACGGTTGAAAACCTGGGTGTAGTTATAACAAGGCTTCAGTCCATTTGCCTGCAGTCCCCTGCATGCCATGTACCCCGTCACACAGGTGCCAGGCTGGCTACTACGGAGACCCCGTCCTGGGATCAGGCGACCATTGCCGCCCCTGCCCTTGCCCTGATGGCCCTGAGAGCGGACGCCAGTTTGCCAGTGGCTGTTACCAGGATCCGGTCACACTGCAAGTCGTGTGTGTCTGTAGCGTGGGATACATAGGTACTTGGTGGGGGGCTGCTTGGGCTGAACCTCCTGGCTGAGGAGGGGTATGTTCATTTGGGTTGTTGGATGTGACCACAGCACCAGCGTCAATGTGTTGCTGCTGGAGGTTGGCAGCACTTGGAAGGTGCCAGGGCAGAGCAGCTCTGGTGGTTGGCAGAGGTGGACAGCACAGCAGTGGAACCAAGAAGAGTGTGCTGGCAGCTAGGCTGCAGCACCATGCCTTGGTGCCCCAGGCGGTACCATCCATGCTGAACCAAGCTGCTGCTGCCTCTGTTGCTTTGAGCATGATCTAGTTAACACCCCCCCCCGTTAATGGCATTTATTGTCTTGCCTCAGTCTTGCCATTTACGGGGCTGCACACTAGCGAGCCGTGATGGTAATTCCCACCGTGATGGTAATTCCCACCGTGCCTGTTTGTTCAACCAGGCAGTCGATGTGATGAATGTGCGTCTGGCTTCTTTGGGAGCCCCGACGAGGTTGGCGGCGCCTGCCAGCCATGCCAGTGCAACAACAACATCGACACCACTGACCCGGAGGCCTGTGACAAGAAGACGGGAATGTGCATGAAGTGCCTGTATCACACGGAGGGCGAAAACTGCCACCTCTGCAAACAGGGCTACTATGGGAGCGCCCTGCAGCAGGACTGCAGAAGTGAGTGGGGAGCCGTGGCCGCAACCCCTCTGCCAGCCACGTCACAGGGTGGCCTGAGCTCTTTTTAATTTACCTGGGAGCATTTGCAGTGAAGGGGAAACTTAATTACCTCCAGCTGGAGTTGTGTGCAGCTGCCCTGCCACTCAGCGGGGCTCCTGACCGGGAGAGGAGTCCTTTACATTTGTCAGGGAGAGCAGGGACAGCATTTACATGTGCTGAAAGGACAAGGCTTTTGCAGGAGGAGGGTTTCTTGCCCTCTTGTTCCTGGTCTTTGTTTACTTTTTCTTCAGAGATGGTGAGTGGCTGGGTGAGGGTTTGGCTTTTGTTTACACCAGCATTCCTGCATATGTGGCCGGACAGTGGGAGGGAGCCGAACCTGATGGTGAGGAGGCAGACCCTCCTCTCCCTCGGTGCCAGACACAGCCTGGCAGGGCAGATGGGGTGCTGGGTGGGCAAGTGGAGCTCTGCTTTGCTTGGCACGCCATCGGCTGCTCCAAGCAGATCCACCACCGTAGCCTGCTGACAGGAGCCAGGCAGGCTTCAGCTTTGTTTGTGTACAGAGGGAGGAAAGGAGGAGGAAGGCTAGGCTGCTTGAATGAGGGGCTCCTGTCACCTCCTGTGTGCTGGGGCAGAAGGTGTAGAGGTGTCCAGCCTGGGACATGAGGACGGCTCTTACGTGGTGCTGAGTGTCGTTCAGCGTTGGGTCAGCCAGGCCTGGCCATGGGCATTGGGATGTGCCAGCATCTGCCCGCTCCTCAGGGGACTCAGAGAATAAGCTAGATGCAAACTCCTGACTGACGTCTGGTAACGAGAGGGCAGGCTGACATCGAGGTGCCACGCTCTTTCCCTTTTCACAGAGTGCGTCTGCAACTACCTGGGCACCGTCCGGGAGGACTGCGAGGGTTCGGAGAGCTGCCGGTGTGAGGCAGCCACAGGGCAGTGCCGGTGCCTCCCCAACGTGGTGGGACAGACCTGCGACCGCTGCGCACCGCACACGTGGAGGCTCGCCAGCGGCGCCGGCTGCGAGCAGTGCAGCTGCGACCCCACACGCTCCCTCGGGCCTGCCTGCAACGAGGTGAGGGGAGCGCAGGGCACGCTGCGACAGCTCGGCCTTCGCTCCGGTGTGGGGCCGAGCTGCTGAGGTGGTCACCTCTCCTGTTGGGGTTGGTTTTTTTGGCAGTTCACGGGGCAGTGCCAGTGCATGCCAGGCTTTGGAGGCCGGACCTGCCGGGAGTGCCAGGAGCTCTTCTGGGGCGACCCAGGCGTGGAGTGCCGAGGTGAGTCCAACCCTGGCGCCTGCTGCAACTGCTCCTTTTGGAAAGGACCTGTAGGCTGGTGGCCAGGTGCACCCTCCCCGCCCCGGTGTGCTGAGACACCCCTGCCGGGAGCAGCCCCTCCAGTGACCCCGGCCAGTGCCCATAGGAGCCTTGGAAATGAGGGAGGAAGGCATGGCAGAGTCTGCCCCTTGGGTTTAGGTGCCTCTGGGGATGGCAGGCGCAGCAGGAGCCCGGCCCCGCACTTGCCTGGTTCTTGTCAGACCCTTATTTAACAACAAACCTCTCTGTTTAGAAACTAACTCTTCTTTAACTGTTAGGTTGCAATGCTCTCAGGTAAGCCAGCATAGTAAGAAACCATATTGCAAGTGTTTGGGTTTGAGAATTGGTCTGGAAACCAGTTTCCTTTGCCTCTCGATTGTATGTAGCGGAAGACCACTGTCTCCTCTTGTGTCTTGTTAGGGAGACTGGGTCTGAAGAAATAAGGTTTTTTATTTAGTAGGAGACTTTCTTTATATTTTGGATGAAAATAAAGGAGCGAGCAGAGACCATGCAGTGGGTTAGCCATAGCTACATGCCGCAAAACAGCAGTATGAAGTCGCTTGTTTAGAAAACTGGATGCTCTCTGTCCTTTCATTATAAACAAGCCTGTTCATTAGCTGGGAAAGAAACTTCAAACACTGTCCAGACCAGAACAAACTTGTATCTCTGATGTGTTCAAATAGGAGCCTTTGCCAGGAGGGTTTGCAGTAGATTAAGGTGTTTTTTCCTGCAGGGAGGAATGTGCTTGCTGTGGTCTTTAATAAATCCCTTACAATAGAGATACCTTAGAGCCCATTATCTAAACAGATAGGCAGGTCACAGCTACTTGGTTAATGCGGCAGATGAAAGGACTGGGGAATTGACCCAGTTCCTGAGTAAATATTGAGTTTCTTGAGGGGTGAGGCAGCCTTTTGGGGAGGCTGTGTGTGTTCTGGCGTGGTGAGGGGCGCTGACCCTGCTGGCTCTGGGGCAGGGATTGTCTCTTGGTATCAGCTCTCTCCATCAGGGTTTGTTGATGGAGTCCATCTGCATGCCTTATCAGCAGGATTTTGCAGCTTACGAGCATTTCTGGTCTTTCATGGAGTTTCTGCTGCCTTTTGAGCATGTGAAAACCTGCTTTTTAACGTTTCTGAAGTAAAGAGAGGATATATTCTTTACAGCCTGTTTTTACCATGCAAACTCTATGCTCTCCTTCCAACCTACCACCCTTCTGCCCCCAAGTGACACGGGAGACTCACTCGGGTGGAAATGCGGTTTTTCCTTCAGGATTGCATCGGACAGGAGGTCTCTGTGGCAGGTGAGGAGAGCTGGTGCCCAGGGTTGAACTGCGGCAGCCTGCGGCACGATGTCCCAGATGGTCTCCAAGTGTGCGCTTGCTCATGGAGCACATCCAGCCCCACTGCGCTGCTGAGTCTCCCTGGCATGGTGGGGTCAGTGCCTCCCGCCCCATCTCCCATCCTTCCTCAGCGGGGAGAAAAGTGACTTCTCAGGCTTCATTTAGTCGTGGCGAGTGGAGGGGTGATGTTCAGGCTGACAGATGTGCAGCTGCTGCATGGGCAGGTAGCAGCTCTGAGCGGTAAGCAGTTTGTAGGCAAACTGGAAAACTGCCGTTTAAGGAGTTGGACAGCAATGCCCCTGGAAAATAGCTTAAATATGGCCTGTGGCCAAGGTGAAGCTGGAACTGAGATGGGGATTCATCACAAAGACATGAGCTCCAGCTGCAGGGGACACATGGACTCCTGGCCATGGCGTTTGCCACCTCCTCTTGGCGGCACACTTATGCTGGCCCAGGCAGCCAATATGGCCACATTTTGTGCTGCATTCAAGAAGAAAATACAAACCAGTCTGGATGGGGAGCAGCGAGAGCTCTGAACTGTGTAAGTATGGACAGCCAGTCTTCACTGTGGGCACCAAGCTGATGCGGAGGTGTGGACATCAGTCCTGATGACTCCAGGGTGGGATCCTCCACTGGCCAGGGCAAGTGGCTTCTGCTCAAGGTTGGAAATTGCAGGGTGCATCACTCAAGGGACAGTAATGTGTGATCTCTTCACGAGAGGTCTTCAGGCTGTTGGCACCAAGAGACACGAGCTCCTGCTGAGAAATGGGGACTGTTCTTCCCACATTGCTGTGACAAGCTTTACAAATTTTTTAATTACTAAAAAAATCGTAAGCGAGGTCACATGAACACAAGTGCCTGCAAATAACCTCTGGACACAGCTACATGGAGATGTCAAAATGGCCCATCTAAGACAGGCTGGGGGCCACAGCCCACCGTGGGTTCCCAGGCACTCGCAGGACCACTGAGCTGTGGATGGCATCCCAGCACACTCTGCTGGAAACCAGACACCAGGGCATGCTTCCCTGCTGTCCCTGTCGGTGGCAATGACCATTGCAGGCTGCTGTCTGTGACTTGTTTTGTAGAAACTTTAGTAAGATCAGAGATGGTGAAGCAGAAGCTGG
Organism: Burhinus oedicnemus; assembly: GCA_008921705.1. Classification (NCBI taxonomy): domain Eukaryota; kingdom Metazoa; phylum Chordata; class Aves; order Charadriiformes; family Burhinidae; genus Burhinus; species Burhinus oedicnemus. The sequence goes on from VFFE01007054.1 coordinate 1,191,303, forward strand.
GGGAGGCAGGTTTTTGCACCTGGTCTAGGTGCTTTGATTTGCATTCTGTGCTCCTGGTGGTGGAAAGAAAGCATCATCCGATGTCTCCTCTTTGCATGTCCCCAGTGATCACGCTGCAACCAGACCACTGGAGCAAGCTAAGGTAGGTGCCTACATTTGGGCAGCATCTCAGCCGCTTGGTACTGGGGAATACACACCGCAGAGAGTCTGTAGGACTGGGTCTTTGGAGACTGCTTACTCCATGCTTTAAAAAATCACAAGAGTTACTCATTTAATTTAACGTAATGCCTGAAACAAGCACAGGAGAGACGTAGAGGGTAGGGAAATGCCTAGCATGTCTCTCTGGGCCTCATACAGGTCCCTATGAGGATTACAGTGAGCAGGACCTGTGCAGTGAGCACCGTCTGCTCCGGGGGCAGTGCCAGCCCCTTGGCAGGACTCTTCTGGCTGTTGCTTCAGCTACAAGCTGTATGCAGCTCTACACGAGCCTGCACGTGAACGTGTGCGTATGCATAAAAATCCTTGCTAAGGTAGTAAATAATGGGATTACAAATTTCATCAGACTTGAGTCTCCCAGGCATTCTGCTGGAGCATTTCCAAAGCCTGGCAACCAAAGTGCAGGACTCGGCATGCTGAGCTCTGTGCAGACTTCAGCCCATAAAGCACATTTCTGGCAGGAGGCTCCAGGTTCCCGGGAAGCCTCCGAGATATGGTGTGGCTGCAGGGGCAGCTCCAACAGTACCCTTGCACAGTAGGTATTTGAAGTTTATGTGTTTCATATAATATAAAGCTGATGAAAATTTTAGTGTCATTACTGTTTTAATTGAACAAACAGAACAGAGTGCAGTTTAAAAGGCACTGTGTGAGATTGAAAGTTAGGTTGTAGTGCTATCTCCCCTTTAGAAGAAGCATACTTTTGTCAATATTTTTCTTGATACTTGAGTATCAAGCCCTATTGTAAAACACAGGATTTAGTTGAACTAAGATGGAAAAAAAAGTCATGTTCTTATCAAATACTCATTGCAGACATTGGTAGAAAGTTGTTTTTCTCAGTCTTTAGCCTTTATTATGTACCTGGTGCCGAAACATCTGTTCACTGAAAATTACTCCATTGCCATGTAAGAATAGGCTTTGTAATCTTAATTTAACACCTGGGTCTTAAACTAGTCATGTAGGCTGCTTTTAGAGGAGGTGTTTATGGTGCAGAGAGAAAGATTAGCAGATGTTTCTTTTCCGTCTGTGATAAGTGTCTAAAGGAAGTCAGACAAACTCTACGCTAAAGGAAATATAATTTTCACTTTGGGTTTCATAATTTCAATTGACCAGTAGTCTTAAAATATTGTAATATACATTGATTGTTTCCAGAAAATTACCCTTTTGGCAAGGTCTGCTAGTATGTTAAAAAGCAGCACAACTCTAGTAATTCTTATCTTAGCACTCGTACTGAAAATCATAACGCTGAGGAGTTAGCAATATGCTTACAGAGTGATTTGAATCAATAGCTGATTATTCAGAAGAAATTTGCTGGCTCTGCAAAACTTTCAACCTAACAAATTGCTGAATGGTTTTATCATCACAGTGCCTCACTACCAGCAGGACATGATGCCAGGAAGTCATGTTTGAACAAACCCTTTGGTTTTTTGCTGCAGAGGAGTTAAACATTTGATGATCTCCATCCCCGATCTCAAGCAGTAAAGAAAATATTTCTGCAAAAATTATTTCTGTTCGTGTAGGATGATGTATGACACCCGCTTGTTCCTAGCATCCTGCAATAAGGCATTAAACACTCAGACTGATCTTCATACAGACCTTTCAGTATCCATCATATCATCTCAGCTGTAGTATCAACTGCTCTGACACACATTAGTTTAAGTGATATGCAAATATGTCACATATTAAATTACAGTTTTTCAAATAGAATTGAGTTCTAAATATTTAAAAGTAGAGGGAAAGGTAGCAGAGCTGTCAGAGTACGTGAAAGATGAAGTGGTTTACAGATCCTTGTGAGCTTGAAGCAAACCACTTGAGCTAGTCATTTACTTCTTTGGGATTTCTCCCCTTAGGTTTCTACAAGCCTACATTCAATAAACATGTATGAGTGTGACTTTTATCTTTAAGATCAGGAAAAAACATTATTGAAAGAGAAATGCATTGATCAAGGTGGTATAAAAATTACTGGTGGATACTCTCTGTGCATGCACATGTGTGCGCATGCGTTTGTGAAGAGATGTAGCAGATGATCTTTTGCAGTCATAAGTTGCTAATCAGCAGATCTTGACTGAAGAATTTGGCTAGAAAATTTTGCTGTCAAAAATGTGATTTCACTTAAGTCAGAGTATGCCACAGAAGAATGTCTGATTGTGTTAAACACTCAGTTAAAGAAAACAATACACCCAGTTCCAAAATGACATTTTGAAACAGAAACCTATTGTTTAACTTAGCAAATGCTCCTTTGAAAACCCTCAGATCTTTTGACCAATGATTTCAAAAACTTCTTTTCCTCTGCTATATTTTCTATGGGTGGTACTCCAGTACTCTGCTCTGCTTACCCAGGGACAGATCTGATCCCCGTCTAACTGATCTTCAAAGCAAGCAGCCCAGTCTGTGTTAACTTGCAGCCCTTCACCCTGGCCTTCGTCCACTCCTGTATGGAGGGAGAATAATCAACCATTTGTCTTGAAGGCTATTTCCAATCCAAACTAGTTAAGGCATCTAAATGTCTCGCAGTAAACTCGGCATCTGTGTGGTTTTACAGCCCAAAATGAATCACTGTTCCAACTTTCTAGTCACGTAAGCATAGGTAAGGCATTTGAAAAGGGCTTGCAGGACTTTTATGTCTTTCCCTATTCCACAGATACTATGTTAGGTGGAGTATAAAGCCATCACTAGCTGCTGGATAATGCTGGAAATGCTTCAGCATCCCTAGATGTGCCTGCCTATTTCTTGTTGTTCTTCTTGGGGAAAATTAAATAAACCAGGCATATGCTACAATTAGATGTGGTATAGCTACTCAAGTGTTAGATCAGACTTACAAGTGTGCTGGTTAGAGCCAAAATCTCCAGAACCAAGCTATACTTTGAAGATTGTGTTTGTGTTAGCCTGTTTGAGTATATCAGAAGCAAAACTGGTGTAACAGAGAGCATCATTAGCATGGGACTGCATAGGAGTTGGCTCACATGGTGGCCACAGGAATAGTTGGACATAAACAAAGGAGGTGGTAGAGGAGCAAGAACTCTACTGTGGCTAGATGTGATGCTGGGGTACTTGGGCCAAAAGCAATGCTTCACATGGCATACTGGATCATTCTGGCATGGCGTTCACTCTGTTCCTAGCAGGTGATGGGAATCAAGGTGTCTCCTGTTTTCACATCCCTTTTGATTGGCGGTGATAATCAAATGTCACATGAATCCTTTTGGTGGATGTGCACCCACCGACGTGAGTGATGGATGTGTAACTGGGCACACAATTATTCTTCCATGAGCTATTTGCCAATCTTGTGTTAGCCTTTTCCAGTTGACGCCAGCTAGGAGGTCCTCTGTTCGTTTCACATGGATCCTGCTGCTGTCACTGTGCTTTTGTCCCTTTAGGACAAAGTTTCCTTTTTGTCACTTTGTGATAAAGTTGTGCCCTGAAATCCCACAGAGGCTGAAGCCAGCGGGTGCTTGGTAAGCGGCGTTGCATGAGGCAAAGAAGTGAAACCTGTGCACTGAGCTATTTACCTGGTGGCCCGCGGTGTTCAAGGCGCTCCTCACTACCTAGAAGGCTTTATAGGATCTTGTCCCTGGCTTGCTTACCTCCTCTTGAGAAGTCACCACAGCTGAAGTCAGTTGAGGGTTTGATCCCCACCATGTATAGGGAAGATGCTCTCTCAAGGGCCTTGGATGTGCTCCATGCCAGGGTGTGAAACAGCCTGTTGGTGTTGGCCAGGGCATAGGATATAGGACTCCTCTACTAAAGGCATTGGAGATGGTGAAGGTCCTGTTCCACATGGCCTTGGAGGGCAGAAGAGCAGTTTCTGTGGCTTTCTGGCTGGCCAAATTTAGTTGTTAATGCTGTGTCCAGAAACTGGGACCCAGCATCTCATAGAAGCACTCAGAGACTGACTCTAGTGAGGAACAGAGATGATTTCAGCTGTGTCTGAAGCGCTTAGCTAAGGTCATCTAGACTCTAAAAAAGAAGATCACATGGAACCAAACACTGGCACGCACATGTCATTTGTGAGATGAAAGGTTTGCTCACAGGATGTGAGCTGTACGAGGAGCAGTGATGCTTTTGTGAGAATTTAAAAAATGTTTCAGTCAGTGCCACAATAAGGAGTTGTCTGAGGGCTGCAGCTAGAGAGACCATCCTACCAACATGTAGAAATGCCTCCCAAATTTTCAAAATGGAAAGAAAATAAAATCTACTGGAATCTTCTTCTTCCAGTTCTGAGGGAGGCTTTCTCTTGTTTTCCTTTATGTGGTTTTACTTAAAAATAGAGATAAAATTATCTTCAGTTTTACGTTTTGGTTTGAAAGCTGGTGTGGTCCTGTGCACAGTTAATGACTTTGGAAGATCATGAAGAAAGAGCAAGTGTGAAACCAGCCCCTTTGAAAGCCATTTTATATATGTCGGATTCACACTACTGAAGTAATGCAGAGCCAGCATTGCCTGCTTCTGAGCTGCTTAGAGCATCCTAAACCAGATAAATAACCCACAGTAATGTTTCTAGCTGCCTTGTACAATTTTCTTATGGGTCCCACAAAGCTCAGTTTGGAAGTTTTGTAGAATTCTAGAAATGTCACGATTCTTCCAATTGTTGTGTTGTATTTAGAATAAATTACTTCTTTGCTCTTTGTCATCTCCCAACAGGCAGCCATGGAGTTCGGGTTTTCACTTTGAAAATGAGTTAGTACTTAAATTCTCATTTCCCCTTCCCCAGCATTTTCTGGCTCCAAACATTTTGGAATCCACATTGCCATGTAAATGCTGCTAAAGCCATGTCATCTGCCTTTCCTGAACATGCAGGTATTCAGGAGTAGAATTACCAGCCCAGTTGGGGTTTTTTTTCACTTTAAGCTTTTTAAATCCTCAAGTAAATATAGTGATCTGATTTGCCAGCAGCAAGTATTCATGCAATTTGATCAGATCTCAGGATCTTTTAGAAAAACCACATGCCATTTAGCCTCTTTCTATGCAGAGGAATTTGGACAATTCATCATTATACCGAGGGCCTTATTAGTTGACAGAAGGGTTAACTGACCTCCTTCAAACAGGAACTCAACCGTTTGCCTGCAGGGAACATATTCCATGGTGAGTTGACTACTTAAGCACTTTCGATGTAAAGTAAAAACAATCTCTTGTGTCAGGGCATAATTCAAAGAACAAAGGACCATTTTGCTCAATTGTGCAGGCAGCAGAAGTTATTTTTGTCTTTTGCCTATCATATTCACATTGTACAAGAAAGTCATTTTGTTGAGGAGCGATTTGTTCTGCTGAGGCTCTTTGTGTAATTTTTGAACTGAAGACCACCACTGTGTTTTGGCATTGAAGCAAACAATGTATAATCTTGAAAACGGCTTTGTGTTTTGCCCTTTTTGCAAGGGGCCATGTGCTTGGGGTGCATGAATTGATTTATAGACCTTTTTGAGCCATTACCCTCCTTCAAGGATGCCTGGTAAATGGATGTGTAGCACAGTCCTTTTCCTGTTCAAGGAATGTGTGCTTGACCTGCTTCGGGTGTACTCTGCCACAATGGTAGGTAGGTGACCTGCCTATTTTCAAGGCCTCTCTTTTTGTTCTTTGCTGCCATCCCTTTATTAAAAGCTTTGCAGGTTGGTAATTTCCTCTGCTGCTGCTGCCTGCCTAATTAAGGAGGAGGAGAGGTCAAGTGACAGCCCTGCTGCATGGAAACACTTCTCCTGATAGCGTTATTGTGTACGAAGTGTGTCTGTGCTTGTAGAAATGACCATGCATCAGTAAGTAACTTCTCTTCATGGCCTGTTAGTGCCGAAGAAGTGCGTCTTTATTCTAAAATCTTGTGTAGGAAAAAAAAAAAAAAAAAAAAGGGTGTTGCCCAAACCTTATCACTCCAATTTGGCAACCACCTGGAGCCCCTGGGTCTTACCTGAGTAGCATATAAAGATAGGTAGGTGTTCAGTTACAAAAATAAAATAAGCATGAAAGTCCATTTCAGGAAGGTGTGAATACTAACTCCTGAGTTGGTGCTCAAGGCATGAAATAATTTAAAAAAAAAAATAAATCTGTTAATCATCCTCATTCCCACTTGAGGGTGACAAGCAGTGTGTAGGCTCCTGGTCATTAGCACCTATGTTGGAGAAGACTACTCTCTTCTACCTCAGACAGGGCTGCCCATGACCACATTATTTGTTCTATTCTACTTTTCACTGCCTGATTTGTTTTTGCATTTTCTGTATACCGAAAACGTCAGCCCAGTGCGAGGCTCCTTGAGGCATGTTGTGAATGTTTTCCCGCCATCTGTGGCAGGAGCATGTCCTAAGCCAGGCGCTGTACCTCTGCATAGAAGAACTCTCAAGGGCTGTTACTCCAAAAATTTGTTACATACTTCTTTGAAGCCACCTCAACTTTTAGCACCCACAGTGTCTTGTGGTAGGGAGCTCTGCCACTTAGTTAAGTGCTGTGTAGTCAACTATCTCCTTTTATTGTGCTGTTTGTGGGAGGTGCAGGGGAGGGTGGTTGATTTTTGATCTGCTGGATTCCTCAGTTGACCCCTACTCCTGTGCTGGAGGAGACAGTAAATGGTTGTTCCGTGTTCACTTTTTCTATTTCACTCATGTTTTGCTCTTAAACCCCTGTGCTATGTGCCTGCCTGTTGCTTATTTTTCCTGTCTGGAAAGTCTTACTCTACTTACTCTTCATTGCAGGAGTGAAACTGCGATCTTTGTCTTCACCTGCTATCTAACTGACATCCAAACGTTGCAGGAAGTGTCCATCCTTGCTCCATTATTGTGCCTGTTTCTGAGATGCGCAAATCCTGGTCTCCCCTAGAGTTATTTCCTTGTCTCTCTCTCCCCTTTCACAGTCAGCCCTGGTTCCCCCATACCCAAGCAGAGACATCCATAATTAGCTGATGATAATTCAGACGCAGACCACTTCGATACTCATTTCCCTACCTTATTACAACTGGCTGAGGTTTTTTTTCTCCCTGCCAATGTCAATGTCATTTCCCTCACCATAGCCTTCATGCATTCCTTTTTCTCCTTCTAGCTTGTGATTGCAACCCTGGTGGCATCCAGACCCCGCAATGTGACCGTGCCACTGGGCAGTGCATCTGCAACGAAGGGGTGGAAGGGCCACGCTGTGACAAGTGCTCCCGGGGCTACTCGGGCTTCTTCCCCGACTGCGTGCCATGCCACCAGTGCTTCGCCCTCTGGGACGTGATCATCAGTGAGCTTGCTAATAGGACCCAGCAGTTCCTGGATAGGGCTAATGCCCTCAAAATCACTGGAGTCACTGGCCCATACCAGCAGACACTCAACACCCTGGAGGAGAAGCTCAGTGAAATTAAAACCATCATCGCTCAAAATCCAGCTGCTGAGCCCTTGAAGAACATTGGGAATCTCTTCGAGGAAGCAGAGTGAGTACAGTCACGGTTACGTGGGTAAGTCTAGCATGGGAAGGAGTGGGAGTGCCAGCGAGCTGGGATTTACTTGAGTGTCTGATGCCCCCACGCTGAGCTGAGGACGCTCCAGCTCCACTCCTCCAGCTAAGCAAGGTATGCTGTGGCTCCTGGTGCTACTGGAGCACCTTGCCATGCTCAGCACCGGCAGTGAGCATCCATCCCACGAGAGGAAACCTGGCCAGGGAAAGTAGGAGCAGCGCAGCTACCATGCTCTGGGCAGGGGCTGTCCTGCTCCCACTGCGCACCAGGCAGCTAATTACTGCAGAGCCACTCAGGCTTGCCTTGCGCTCCCCCGGGGCAAAGGACAAACACTGCTATTATGTGAGAGGATGAAAAGGGGAGAGATTAAATTCCTGGATTTCCGTGTGTAGCCCATGAGTTGGAAACTTGGGCTCACTTCTGTACTCTTGAGCGTGTGTGGGGGGAAGCACCAGCTTTATAACAAGGATTGTTTCCATTTTTCTCAGAGTAGGAGCCTTGTATTTTGGTTTACAGCTAAGCATACAAAAGATGGTAGTTTGTGCTTTTGGAGATGGAGCAGTTTAACATCGAGTAGGATTACAGATGCTTTCTAGCACTGTGTGCAACTGCTCGAGCTTGCCTGGGCATTGTAAAGGGGACTGCACAAAGCAAAGGGGTGAGGATTAAAGCACAAATGTCTCAATTAGGGATACGCTTGTGCCCTGGAGGTCCCCCTCTCCGGCTGGAGAGCTGGGGTTGCTGCTGCATTTGGGCTCTGTGTACTGAGGGAGGTCAGAGCAGCTGAGGGGCTGCTTTTCCCTAACGTATGTATATATGTATCTGTCCTTGCTCTCTGGTGTATACAAGTACTGGGCTTTGAAGGACTCCTGGAAAACAGCAGGCTGTTGGGCTATTGAGAGAGCTGTAAATTGATCACAGAGCTTAAGTACTGCCTGATGCTTTCAGAATGAGGAAACACTGGGACTGGTGAGATCACCATGGATGGGAATAGCTTCCCATGCCCACTTCTGTTCTGCAGCAGCACTGATGTGTAACATACACTTGCCTTGCCTTTTAGGGTTATCCCACTAGCTAAAGCCCGCTCTGTGGCTTGCTGAGGCCATGCTGAAAGCTGAGGGCGGGAGGTTTTTCTTCACAGCCCTAGAGAAATGGCTGGTAAGGAGGGATCTTTACAGACGAGTTAAAAGAATCCATTGTGTTAAAACTAAGGCTTCCCCCTCACTTCCTGAAGTTCAAAACTGTCCCATGAGCTCGTAGTAATCAAAACTGCATTTGTAGCTGTGTGGGATGGGAAGCAAATTATGTATGGATCATAGTAGTCAACTCTGACCTATGCAGTTGCCATGATACAAGAGCATTACACCAGTCCTCTGGAATCTGCCTCCAGTTAATCTTACACAAAGCAGCTGTTTTCTGAGCAATTTGGTGCTTTGAGTTTATAAACGTGCTGTAGATTAAAAAGTAGTTTTGTATGATAAAGGAAACAAAACAGTATTCTAGGTAGGCATGTTGTTACAAATCACTTCCAGCTCCACCAAGGGAGGACAGGTCCTGCCGTGGGAGAAGCTCGGCAGGGCTGTAACCACTACTCTCCAGTGAACTGAAGCACCGAGGCTTACAGCCCTTCCTCCTCCCCCTGTTGAGTCCTATGCCTCTCTTTTACAGAAAGCTGACAGCAGATGTTACAGTTAAGATAGCCGACATAGAGGAAAACCTGTCAGCCTTAGCAGTGAAGAGCAATAGCACAGACAGTGACCTGAGTGTGCTGGAGACAGATGCCAAAAGCCTAAACCATGTCGTGAAAGAACTTGCAGAACAGCTAGAGTTCATCAAGATTTCTGATGTTCGGGGTAAGTGTCGCAGGGAGGGGGAGAAAGCAGTGGCGTAGCCGAAGATTTAATTAGTGCATGGTTTTAAATACCAGCTTAATCTTCTAACTTGTAATAAAACACAATTCCTAGGAGGGCAGCTTCTTTCTGTGCATTAGCAGAGCTGCTGATGCAGCAGGAATTTTGTTTTGCCCCCTCACCCCCTCTCTTTCCCTCTCCACTTTGCAAAGCCAGCTCAAGTTCTTGGGGCACAGAGTTGTCTTAAAGACTCTTGATTAATACATTTTAGACAAGACACAACAGATGAAAGTGTGGCTGATTCCAAGATACATCTGGACAACTCCCCAGCTCTCCCCAGTCTATTAAACTGCTGATTCTGGTTGGAAAAATTACCTGGGTCTTGGTGACTAAGAGCACACTGTAAGGGCTCAGTTCTTCTGAGCCCCCAGAGCCTTGCATGCCTATTGGCACATTGACGTGGGCCAAGAATCAAAATTTGCTGGAGAAAGAGGAATGTCACCAAATTCTTTAGAAATTTTGAAAGCTGACTTCATTCCAACTTGAAACAAATTATATTTTTTTTTAAATTTCCTGCTTTGTGGGAAGTCTGAGATTGTTTTCAATGAAATGTGGGGTTTTGCAGGGCGAGGCAAGTAGGATGTGGAACAGGGGAGTTCCCAACTTCTGGCATCCTGCAGAGGAAAGCTTCCCCAAGGTGCAGAGTGTGGCTACCCCCACGGGGTCCCTCGCACCCGCTCAAGGCCTCTCCGGGAGTTGTCCCAATCTAACAGTTCCATAAATCAACATCTTTCGTCAAGCAGTTGTTTCTCAGGAAGGTCTGACCAGTTTCCAAGCAGTGACTCCATAAGCCAGACATCCCAGGGCAAGCAACAAGAACTAACGGGATAAGTGAATCCTTAGAAAACAGGCTGTTGCCCTATAAACCTAAAAGGCTGCTCTCCTTTTGTCCTCAGGGCAAACAGAATTCAGTCACTAAGGTCAGAGAAAGGCTTAACTTCAAAATACAACAAACTTGACATACTGTTAACCAAGTAAAAAAAAAAACAAAACTTTTTTTTTTTTTTTATTTCCCACAACAGGCCAAATTCTGGCATCCTTGCAATGGCACTGAATATAGCTGCAAAGGCTAGCATTTCATCTAACTTGCTATTCATATCGCTAACCCTGATATGTCATCTGCCGGCCTCCATAATATAAATTACTTTGAGTTACTTAACAGATTTCTGAGCAGCTCCATCTGATTTCTGCAGGAGCCTTGGATAGTATCACCAAGTATTTCCAGATGTCCCTGGAGGCAGAGGAGAGGGTCAATGCCTCCACTGTTCACCCCGATAGCGCTGTGGAGCTGTCAGCACAAACGCGGCAGGAAGTAGAAGACTTAATCAATGAGAAGGAGGCCCAGTTCAAGGCTAAACAAGAGGAGCAGTCGCGCCTTCTGGATGAACTCGCAGGCAAACTGCAGAGCCTGGATCTCTCTGAAGTGGCTGAAAAGGTACGCAGATGAGAATCGCTGGTACAACAAAACCTGTAGCAAAAATAAAGTCAGGTTTGTGAAGAAGCAACAGGCAGGGAGGAACTGTTTAGAGCTTGACAGTGTGAGATACACAGTTTGTTCATGAAAAATGCATGTTTCTTGGATGACAGGGTATTTTGTGGGCTAGAACAGGGCCGTTTAATTGGTGGGCTCTGAGACCTAGTGGCTTTCAGGCACCAGCCTTCCATGTTGGTCTCCCACCTACCCTTCCCAATCCTCACAAAGCAACGATCTTTTAATCACCCTGGCTTTAACCCAAAGCCCTTTGCTGTGGACAGAGCTCCCACGTGCAGAAAAGTGTAGCGAGTCTGCTGGGCTGAAAGCCATCCTCTTAAGCCTGTCCTCAGTTCACGTGCTTGCTTTCTCTAGGCTACTCTCTTCCTTTCTGCAGCTCTGTAGGGTACACGTTATGCCTGTGCAGCGCCCAGCCAGGCAGCGCTTCTACTCACACCAATGGGCCACCCTCCCCAGCATCATCATGTTCCCGTTCTCGTGCTTGAGACAAAGCAGAACCTCCAGGGAGCTGGAGTCAAAAGGGCATTTTCTCTGTTGAAGGTGCCTGCTCATCTGTAAATATGATCAAGGGTGGCTTCTTCTTGGGAGAGGCTGGGTGTTCCCTTGTTTTTGCTTTGAAGTCGGCCAGCTGCATTCAGAGAACAATCCTGCATGAAGGCAGGCTGCAGGGGACTGCTCATTAACTCCCCTGGGCAGGCCCGGCCTGTGTTAGAGGATGAGTTTTTCACAGGCCGAATTGTCCCGTCCTTTACAACTACCGTCATCCCCCCCGACTCCCCCAGCCCTTCTTTTTTCTCAGGACAGAAGAAAGAGACATCTTTCTGTTTAGCTTCCCTTCCCCTACATTCCTGCCTAACTGTTCTTGAGGACTGAAAATCTTGGGTAGATGTTTATCAAGGCCATAAACCCTGAGTTGCTTGGAGGTGTAATCATGGGACACCGCACACCAAAAAAAAGAATCTTTTTGCTTTCTAGCTCCTGCTGGGTTGCATGCCAAACAGGTAAGAGGGACTCATTTACACTTCACAGGAGACAGCTGCAGCTAACCTGGCACAGCCTCTAGGTTTTCCCAGAGAGGTTTTTTTGGCTGCAAAGTACATCGGTTAGCGACTATCATTTGGCAAAAGGGGTGGGGTGGAAAGGGAAAAGAACCTTACAGGAATGGGGAATTTTCCAATTTTCCCTCTTGCTAAAACAACTCCTGAGTGATTTCATTGTCCAGCCAATTGACCAAGTAGTGGATAATTCTCAGTACAATGTTGCTGATTGAAGTGGTTTTGCCTTTTTTTTTGTTTAAAAAAAAAAGTCTACCCTGAAATTTTCTGTGAGAACACATCCTTGACAAAGTTAAAAAACTGGAAAAATGGAAAGATGAAATCAGAGCAAACATTTGGTGGAGCACAGCTTTTTAAGGGAGATGAAAAAAAGTTTCCTGTTCAACTTGGAGCATTTCAGCTTCTATTACACTTTTAGGGCATTAGAGCAAAGGAAAAGATACTACTCTGCACCAAACACTTTCTTCCTTAGAAAATAGTTTTTCCTCCAACAGTTGTGAAGACACAAGGCACACAGACAGTAGTAGCTTCCAGCTTTAAACCAAACCTTAAAGGCAGCTTTCTAGTGAAAGATGATGTACAGGAAAAGTGGATGATGAAAGCAAGGCAAGGCTTCCCTTGTAACCTCCAGCTACTTGAGCATCAGGGAGCTGCATATTTGTAACCAAGTTAAAGACAGGAAGGTGCAGGGGGCACAGAAGAAAGATTAAAGTCACACCGGTATGAACCTGCTGCAGGAACCACCTCCAGCCTGCAGCTCTACTTTAGCTTCCTTCCTTGTGGTACTTGGGATGCTACCGCAAGGGGCAGAAACAACATAGCGTTTCTGTCATGGTAGAGCAGTGTCTGACTCCATCCCCCTTGCAGCTCGGCAATAGCAATAAAGCTGTGACTGTTTCCCTTGTCTAATGTGTCTCTGCAGACATGTGGCACTCCTGTGGGAGCTTCTTGTGCCGAGTCCGAATGTGGTGGTTTAAACTGTCGAACAGATGAAGGAAAGAAGAAGTGCGGAGGACCTGGCTGCGATGGGCTGGTGACCGTAGCTCACAACGCCTGGCAGAAAGCCATGGATTTTGACAGAGACATCCTCAGCGCATTAGCAGAAGTTGAGCAACTCTCCAGAATGGTAATATGCCAAATCAATTCTCAGATATTTAAAAAAAATGAAAAAAATCTTCAGTTGTAACACAAGTTTAGACACATTCACAAAGTATGTGCCTGGCTTACTTCAAAATATTTCTTTTCTGTTGCGTAACTTCATCGTGCTTGTAAAGATCCTCAGAAAGGGAGCTTGCTAAAGTGAAGCTGCATGGATAACTCTAAACATTAGCCTGAGTTGTTTAAACTAGCATTGGTGGTATGGATTGTGGCCAGCTTTTAAAAGTGTTCTGTGAGTTTTATGAGAAAAAGCATTTCTCATTACTATTACCTCTGAGGCCAACTGAATTTTTGTTTTAAAACAGGCCTTTTAAAGCACAAGCAAATATGCAATCAACCCTTCAATTTTCCTCTCTTTAGGTTTCTGAGGCGAAACAGAGAGCTGATGAAGCAAAACAAAACGCACAAGCAGTTTTGCTCAAAACCAATGCTACAAAAGAACAAGTGGACAGAAGCAACGAAGACCTGAGAAATCTTATTAAGCAGATTAGAGACTTCCTAATGCGTAAAAACCTTATATTTAAATTATATTTTAATGCTAGGTTTGTGACAACTAGCTTTAGCTCTGAATCATCCTCTAAGGGGTAATGCAATAGTTGTGTGTTTCCCCCTGCCTTCAGCCAGACTTAGTGTGTATGATGAAATCTGGAAACAAGAGAAAACCGAGACAATAGGAAAAGTGAGAGCAAACTGTGACATGTTGTTGTGTTTGTTTCAGCTGAGGCTGTTGTTCCTGCAGTTGCTTGCCAAGTGTGTTCATAAGTTCTGGCTAGAAAGATGAAGTACTATTAAAGGGGAGGAAAGTCAGAAACTGTGAGTTTATCTCTCGGTAAGGAGGCAGGTAAAGGTTAAATGAGGGCCTTGTTCTCTAGCGAGTGACAGCATGGCCAACCCATTCCTTCCCTGTTTGCACAAGGCCGAGTATACTGTTAGCACAAATATATTCATGTGCAGCTGCTGGCTTCGTTTCCTGTGGGCTCGTGGGCCCCAGCTTGGTGTAGCTAATCACCAAGATCTTCAAATGGCTTCCAAGAGAGCTGTGCCAGCAGGGCCTACGCGCCTGCTGGGCCTCTCCTGGGAGGGAAATTTCACCCTAAGAAAGCAGTTTTAACACCTTGATTTTCTGTAAGTCTGGAGGAGGAACTTTCCCCATGATTTTCCTTCTTAAGGGAGCAGCTGGACAAGAATTTGAGTACTAAGACTTGACAGGGGGAAGTTTTCAGATACATCTTTGTCATTTGTGTCCATCTACTAGAAGACAGCGCTGACCTGGATAGCATTGAGGCAGTGGCTAATGAAGTGCTGAACATGGAGATGCCAAGCACTCCGCAGCAGCTGCAAGCCCTGACAGAAGATATTCGTGAGCGTGTAGAAAGCCTTTCTGATGTTGAGGTCATTCTGCAGCAGAGCGCTGGAGACATTGCCAGGGCAGAAATGCTATTGGAGGAAGCTAAAAAAGCAAGGTATGCAACCTTGTTCTGTATTAGCTGCTTTCAGTCACCCAGAGTTTGAATGAGACTTTCATTTCTTTGTATCAGAAAATGCTGAGTTTAACTTTCCCTGATGTAGATTCTCATTCCTTCACTAAGGGGCAAAAATGGCCCTTTGCAGTGTATGACGACTATGTTTTCCAGTTCCAAAGTAAAAGCATTTTTAGCATTAACATAGTTTTGCTCCACAGCAAAGGTGCAACAGATGTTAAAGTCACTGCAGATATGGTGAAAGCAGCACTGGAAGAAGCTGAAAAAGCTCAAAATGCAGCTGAAAAAGCCATCAAGCAAGCTGATGAAGATATTAAAGGAACTCAAGACCTGCTGACCTCAGTGAGTTCTTTACGAGTATTTCTTAAGATATAGAAACAGCACCAAGTCTGATATTTAGAAACGGACATAAGCCTGTCTAGGGAAGACTCTTGGGTACTGCAAATCAAAGACTGCACTTAAAACGAATCTAAACCATTCTTGCCTTCACATAAACTTTTGCTCTTAAAAAAAAAAAAGGCTTTTCTCTCCCCATACCCAGCACCACTGAAGTTAAATGAGCAGGGTTGTAGCCCTCTAACCCAGCAGGTGTGCCAGGATCCCTGGAAAGTTATACCTGTCACCACATTGGTAGTGTATTGGCGTAACCATGCTATCAGTGTCATCCACCACTGCAGCACCAGACTAAAATAAATGAATGCTGGATTACAGTATTAATTGCTGTAGCCTTGTCAGATAATGTATTTTCAGACTTCATCTTATAGCCCTCGTAAGACCATAGCGCTATCTATACCCAGGAAGCTTGGCCAGCTTAGAAGATATGCAGCTTCACAGGCCCATTATTAAATGAGGGAGTGAAATGTCTTAAGTTTTGCCTGTGGATTAGGCAACTCTGGCATGTGTAATACAATCAGGTTATTTTTAACGATGTTTCTTAATACTTTTGCAGCCCCATATGTACCCCATCTTCAAGCAATGGGCTTTTTCATCCTGACTGCAATTGGCCATTTGTAACAAAACTAAAACACTGGGTTTTATATCCCATCTATGGACATGAACTAATTAGTTGATCAGGGCTTATCCAGAAAGCTTACTATTCAGTGTCTTTTGAAAATGTAACTGTTGTCCCTCTCTGTTAGATTGAATCTGAAAATGCAGCATCTGAAGAAACATTGAACAATGCTACCTTACGTCTGTTTGAGCTAGAGAAGAGTGTTGAAGACCTTAAGCAAAAGGCTGCTACAAATTCAGAGAATGTGGACAATATAGAAGAAAAAATTATTACTGCCAAACAAAATGCTGAAGAAGTCAAAAAGGTAAGAAGCTCAGGAAGGGTGTTAAGGGAAACACCCCTGGTTTGGCTAAAGGAACATTAGTGAATACATGTGATCTATTTAATTTATTGGTCAAGTACCATGGACCAAAAAAAAAAGGTACTTAATGCACTTAGCAAAGATAGCTGCTTTTTACTTACTTTGGTACCAGATACAGAGAGAAAGTAGTGTTGGGAAGTTTTTGGGTTCTAAAATAGTTGCAGGAAATCTGTCATGCTGTCACACTGGCAGCCTTTCATAGATTTGTTTCTGTCCCTCAGCTTTACTATCTGCCACAGGAGAACTGGTAATTTTTTTTCCCCTTCCACAGGGTATTTATGGTTCTATGACAATGATAGGTTGGGGATAAACAACCCAGAATTTGGCATGTACAGAATCAAGCAACAAGAAAAATTGTTAGCTCAATATAAACCAGAGTAATTTCTAAATATCAGAGATGCAAAATTTGCTCTGACCGTATGGTGTTGCTGCCAATGTCTGCTATACACTTTTGTAATAGCAAAGGAATACTCATTAACAAGACAATTGATAAATCTGCCAAAGGAAGTTTCATTGCTCTGATCTGTTGTCTATAGTTAGCCCAGCAGTCTCCGGAGAGGCATTTTCTGCCAGGAGAGATGTATTATCCATCAAATCAATTATTTCCAAACACTAAGTAGTATTTCAGGTGGCTGTCAAGTAAACACAAGAGACTTCCAGTACTGCTACAGCTTGTTAACTTGCTTATTGGTTGAATTCAGTTAGGTCATAGGACTTCTTAATCTTAACCTCATAGAGAAAAGCACAGCTGAGAAACCAACTTCATGACTTCTCCAGCACCTTCACCTACACAAACTAGGCAGCTGTTCTCGTTACTGAAAGAGTAACAAGGGTATTCCTCCCCAAATGCAAGCATTCAGCCAGCAGCAGGGCCAGTTCCTTACCACATGCAGCTTTCCAGCTGAACTAGGGGCCATGGCTTCCGTTAGTTACAGAATCACATAACTGAATCCCATCAAGACTTGCCAAGTGTTGGTACTAACGCTGTAAAACAGCCACAGATCTGCAAAAGTGCAACTGATGAGTCTTCACCCCAACTCCTTCAGTCCAGAATATGAAGTAGGAAATACCCCAATACTGTGTAGTCTCTCCTTACACCCGGACGGGTAGATAGAGGGAGGAAATGCAAACTCCCACTGCATTGTCTTTTGAATGAGCTCCATCTTGTGTTTGAACCTGGAACAACAGGTCCTCAATACCGAGCTGAACGACAAGTACAAAACGGTGGAAGATCTCATTGCGAAGAAGACAGAAGAGTCAGCTGATGCTAGGAGGAAAGCCAGCATGTTGCAAGATGAAGCTAAAGCCTTGTTGGCTCAAGCAAACACCAAACTCCAGCTGCTCAAAGGTAAGGCTGTTCTGAGGAGGTAAGTTGTCATCTTAGAGTACATGAAGCAATGTCATGCTGTTAAACCATCAGCAGCGGGGTGGGGGGGAAAGGAAGTTAATTGTTTGTTACTGAGGTTTGATTTGCTTTCCTTATTCTTATGGACACAACATAGCATTTTGAATCAAAGATGTCTATAAAAAAGCCAAAACTTACAGTGAGACACAAACTTCTGGTATGGCACCTATCACTGCTCCAAGAACCCCTACAGAGAAGGAGCATAGCATGCTTAGGACAAGGTCTAACCCATTCAAGCAAGACCCCCATCTTCAAACAATACTCTCCCCACCCCAGAAAGCTATTAAAACAAACGGCAATCAGGATACATCAGTTCCAGTTTACAGATTAATTTAACATTTCCCATTGCCAATTAAAGTTGATTGAAACAGGAGGGGGCAATCTGCCCATAACTACCAGGGAGGGAGCTAAGTTTTCCTTGTTTTTGCCAGGCCAGGAACTCGTTCTTCCCCTTAGCTGTTCCTGCGCAGTTACAAAACTCACTGAACAGTCTTAACCATAGCAAGCTAAAACATTTCACTGTTCTGTAAAAGTGACCATACAGCACAGAATGACAATTATTTTCAACATGAATCAAAATATACTTTTGGGTTTCCACTTACGGAAAGTTACTTCCTTGTTGCTTTATATACCAGTGTTAAGGAAACAAGAAGGTACCATTCCATCCTTTTTTTTTTTTTTTCTCTCTAATCAGATTCTCTTCCGCAATAAAAATAAATTTGAGTAGTAGTTTATCCGGAACAATAATGACTTATATTTTACTGCATTAAAACACCCCTAATTAAGCTGTTTTTCTCCTTTCTTTGCTGACAGACTTGGAAAATACATATGAAAACAATCAAAAAGTTCTAGAAGATAAAGCCAAGCAGTTGGTGGAGCTGGAAGAGACAGTTCGCTCCCTCTTACAGACAATCAGCCAGAAGGTTGCTGTTTATAGCACTTGCTTATGAACGGGAGTAGGAAATGCTTGTGTTCAGGATGGATTTTACAAGTATTACACTAGTTCTTTTTGACATTACACTAAGACCTGATAAAATGAACAGGTTTTATATTGACTTTCAAGTCACAGAACCAAAGACAAGTAACTTTTTGATGCTGAAAATAAACAGTACTTTTGTATCACTCTATGTACCTAGTATGACTCATTAAGTTCCTTCCTATTTTCAGTAGCTGAAACAGTAAATCAATTAAACCTTTAGCAAGTCTTGGTTTCAAACTGGCTAGAGAACTAATAAAATCTTGGCTCCAACTATGTAATTCTAAATAAGGGCTTCAATTACTAAGAAATATAGGATGGTCACTCAGAACAAAATTGAAAGTGAATGAAGAAATACCATCCTTGTGTGATTAGCTAGCATTTACACAACAGTACTCAAAAAGGATTATTTACCCTCTGCATGATACCCATTTAGGCTTAACACTAGTTTCACATCACTGATTATGAAACACTTGATATGTGAAGTGGAAACAGAGGTCAGCACTGAAGGGGTGAGTGTGGTTTACATTTCAAGCACCAAATTTAGGTTATAAACCAAGCTTGAAGGATCAAGACACTCTGAAAAAGGAACTACAAAAGTTCACAGGGCACTTAATGTGAATCAGTTAAGGAGCTGTATACAGACTTTGCTCTCTCACAACAGGTTGCGCTTAACAAAACACAAAGATGACTTTCTTTTCAAAGTGCAAGAGTAACATCCAGCTTACCATACTTCAGCTCAGTTATGTAGAACAGTGCACCTTCAATTGTATTGTACTGCACCAACTGATTTACAACATTCATCAGCTACACAAATTAGCATCCAAAACTGCAACGTGCATTTACACATCCTGACTGCCACTCTGACCTGAGGAATACATCTGCATATATACTTTGATCAGCACCTTACCTAACCTGGACTAATGTCAGCAAAAGTTAGTCAGGACAAGTATGGCAGAATATATCACTACCTAAGCAAACTGAAGACCGATATGTTTAAATAAATAACTACCCTTAAGCTCCAAAGGTTACAAATGCTACAGTAAAAAAAATCCACCACAGAAACTGATTACCATACCCTTAAGCTCCATAGGTTACAAATGCTACAGTAAAAAAAATCCACCACAGGAACTGATTACCATACCAGCATGAAACACCTTTTCACAGCCAGTTTTCTTCACAGCTGTTAAAAATATAGTCTGCAAACTTAGCAACATTCAGACTTAACTGCCATCAGACCATTAACAAGCAGCTCAGTAGCCACAGTAGTACTTTTAACTTTACAAACACTCTTTGTATGCTTAACTAGAACAGGAACAACAGCAAGAGAAATAACAATACAGTAACAATCTTAAGGCCTTGAATTTTATTTTCAAGTATTTGGGACACTATAGTCTCCAGTATAATTTTAGTAGTATTCTTGATTAAAGTTTCCCTGACTTTCCAAACTTCACTTAAGATATGTGAATTTGTAATTGATAAATCTCAAGGCTGAACTGCAGTAAGACTGCCACAAGTACTGTGGGAGGTCAGGGGAGCGGACACAAAACTGTTTCTGAAGAGCAGGCCTTCTAGGAAGAACTTGCAAAGCACAAGATTAATAGCATTTACCTGCAACGGGTAGAAGTGATTCCGAAATGCCTAGGTCTATCAGAACAATCAAGTTTTTCTTCTCTCACTATTGTCTCACCTTTGCTTTCCCTTCAGCAACTTCCTACTAACACCTGAAAGAAGATTCACATTAATTCACTTACTCCAATTCACAGATATGCTGGGTCATCTCATAGCCTGGTGATAACTTTAATGAGCTGTCATCATGGTTTAACCCTATCTACACTTAAAACAGGAGTTAAAAAAAAACCCACAAAACAAAATGAAGAACAGCATCACTGGTGTTTGTTGATTAACTGATATCTTAATAAAATGGTAACATTGGCATCTATTTCCATCATTCAGTATGGACACTGGATCAATACTTAATAAGCTCTAAAGAAAGGCAGGAAGATACAACCATCTTGTATATACACAAAACCAAGTAGCTTTTGCACCATTTTCTGAATGTGCATTTCTCACCTGTCGTGCCATTGGCATAATGAAAAAGGACATGAACAATACCAGTAGGTATTAAGGTTTTCTTCAAGACAGAAGAGCCTGGCAAAAAAAATTAATGGCACCCTGCAAAAGCAAACTTAAAATGAGCTAGTGGAATTGGGCACATTCCCTATACACTTTAGGGATATTCCAAAGACGCCATTTGTTTGTGAGTTTCTTCACGTATTTGACAACCTAGACACTAAAAGGAGTAACAGGGCCAATCAGCAAACAAAACCCAAGACCCTCCAGCCACGTTAAATATTTATTAAGCTCTCTTGCTACAAAAGAGACAGAAAGAGAGCACAAAATAGAAAACGGAAGAAGAGAAGAAAGTACGTCTTAATTGTGTGGAGAGCTGACACTGCAGCCCTTGTGTGTGGAAGGTGCAGAATAACTCTCATGTCATAGAACACCAAGCACTGCTTCACTACCCAGTTTTAGCATTTCAAGTTTAAGAGAGTTGGACAATGGACGCTTTAAAAACAGCAAAGATTAAGAAGCAGTAAGATTCATTTTTCTTCAGTCTTTCACTTCTCCATCAGCACTCGATTTTTCCCCTGATGAGTTTTCAATATGAAAACATGATGTGTGGAGAATCGCACACACACAGAGTAATTTTCTCTTTAAAAAGTCAGTATAATTTTAATGGATACACACGAGCCCCTCTTCTCCCAACACTCTAACAACACTACTAGGTCAAAACAAATTTTGGTACTTGTATGTAAGAAGTAGGTTAAATACTAAAGTTAATCCTTTCAGAAGGAAATGCATTTTTGTGCGGAAGTGACAGTGGCATTTTAAGTGCCAGCGGCATTATAAGTGCCAGCATTCAACGGATTTAGTCTACCACTACTTCAAATAAGAAAACACCAGGTATGCTGGACACTTATTCAGAGTTTTGATCAGCACACCTGATAATCCCATGCAGCAGCGAAATGTTTGGTTTTGAAGAAGAGAATAGTTCTTTCAAGCTGTTTTTCTGCAACATTCATCATGTAAATAAACAAATAATTTTAAGTATTTAATTTACAGAGACTGGATAATTCCACTTGTTCCAAACTCTACTTCTTTAAGTATCTGATGTTTAGAATGAAGATTCCTTTAATTCAGTCCTAAAATCGTCACTCAGCCTTCCATAAGGGCCCACAGTCCATTTTCAAAGATGTACTATACACGTACAAAGATCTGCTCTTGTATTTCAGAAGTTGATAGCTTTGCCAAAAGACGCTGCTAGGTTTGCTTCTCTGAAGGCTTCTGACACTGTCTGTAGAGAGCAAACACAAAAACGTACAAGTCATTAGCATTTACATGTGATTACACCATATCTGTGTAACCCTGGCATTCCAACAGTCCATTTAGAAAACACTTACTGGATGGGCATGGCAAACTCTGGCTACATCTTCACATGATGCTCCATATTCCATAGCAAGGGCAGCTTCATTAACCATTTCACCAGCACCCTGTAATTTAATGGTATTTGTAATTAGCACAAATCTTTATGCAGTTTTCCAGGTTCTCCTGAATCACTAACAGCTTGTAAATAAGCATCTTTTGCTAAAAAAGAAAAGTTGTATTATAACTAGCACTTCATCTGTGTTCTAATATAAAACATAAGTACTTAATCTATTTGGTGACTGTGCTCAAGCCTCGTGTAAACCTAAACATAATTCTTAATGAGAGTATTTTTTCTCTCATTTCTGAGAGTTGTGCAAAATCTGGGCATTTTTCCACCAGAAGATACTGGTTAGATAATACCCACATTCTCATCAAAGCTACTGTGTACATTATCACTGCTGAAACCTCCCCAAAAATTCAATGTCCTCCTGGAAAGTTAAGTAGATAACTAGATGAACAAAAGCATGTTACTACATCTGCACCCTTGTTTTTATTAATGTGAGTTGTATTTATGCATATTTACTCAGAGAAAATTTGAGGAGTCGAAAATAGTGAAATCTCCTGTTACATTTTTAGTATTCAGATCCACAATCATAAGATTTTCCCCCAGCCCTTCCCCACTGCAGAAAATTAGTCTGTCTCACACCAATAAACCTAAGTTGCCCTTCCTTTAAAAAAACGTTAAAAAAATGTTGATTTTTAAATGACTGGCATTGTGAGAGAAAACAACTAGCATCATCTTATTATGTATTCCTATCAGAAATTATGAGAATCAGATTCAGAAACAAAAAGCCTATCCACTAGTGTTGACATTATATCCATTCATAGAAAGAAAATTTCCTTTCCAGGAAAATGGAGAGCAGTTTTAGTGGTTCTCTTAAAGAAAAAGGTATGCAAAGATGCATGGAAGTGTTTCTGCATACATCTTTATGAAAAAAAAAAAAAGCTACAATAAACAAAACAGAGAGAGATTAGGATCTAACTTTGGACTGTGTGAGACAGCAGAAAATGGTACTTTTCCAAAATAGAATTTTCTGGTTTCCAATCTTTGCAAAGGATTCTTAATCATAAGTTCCATAAGTTACTGCCCCTAGATTTGGTGACTGCAGCACAAGGTTACCAACTTTGCTGAAGTCTGAAGTTCGGGGCAGGAGGGGGGCGGGGGGAGCAAAGAACACACCAATGAAAAAGCCACAGTCTGTTCAGCTTCCTCAACTTCCAGAACTTGAGTCAACAACTTCTGCTGTTCTACCAAGTATTTGGCAATATTCATTAAAAAAGCCAACCAAACAAAAAAAATCCTGGTCAGAGAAACTAATTCACACTAGCAATTCTTGGGGGAAAAAAATTAAAAAAAAAAAAAATGCTGGGTATAAGACCAAAGTAACAGAAAATGGGGAGGAGGGTAGGGCTGCAGAAGAGAACAGTAAATAAAAGTGACTATGGTAGACTCAAATCTACCTTCTTTTTACAAGCACTTCTCCTTACTTGACAACTACTTTGCAACTGTTCAACACTAAATAAAAGACCCTTACAAAGCCAAGACAGCAGCACAATTTACAATACTTACTGCGCCTAAAATGTGAGCACCCAACATCCTGTCTGTTGATTTTTGACTAAGTATCTTCACCATGCCATCTGTGTCAGCATTTGTCTTTGCTCTACTGTTTGCAGCAAATGGAAATTTCCCAATTTTGTATTCTATACCCTACAAAACAGGTATGTGTTACTGAGTTAGTGACCAACAAGAACAATGTAACCACAGAGACAACTTGCTAAGTACAAGACCAGAAGTCTTGTACTAGACACATAAGACGTACAGAGCAATGCATAAGAACAACCACCAAAAGAGGTATAAGGGGGATATTAAAAAAAGATCAATTAGCAAACGAACAATATTAACTTTACAGAAGAGAAGTCACTAAAGAGAACTGTGATCCTTGAGAGAGTGGCATGCAGGAGGGAATCATTGAATCATATATCCAGATGCAGGATTTCTCCTGCAAAAAGCAGCTAGATAAACTACTAGACAATGAAACCACGCCCAAGGTGGAAAAAGAGTTTTGCCTGAGAAGAAAACAAACAGTACCTCTTCTTTCAGCTGTTCTTCTGATTTGCCAACCCAGGCCACTTCAGGGTGAGTGTATATCACAGAGGGTACGCAGTTATAGTCAATGTGAACTGCTCCCCCAGCCATCCCTTCTACACAAAGAATGCCTTCATCCTCAGCTTTGTGGGCCAGCATAGGTCCAGCAACTACATCACCAATAGCATAGATGCTATCAGACCAATGAAACAGAATAAGATACTGTTTAAAAACATCCTAGCACACCTAGGCTACCTTATATAACAGATTAAAATGTGTTACTGAAAACTCTAATCAAAACAGATTAAAATACTAAATTTCAAAAGAAATACAAAGTATAATAGAGCAGTTTACACAGAATGACCACACTCGAAGAAGTAGGAGTGACATTAAATACACAGTAACTTTTAAGTTACAAAATTTCAAAGGTTGACTAAAAATCTTTAGTTCCTGAAATACACAGAAACAGAGTCTTCCCTGCAGAAAAGAAAGCTGTATTTTACAATTAAAAAAAAAAAAGAAAAAAAAAAGAAAAAAAAAGAGTGCTTTAGTAGGTCAAACTTTTAAAAGTAAGAGTTCTGCTTAAAAAAAAGTGAAAAATATTATTGAGTATTACTTACTTTGGAATTTTGGTTTGGAATCTGTTATTGACTGGGATTCTCCCCCTCTTATCAAGCTCAATTCCAATATCTTCAAGACCTAGATTTTTCGTAAAAGGACGTCTACCGATGCAAACTAGGAGCACATCACAAGTTATTACTTCTGCCTTGCCACCAGCAGCAGCTTCAACACTATAGAAAAATAAGTAGCAAAAACACTAAGCTGTGAACTTTCAGTGTTGTATTTCTCTGACTAGTAACTAATATGATCCAGCTGGTGACCTACTGGCTGGATCTGGCATCCGAAACACCTGCATTCAGACTGCCCCACTCTCCTTCCTTGCAACAGTTGAGGAGTAGAAGAGGGAGGAAGGGACAATAACTCTTACTACATTTGTTAACAACTCTCAGACACAGAAATTCAGGATATATACCCACTAGCAAGTAGCATGACCTGATAGGATCAGATCTTGACAGCAAAATAATTGGTGCTCAGTACTCAATATCCAAACTGTATATATTTTGGGGTGGGGTAGGGCCATGTATTCTGAGCAAGCTTTCTTCTGGCCCAAGAACCAAACACCTGTTAGCAGCTGGCCTGCATCAGGTGCATCCCTCAAGTGCATCTTTGTGTTTAATCACACCCAGAAAAAACTTGAGTTCATGTGCTCTGAGAGCAGAAGAACCAAAGCATGGTGAGTGAGGATAAATAGGAAGTGTGTTTCAAAAGCATACTCCTGAAATAAAATGAAACTCCAAATGTAGAGACAGACTACATGAGAGATCCAATCAGCATCATTGTGGTATGTAAAGAAGCCCAAATCTAGAACCTTTACAATGGTGGAGGACAGACTATCGCAAGGTATGGCAATACAGCAATTACAAGTCACCATATTAAGATTCCAGCGGAAAAAACCTCAACATTTAAGCTTACTTTTGTTAAGTAACATTAACCATTTTCTTAAAACTCAAACTACAGTTTATGTAACCAGACTGTATAGAGAACACATTAACAAGAACAGAAGTAGTGCATACGTATGGACTTTTACAAAGCAAATTTGCTTTATATGTTTCTATATTAGCTCTTCATCTGTAAGTATTCAAAGGGCTTGAGCCTGGCCATTAAAAGACACTCTGGGGTAGTTTCATTTATTTCTACTCGAAAGCAATCAAATCTCTGCCATGCTTACTTAGAGACAAGGGGAGGTATGAACAAAATAACCCCTCCAGTAAGCAGCCAAGAATAAACGGTGTGAAAATGACTGTATGAACAATCATAATATTTATGTTAATTACACCAGAAGCAAAGATCTTCCATGAAAAGAATGACTTACACTTCTGCTTTTATTACTGATCTCACTAAAACAACACTGGTTTTATACTAGAACACCTTCAACTCAATTCAATGGAACCTCTCCTGTATAAGCAATCCAGGACTCACAGAATCACAGGGGTTGGAAGGGACCTCTGGAGATCATCTAGTCCGACCCCCTTGCCACAGCAGGGACACCTAGAGCAGGTTGCACAGGATGGCATCCAGGCGGGTTTTCAATGTCTCCAGAGTCGGAGACTCCACCACATCTCTGGGCAGCCTGTTCCAGTGCTCTGCCACCCTCAAAGGAAAGAACTTCCTCCTCATGTTTAGATGGAACTTCCTACGTTCAAGTTTGTGCCCATTACCTCTTGTCCTACCACTGGGCACCACTGAAAGAAGACTGGTCCCATCCTCCCGGCACCCTCCCTTTAAGTACTTGTAGGCATTGATGAGATCCCCCTTCAGCCTTCTCTTCTCCAGACTAAAAAGACCCAAGTCCCTCAGCCTTTCCTCATAAGAGAGATGTTCCAGCCCCCTAATCATCTTTGTAGCCCTCTGCTGTACCCTCTCCAGCACTTCCCTGTCCTTCTTGAACCAGGGAGCCCAGAACTGGACACAGTACTCCAGGTGCGGCCTCACCAGGGCAGAGTAGAGGGGGAGGATAACCTCCCATGACCTGCTTGCCACACACCTCTTGATGCACCCCAGGATGCCACTGGCCTTCTTGGCCACAAGGGCATATTGCTGGCTCATGGTCATCCTGTCGTCCACTAGGACTCCCAGGTCCCTCTCCACCGAGCTGCTTTCCAGCAGGTCAGTCCTTACCCTGTACTGGTGCATGGGGTTATTCCTCCCCAAGTGCAGTACCCTACACTTGCCCTTGTTGAACTCCATGAGGTTTCTCTCTGCTCAACTCTCCAGCCTGTCCAGGTCATGTTGAATGGCAGCACAGCCTTCCGGTGTGTCTCCCACCCCTCCCAGTTTTGTGTCATCAGCAAACTTGCTGATGGTACACTCTACCACTTCATCCAGGTCACTGATGACTATGTTGAACATGACTGGACCCAGAACTGACCCCTGGGGAACACCACTTGTCACAGACCTCCAGCTAGACTCTGTGCCACTAATCACAACCCTCTGAGCTCTATCTGCCAGCCAGTTTTCAATCCACCCCACTGTCCATTCATCCAACCCACACTTCCTAAGCTTACCTATGAGAATGCTGTGGGAGACAGTGTCAAAAGCCTTGCTGAAGTCAAGGTAGACAATATCCACTGCCCTCCCCTCATCTATCCATCCAGTCACGCCATCGTAGAAGGCTATCAGATTAGTCAGACATGACTTCCCCTTGGTGAATCCATGTTGACTATTTCCGATAACCTACTCGATAAACTCAAAATTATGAACTCTGTAAGTTACAATAAGATAAAAATAAAATTTCACTAAAGAATTAAGTTTCATCCTAAATCCATTTTTTCCTGTTCAAAGAATAATATCAGACTGTATTTTTAAATAGGTTTGAAGGATTGGGTGGAAGAATATATATATGGCATTCCTGTAGTTTTATGTTAAACACTTACGCTACATCGATTTTTCCATCTGGTTTCTTGGTAGCACCAGTAACTTTGGTGTTCAGTTTAAACTTAAGTCCCTGTTTCTGAAGAATACGTTGGAAGTTTTTAGAGATCTCCATGTCAATTCCCATTCCACCAACGTGGCCCATGAACTCAACAGCTGTCACATCTGCACCAAGGCGCTGCCAAACTGAACCCTGCAGTCACAACAACAAGCGTAAGTTTTTGAAGGAAAACTTTGGATTTCTTTACTGTGATACTTATCACTTTGATTGTAAACTTTTCAAAAGCAGGACAACAGGTAAGAGCAAAATGATCAGCTTTTTTAAACATTACAGCATAGGATAAAACATGCCTGCTACCCATCCCACCCTTTCCTCAAAAAACGGATTTATCGCTGCTTGTTTGCATACCCAAAACTTCAGTGATTGAATTCACAGAATTAATCTTTTAAAGAAATAACTAACAAAATAATTAAATATAAATTAGGTATATTTTAGGCTATAGATATAGAAAAATTCAAAATCAAAGAATCTGAGTGTAGCTCAGAAAATCCAAAGGAAGTTGTTTGTGGTGTTCTAATACAACTACAAATTCAATCAAAACAATACCACATTATGGAAGTTTTATGCAATAAAATGGAACCACTGCTGCTTCTATATGTACTTATAACCATAACCACTACGATCAGCTTCACCAACAAAACCCATATACACACTATGTACCTCAAGTTACCCACATCCATCCAACACAGTATTTTACTTCGCTT
Source organism: Burhinus oedicnemus (assembly GCA_008921705.1). Lineage (NCBI taxonomy): Eukaryota > Metazoa > Chordata > Aves > Charadriiformes > Burhinidae > Burhinus > Burhinus oedicnemus. Next base: position 1,219,606 of record VFFE01007054.1, read on the forward strand.
ACTCCTTCCCTGCTTAATGGTCAGCAGGCTAAGCAACCACCAAGCAGATGTGCAAATTTGCAAGCACTTGCAAGACCAGCAAATACACATTTTTCTTGAACCACATAGGTATGAGGCAAAAGGACTCAGATCAAGATGAACTACAAAGTCTCGACTCCTTTGGTTGTTAGATAGAATGTGTGCAATCATATCACATAAAAATTTCTTGGGATTAAATGCTGCACACAAGAATTTATCCTGGCTTAAAATGAACTTCCCTTAAAAAAGGAAGTTCTATTGTCTATATATTGAGCAGGTACAAACCTCAGCAAAAGTAAACCCCCCTCTCAAAAAAAACTCTGTATGTTCCTCTCTCATTTCTCTGCTTAGCTAACCAGCTGCAGGAGTACTGATCCTACAAACACTTATTCCAGCTTTTCTGGCAGAAAAGGGAGCTAACAGGCTATGAAGTCTTAACAGTTTCATTACAACTCCCTCAACCAAATATCTGTTAAATCACAGCAACACAATGATAACACCCTATTCCTTTATAAATTGAAGACCAAGTGGTTTAAATATCCTCTCACCAGTTCCACACCAATGACTCCTGCACCAATGACAACCATCTTTTCAGGAACTTTTTTCAGTGACAGCGCACCAGTGGATGACACAATATTATCTTCATCAATCTAATGACAAAGAAATTCACAAAGGGAGGTTTACAATCTCTTTTTTGCATTACATCTAAAACACACAGAAGCTGAAGTGCAATCAGATGCAAAAAATTATTACACATTAAATTATGTGGATATTACACACTGAAAAACAGTACCATTAAGATTTCAAATACGTACAGTAATTCCAGGGAAGGGAGCAACTTCTGAGCCTGTGGCTATAAGTATGTTCTTTGTATTGATAACTTGTGTGCTGCCATCTTCTTTGGTTGCAGTGACTTGGTTTTTGCCAGTTATTTTTCCAAACCCAGATACGTGTACAACCTTTAGTAATCAGAACACAGTAAATTCAGATTCAAATTACTTATGTAAGTTACACTGCATTTAATCTGAATCTCACTAATGCTTTAGAGAAGCTGCTAACATGTACCTCTGCATCACCATCTAGTACAAATCACAAAGTAATTGTATACTATTCTTTTAAGTACATTAAGAATGAAGGAACTGTTCATTTAAAAATTTCCTAGAAGAGAAGCATTCAAATTCTACCCTTGCCAAGTCAGTCACTCAAATTAATTTATGTGGCAAGAATATGAAAATGTAAAAAGCAAGACATTCAGATCAGAAAAAAATCATGGATATACCTCAGTATATAATCCAAACTAACCTTGTTTTGTTTAAATAAATGAGCAATTCCACCTGTTAAGGCCTTCACTGCACCACTCTTCTGTTCCATCATCTTCTCTAGATTCAAACGGATTCCTGTAACTAAGGTTAAAAAAACCCTTCTATCAAGCATTGCTGTGTTTTTATTTAAAGGAGCTAATCTAAACACAATTAACAGCTTTGACACAGTAAGATGTATTGAATGGCCCTACTAAACAGTAAAGGTTACAGTCAACGACTGCTATGTTAAAAAGCAGTATTACACTTTTCAAGTATAACTTATCTATCCATGATTCAGAGTTCAAGGAGCAGATACACGTCCCTAGAGCTCCAACTGAGAGATAAAGGATATTATTTATAAGTCTAAAAAGTTTTATGACCGGAAATATATAGTTGTCAGGTTTGAATGACTGAATTTGCTTGTTCATGGAAACCATTTATGTTAACAGGCACTGACAAGCTGCTCTTTGCACTCACTTTCGATTCCTCTATTAGCGAAATCTTTTCCATGGGCCAAGTGATACAGATGCGAGTTGTTCAGCAAGGCCTAAAACACACACAGAGAAATGTGAATTAGGACATACATTCGTGATTGACTTTATTTTGTGTATTATCAGGAAAAAAAACATCTGATGTTATTTGCAAAACATTCTCACTAATAAGAAAAAGTCTGGCATGTACATATTTAAAAAGGTATATTTCAAACACAGAAATTGTACACAGCAGCTCTTACTGAAGTGTTTTACAAAGCGCCATATTTAACATAAAACCAGAAAATAGTTAAATTTACACCTATCCTTTTTGCTCATTTCACCGGAGAAACCAGGAATGACTCCATGAGGATTAAAAAAAAAAAAAGTAAGAACAGACTTTAAGTAGAGAAAAGAAAGATGATTCTGACTGACTCACAGGAGAATTTCCTTTTTACCTCAGACAAGAGATTACTTGTCAACAAAAAGAAGATACAGATAAACTGGACGAGGAAAATCTGTGTTAAAATTTTAGCCCATGTAGACAAATGTGAGTTAAAGTGTGGAGTTGAGGAATTGTGCTCAAGTTACTACAACCGCATAGCTACTTGAGCTGAAGCTAGATGGCTTAGGCAAGCTTAGGTCACCGGACATTTAGAATTCAAAATCAAAGTTATAATAGTTTTTATAACAATGTTTATAAATCACCAGCTTGAAATGCAGAACCTCTAGAACTGTATTTCTATTGGAAATAGCAATACAATTAGGAAAGGATCTTGGGAAGAAAAACTGTGTCTTTCACTATAGCCATCCCAAACGTGAAATTATCAGTATCTTTTCAAGAAGGACAAGAGCGCAAGTCTGTGCAGACTGAAAGCAGGCAGAGTAAAACATTCAAAGCACATTTTGGAATACTTGCCTTATATACACACACGCTTGAATTCAACTAATACTATCAGAATAAGGTAATTCCATTTTTATTAGTAACTCTTATCAACTCTCACTCTTTAAAATTGATTTGCCCATTTCATACAACTGTCACAACCCTGAATCTGTAACATCCAATGTTACTGAAGACATAGCTACCACTTCAGACTTCAGCAATTAAAAAAGAAAAAAATTTCATGCCCAATGTATTATTTTGAGTGGCTTTTTGGAAAGGAATTTTCAAATAGTTTGTTATTGCCTCAGTGTATGCAGCCTACCTATCCACTTCTTAAGAAATTTATTACCATTCAAAAAAATTCTGGATAGCATCCGAGTTTAGCCATGGGTTCAGAATTATTTTCTTAAGAACTTCAAAGGATAAAAAAAATTACTTAAGAAGAAAAGTTAGTTAAATAGATCCTAGCAAAATTTCAAACTTTTAAAGCAACACTGTACTGATCTACACCTCATTTTCAGTTTTTCCTCAGTATATTAAGATATTCTGAACTTCATTAGAACTATTAGTAAAATGTTTAGGAAAATTAATATATAATTTTAAAAACTCTGTATTTGTACTGCATTTTCTTTTACCGTGCTAATGGAACCTTTCTGAGCAAACAGATTAGAAATAGCGATACAGTTAGGAGGGATCTTGGTAAGAAAATTATGTCAGTTTCTACAGCCATTACAAACCTGGCATTACCAGTGTCTTCCTTCACCTGCTCATTAGCATCCAGCTAGACAGACTAAATTAGACTAATAAGGCTATCTAGTAATAGCACTGTTCTTACAAGGCCCTAGTTCTGAAATTACTTAAAACTAGACTGATAACATCAAATATTAGGTTCTTCTGAATTTCTCCTTACTTCTCCTTTCTTTCAGAGTGCATGCCTTTGAACTCTCCCGTTTCTCTCCCCAGCTGCACTACTCCACAACAAGCACTACCAGCCCCACGCTCCAGGCCATCTTTTGGGGCTGCTGAGAATACTATTTTAGCTTAGACTAATATTTCAAGAGCTAATCAACTAGGCTCTTTCTACAGTCAATGGAGAGAGACAGCTCTCTTCAGAGCATGGTGCATCCAACCAAAACCAGAGTTCACGATTTTTCAGGGGTGCCCCTCTCCCTCTAATTTAGATTTACTTTCTCTACCCCTAGTGACACAATTCAGCATTCCTTTAACGTAAGAACAACATCTTGGACAGAACTAGAGGTTTATTTTGAACAAGCCGATATGAGACAATCAAGAACTTCACATGGTAGACTACAAGATACAGTCATCTGAAACAGTTAACACCGTAGTCAGTTACTGGTTACTACACAGGCTCAACAGCTCATCAGAGCGAGAAGATGCATCTGTATGCACCTCTGGTTTTCATTCTCTTCCTCTCTTTCATTTGGGAAAGTCCACAAAACAGAGTTTGCAAACAACACACTCCCGTTGAGCAAATAAAATTTTAACCCTTTGTGTTATTTATTTGAATCTTCAGCTTATTTGGATTGCAATTTCAATTTTTAAAGAAAGTACCTCAATCTTGGAGAAAGATTTAAGGAGGAGTTTCTCAAGTGATACATATAGTATCTGTTGTTTTTACTGAAGTTATGACAAACTACATACACTTACCTTTGACGGAATACATCCAACGTTCAAACAGGTTCCACCTAAGGTTTCATTTTTTTCTACACAGACAGTCTGAGGAAGAAGCAGAGAAAAAAGAACTTTTTAGCAAGACTATGCCACAGTTTCCTTACAGGGTATCTGACAAGTTGGAATTGATGATAAAGACCAGGCATTTACCTAATAACTCTTCCTCTACAAGTGTCTCACTAATTTCATTCCTAGATTTATTTTGTGGCTCAGATTTCCCCTCCCTCATTTTTTTTCCTAACTTAAAACCACAAAATGGGTCTTTGCAACAAAATTCACTACCAGAAGAGAGCCACATTCCTCAATGCACCATTTATACTTTCATACAAGTTTAAGTGCTGTTGTTCTGCTTCAAAAGTCCACAAAGTTGCCTCAGTTAAATACAACACTCAGTTCTGTGAAAGATGTTTCCCTTATGATTAAAAACCTGCAAAAAGTAAAACATAAATCATGCAAGATTCCTAAAAACAAGTAATCGCAAGCAAACAACAGACAATGAACCAATGCATGCTAAAATCACATGAAGAAATCACTTCTTTAAAGGAAACAAAACAAAAGCCCCAAACCACAAACAACATTTCCCTCTCTAAACACACTACCCTGCAAGACCCTTTGCTATAAACTCATGCCAAAATCAATAAAGAAAGAAAGAATAAAAATCAAGTAAAGCAAAGCCAAGCAAAAATAAGGTCAACACCAACATGGATGGAAAATATTTTATCTCCTTTTCATCAACTTGCCAACATCAAAGGGTCCAAAGGAAAAAAAGCAACTGACAGAATGTCAAGTAAAAACAGATCGCTTGAGGGGTAAGAGAGTATCGTAAACCTTTTTTATGAAAGCATAATAATTGGCATCTCCTTCTTTGCAAGGTGCATACATGTACAAAATAACATTTCCTTGGTTTATACTCTAAGAGCTCCAACCTGCTGAGAAGTGACTGCCAGGTGAAAGCCTTTCATGATTTCTTTAAATTGGTGCTTTTGTGCTAAGGTAGAGGTGATGGTAACATGAAGAGCAGGATTCACCATATCAAATCACAGAAACACACTGAGACATGCTGGCTCCCTTTCTACCCTTCCTCCTGTTTGAAGCATGTGAATGCATGAAAAATGATCCAAGGGCTTTAAAAGCTGCACTATGGATCAAACAGCACCAGACTGCTCCTACCTTTAGCTGATAAGGAGGTTCTGCCTTGTCCACTTTACATCTACTTCACCAACAAGGCCAAACAAAGCTGTTGAAAAGCCAATGCCCAGACAACATTGCTGGCAATAATGTGGGATGCTGTAGTGGTGATACAAGGACTTAATGCTTGTGTTAGCACACATAGCACTGATACTGAAGGTTAAAGTTCAGTAGAGCACACTCAGGTTCTTCCATGAATGGTGTCACTATAGAATCTATCTTTTTGCCCCTCTCACAAAAACATGTCCTTACATTCCTCAGGGACAGCATAAACATTCTTTGTGTTTATTCAGTGCTACAGGTGACACATACCAAGCACGTCTAAATATTTTCCCCACTCTGACTAGCTGTAAAGCAGTATAACAAAATTATTTTTTGCCATGATGAAAAACTGAATCCAGGGCACTTTTTAACCTCCTTGTATATGGCATCCTATTGTTAATCACAGATATGAAGGACCTGAGGACAGCGTTGCTCCAAGAAAAGCAGGCATATAGCCACAAGAAATAGCATTAGAATAAACAAACACAAACTTGCATGGCAGAAGGCTTCAATCTCAATTAAAACCTGTAGCACCGAGCACCTTTTTTCTCAGGTACTAATAGCTCAATAACATACATCTAAAAGCAAAAGTATTTATTAAGACAAAAAAAAAATTCACAAGCATGGATAAAGATTAACTCAATTATCTGCACTAGGTCACAGGCAGATCTAAAACTTCTTAATGGAATCTCAAACATTTATATTTTGGTAGTTATACCTTAGAAGACTGAAAGATAACAAAAGAGACATCACTGAAACACAGCTGTGGGAGTAATGAGGGACAACACTCAGAATTACAGAAAAATTTAGGTTGAAGGGACTTCCTCTGGAGGCCATCTAGTCAAGTCTCCTGCTCCAAAAACAGTCAACATCAAAGAGGTATCAGGTGGCTCAGGGCCCTGTAAAGCCAAGTTCTGAAAATATCCAAGGGCGAAGACTACATGCTACCTGGGCCCCTGTTCCAGTGTTTCACTGGAACTCCATTCATCAACAGGAGTTCCTGTCCTTACCAGGTGGTCTAATCAACATTTTTGTCATGAAGTCCAGATGTTATAATTCAGAAGCACTGGACATACCAGCCAGCAGGAACACACTCAAGACTGCTAGCACCACCTTCTCAGATTTCAAAATAATTAAGAGAAAAATAATGCAGTACCAAGAGAGTAAGTTGGTTTCATATTAAGGAGTGAAGATAAAAAAATACCCTGCTGAAGTCACACTCTGTATTTTCATAAGTTTAGAAAATCTGAAATGCCTTACGCACCTATACTCTCACAATACTCAATTAAATGACACATCACGGAATCATGGAATTTTCAGAGTTGGAAGGGACCTCTAGAGATCATCTAGTCCAACTCCCCTGCTAAAGCAGGATTGCCTAGAGCACATTACTCAGGACTGCATCCAGGCAGGTCTTGAAAATCTCCAGAGAAGGGCACTCCACAACCTCCCTGGGCAGCCTGTTCCAGTGCTCTGTCACCCTCACCGTAAAGAAGTTTTTTCTTAGGTTTGAATGGAACTTCCTATGTTCCAACTTGTGCCCGTTGCTCCTTGTCCCGTCACTGGGAACCACTGAAAAGAGTCTGCCTCCATCCTCCTTCAACCCACCCTTTAGATACTTATAAGCAAGAATAAGGTCTCCCCTCACTCTTCTCCAGGCTAAAGAGTCCCAGCTCTCTCAGCCTTTCCTCATAAGGGAGGTGCTGTGATCCCCCAGTCACCTTTGTTGCCCTATGCTGGACTCTCTCCAGTAGTTCCCTTTCCCGCTTGAGCTGGGGAGCCCAGAACTGGACACAGTATTCCAGTTGTGGCCTCGCCAGTGCCGAGCAGAGGGGCAGAATGACCTCCCTCGACCTACTGGCCACACTCTTCCCTATGCGGCCCAGGATTCCATTGGCCTTCCTGGCGACAAGGGCACATTGCTGGCTCATGGATAATTTACTGTCTACCAGGACCCCCGGATCCTTCTCCTCAGAACTGCTTTCCAGCAGGTCCACCCCTAGCCTATATTGGTGCCTAGCATTCTTCCTCCTCAGGTGCAGGACCCTACACTTGCTCTTGTTGAACCTCATTAGGTTCTTCTCTGCCCAGCACTCCAGCCTGTCCAGGTCACGCTGGATGGCAGCACGGCCCTCTGGGGTGTCAGCCACCCCTCCCAGTTTGGTGTCATCAGCGAACTTGCTGAGGATACACTCTGTTCCCTCATCCAGGTCATTGATGAATATATTGAACAAGATTGGACCGAGTATTGACCCCTGGGGGACACCACTGGTTACAGGCCTCCAACTTGACACTACTCCATTAATCACAACTCTCCGAGTTCTGTCACATAGCCAGCTCTCAATCCACCTCGCTGTCTCCTCGTCTAGCCCACACTTCCTCAGCTTCCTAATGAGGATGTTATGGGAGACAGTGTCAAAAGCCTTGCTGAAGTCAAGGCAGATGACATCTACTGGTCTCCCCTCATCCAGCCAACCAGTTATAACATCACAGAAGGCTATCAGATTGGTCAAGCATGATTTACCCTTGGTAAATCCATGCTGACCACTTCCAATAACTTCCTGTTCTTCAACGTGTTTGGAGATGACATCCAGAACAAGTCGCTCCATTACCTTCCCAGGGACAGAGGTGAGACTAACTGGCCTGTAGTTCCCTGGGTCCTCCTTCTTGCCCTTCTTGAAGATTGGAGCGATGTCAGCCTTCTTCCAGTCCTCAGGCACCTCTCCTGTTCCCCATGACCTTCCAAAGATGATGGAGAGTGGTCTAGCAATAACATCTGCCAGCTCTCTCAGCACTTGCGGGTGCATCCCATCAGGGCCCATGGACTTATGGATATCCAGCATGGCCAAGTGGTCTCTAACTCAGTCCTCCTCAACTGAGGGAAAAACTTCCTCTCTCCAGACCTTCCTCCTTGCCTCCAGGGTCTGGGATTCATGGGGACAGCTTTAGCAGTGAAGACCGAAAAAAAGAAGGCATTCAGTAACTCCGCCTTCTCTGTGTCTTCCACCACTAGGGTGCCCATCTCATTCATCAGTGGGCCTACATTTTCCCTAGTCTTCCTTTTTCTATCGATACACTGAAAGAACCTCTTCTTATTATCTTTAACCTCAGTGGCCAAGCTGAGTTCTGCTTGGGCTTTGGCCCTTCTAATTTTCCCCCTGCATGGCTTCACTACATCTTGGTATTCCTCATAAGTTGCCAACCCCCTTTTCCAAAGAATGTAAACTTTCCTTTTGTGCCTGAGATCCAGCCAAAGCTGTCTATTTAGCCAGGCTGGTCTTCTTCCCCATTGGCTTCTTTTTCGGGACATGGGGACGGCCTTCTCCTGTGTTTTCAAGAGTTCCTGCTTGAAGTATGACCAGCCTTCCTGGGCACCTTTGCCCTTCAGGACTGTCTCCCAAGGGACACTCTCAACCATGCTGCTAAACAGGCTAAAGTCTGCCCTTCAGAAGTCCAAGGTGGCAGTTCTGCTGGCTCCCTGCCTTGCTTCTCCAAGAATTGTTAGTACACATCAGATGAAAGCTGCTTCTTTCAAGAGGCAGTCAAAGACAACAGATAGAACAACAGAGACGAACATAAATAAATGTAAATTGGATACTTTAGTATTCCTACAGACATATCTTTGCCTCTAAAATTCTCATGTAGCAATGGAATTCCTCTACTCACATTCAAAAGCCACATCAGTTAAATACTGTTTTTTCCTATTTTGAGGTCCCTCAGTCTGTTCTTCAGGATATTTTTTCAGTGGCCTTAGCATTCTTTTCCCACCTTCTCTTCCACAAGAGTATAAGCACACCTCAGTTATCATTTCCAATCAAAAGCAAGCTTTCCTGAGCAGCTTTGTCAGCAGCCCAGCAGGGCTACAGACAGTAACACCTTCACATGTTCATTTCAACTTCTGTATAATCTGAGTAAGCAAGGTAAAGAAAGATTACTGACATGTCAACAGCATCCAGTACCCCAAGATGTGACAAAAGAATTTCAATTTTTCAGTATCATGCAAACATCTTCCAAGTTCATCTGGGTGAATATTCTGCTATCTGAGAGAGGTCTCATCTTACCTTAAATCCAAGCTGAGCTGCTTTGATAGCAGCAACATACCCTCCAGGACCAGAGCCAATAACGGTGACATCAGCGTCAACTGAAACAGAGAACATTTGAGTTATTTTGCTTCAGCAACTTATATTTTACTGCAGAAATACCAGTTTATAATTACTGAAATAATTCATGTTTGAAAATATATTTTTTTAAAAAAGCAAAATGGGTATTAAAAATGATGCAACTTAATAAACTAGGTTTAGATAAGTAAATTATGCCTCACATCCAAGAGTAACTTTCTGGACAAAAGTAAAGGTTGCCTGGAGGTACTAACTCTGCAATAAAAACAACCAGTCTTAAATTTTACAGGGAAAATAACGTAAACAGAAATGAGGCAAGTGAATTCTGTCTGACCCATCCATGTTGCTCTAAGTCCCTTAAGAACTTAACCCGAGATGTTTGGATAGTTTACCACAACATTTTTCCAACATAGCTTCTATTGCTGTTTACTGCAAAAGATAAATGCTTACTGAATGCCATAAAATCAGTAGTTTATAAAGGAGAAAATATGGCTGAAATAGATACCTATGCAATCTCTACCAACTATGAATCCAGCAGAAGCTATGAACTTTGTACCCAAGTCATGTATCGTAACCACAATCTCCTCTGGAATATTAATTACCATCACTGTTCCTACGTTATACAAAGTTTAACTCCTAATTATAGCTTTAACTTGATATCAAATAGGGAAAATAAGCCACTATTTTTCATCTAAATCTCCATGCTGACATGGATTCCCCCGTCACCTGGAAAACTGATTTCTGAGTTTGAAGCACTGCTTTGGTTTGCGAGGTTTTTCAGATTGGGGTTTTTTGTCCAAAGAAATTATTCACAATTAATTACCTTGATCAGCATAGGTCCTTTGTGACACTGCACAAATTCCCTGGAGACCATGATGAATTCGATCAAAATGGCTTCTCTAGAAATGGAAAAAACCCTTAATTTTAAAAGTTTAAGTCTACCCTTGAAGAAAAATAAGCATTCGACCACACACAGACAAACGCACAGTTACAGTCACCAGTTAACCAAAACAGGAACAACATGACTGAAGTGGACATGGAGGGCACGGACTGGAACAGGAGGTAGAAGTCGCTCTGCCATTTACCTGCTCTGCAACCTCAGCCGATCATTACACCTGTTTTGACGTCAGCCTTGCCAAAGGCTGCCTCGCCTAAGGCTGCCTCTAACTACACAAACTTTCAACCCTTCACATGGGGCTCTCAAACCACTTAATGACATAAATCAGACACCCACGGGAGTTTAGGAGTCTTATTGTTCCATAACCATCCCCTTCAGCCACTTCCTGTGAAAGGCAACATCTCAGAGATGGTTCTGGAGGGCAAGAGTTTTTAATTGTAATGGGACAGCACAGCACAGCTGCTACAAGCATCTCACGGGCCGATCATCCTGTAACTGGAGTAGAGGATGCTACTGAAAGTATTTCTGAAGCCCTCAATGCTGCCCAAAAGGCGGGAAGCGACCCTCTGACAGCTGGCGGTGTCCACAGCCACAAAGGCATCCGCCCTCGCTCCCCGCTCCGCCCGGCCGCTCCCTCCGGCGGGAGCCTCCAGCGGGCCGCGGCAACCCCTGCGCTCTGGGGAGGACCGACAGCCAACAAACTACACGGCAGCAAGGACAAGACCCCGAGCCCACCCCTTCTGGGGCGGCGCGACGCCCGCCTGGAGGCCAGGCGACACCGCGCGCACTGTGTCACCTCAGCCGAGCCGGGGCCGCGCTGGAGGAGAAGCGACTCCCCTTCCCTGCGAAGGAGGCGAAAGCAGAGAAGAGAGAGAAGAGCAGCCAAGCCCCGCGACCGCCCGCCCGCCGCGCCCCAGGGCGCCTGCTCCGGCTCCGCCCGCCCTCACGGCCGCTCCCGGCGACGGGTGGGGGGGCGTGAGGAAAGCCCAGGCCCCAGCTCCCGGGCTCGGCTCTGCTCGGCTCCCGCCGCCCGCCCGCCCCGCAGCAGCGCCGTCCCCTGCCATACCCGAGCGAGCGCACAGGAGACACGTCCCCAGCGCTGCATGTCCCCCACTCCTGGCCTGCGCCCCTCAGCCGCCGCTCCAAGGACTCCGCGGACTCGCGCAGGCGCAAGGGGCCGGGGAGGGCGGGGGAGCGGCGGCTGGGAGGCGGGAGGAGCGGGCGCCGCCGCGCGACGAGGCCCCCTGGCGGAGGCGGCCGCCCGGTACAGCGCTGAGAGGGCCGGGGCGGGGCCGGGGGCGGGGCCATGTAAATGAGCCTCTTAAAGCGACAGGGCGCTCCCAGGGCGGACCCGCACAGCAGCTCGTAGCCCTACCTGGCAGGAAAATTAACTTTCAGGTCAGGGAAGGCAGCTCACAAACCCATATCTGATGGATCAAAATAACATTTGGAAACAAACAAAGTAAAAATATTTCAATTTTTCAGAATGAAACCTCTTCTAAATGACACAGAAATGTACATAAATTCTATTTTTAAAATACTCAAAAATATAACAGCTAAGGTATTTCATTTTGGAAAGAATTTCAAACGACTTGGTATCATTTCTTTCAAATTATTTAATCAGGAAACATTTGAACGAGACCACTGAGACATTTTTGTAATTAACACAACTTAATTTCATGGTATTTATATTCTTCCAGACTATTTGTTCTTTAGAAAAAAAGTTGCACGCCCCCGCGGTCCTCTGGTATTTGCACTTCAGCATATCAGTATTTGAAAATGTAAACCCTTCGTTACCTGTGGGGGAACAGCAACGGGCCAAGGCCATTTTCCTTTGTACTGAATTCCACCTGGTTTAGAAGATGTGCAATATTCTGTTCAATTTATGCTAAAGACATCTAAATGTGACTTTAGATAAGTAATATGCAACATAGTTCATAATACTGAGTGGCCATCTTACCCAAAAGTGAAAATATTTTCTGTGAAAAAAAGTTCTCAAGTTTCCTGGACTTACTTTCTAATCTTTTGCATAAAACCAAGATTTCCATTAGGTGGCAGTGTTCTGTTATTTCCCATACAGGGGAGCACATCACTAAGCATAAATTTTGGAGATCGCTTAGAAGAGAGGTGTAATATTCATAAGTGCCAGCCTTTCTGATTATAGCAGACTTAAATTATTTAGAGGAGCCACCCGGGAGAAGAGCAAATCACTCATTAATAAAATATAGTCAGATCTGTCTAAAATGCACAAGCTAATGAATGCGCCAGCACCTAACAACACTGGGTAAAAGTGCCTGTGTTCAAAATGAAAGGCTGCATTCTGTGGGCAGGATTCCTCTTCTGGCTTTCTACATCAGGTTTTTTCTGCTTGCACCCCCAGCAACACTGGAGACTCATATTTTCATACTGAAATCCCTAACTCTTACGCTGGCTAACGAGGAAGCATCCCAGGGTTCCCCAATGCTTGCAGCAAAAGTGTCATGGCCCCATCGTTTCCTCCCATCGTAGACTCACAGAATAGAACCATAGAATCTTAGAACTGTTTTGGTTGGAAGAGACCTTTAAGATCATCAAGTCCAACTGTTGGCCTATGTCCTGGTTTGAGTGACACAGGATTAATTTCTCTTTCACTAATTTTACTTTTCAGTAAGGTCTCTTCTAATGCAGTAAGGTCTCTTCTAATGCCTGGGAAAACTGCACTTTTAGAAGACTCTAGTGTCTGAATTTGTGAAAATATTTACTTTAGAGCCAGCTACGGTGTGTGGGTTTCAAGGTCTCAGGGTTTTCGAGTTAGCCAGGTGCGGGGATGAGGAGGAGCAAGACCCAGGCACTTGACCCAAGCTGGCCAACAGCATAATTTCATACCATGAACGTCACATTCAATATAAATTAGAAAGTTTGCTGAGGAGTTCTCTCTCTTCTGTGATGGCTGCAATCCCAAGAACTTTTTGCCTGGGTGCCAGACCCCTGATCCCTTCCCTGCCTCCCGAAGCCGTAGTGCTGTCCACTGCTGGGAGTGCACAGCTTCCTACTGATACAAATCTGAGTATAATCCTTGTGTTGGGATCAGTATCGGTTCTTTAGTGCTATTAATGCTAGTTATCTAGTCTTATTCTATTAAATCCGTTTATATTCCAACCCTCGGGTTTCCTTAGTTTTCCTGATTCCCCTTCCTGGGTGGGGAGGGATCACCAGGTGAGAGAATAATTGTCTAAACAACAATTGTTGTGGGTTCTTCAAACCATAACAGCCTAGCACTGCCAAGTTACCACTAAACTGTCCCTCAGTGCTACATCTACACTTCACTCCATCTCCCGTCCTCACTAGTGAGCCAACGAAAGAGAATAAACAGCAAAAGTCCTCCAGCTGTAGCTAACTGAAAGTACTCAGCTGACAAGTTTTGATTCCCCATGGCCTCTCCCCGGGCCCCCCAGCCCTGGTGCGCAGCAGGGCACTGGAGCACTGGCAGTGCTCAGCAGCACCTGAGTATTTCTAGGGAAACTAAATTTTTTTCAGACACAGATCTGAATGCCATGAACACCTTGTTACTGCTAGCAGTGAACAAGACCACCTTCTGCAACAAGAAATGACTCGATGCTCTGAAGGACATGCTTCAGGCATGTCATGTCTGGGTAGCAAGTGCAAGAACAGGACAGGGCAGAGAAAATGGCGGACTGTCCCTGTCCCCCTCCAAAAGGGAAGCCGGGGCCCCAGCAGAGCTCCTGGAAAGCCCTGTGGGGAAATCTCCACAGAGTCCTCAGCACAAGAAGAACGTGGGCCTGTTGAACCTGGTCCAGAGGAGGGCCACAAAGATGATCAGAGGGCTGGAGCACCTCTGCTATGAGGACAGGCTGAGAGAGTTGGGGCTGTTCAGCCTGGAGAAGAGAAGGCTCCAAGGAGACCCTATAGCAGTATTCCAGTATCTGAAGGGGGCCTACAAGGAAGCTGGAGAGGGACTTTTTACAAGGGCATGTAGTGATAGGATGAGGGGTAATGGCTTCAAACTAGAAGAGGGTAGATTTAGATTAGATCTCAGGAAGAAATTCTTTACTGTGAAGGTGGTGAGGCACTGGAACAGGTTGCCCAGGAAAGCTGTGGATGCCCCATCCCTGGAAGTGTTCAAGGCCAGGTTGGATAGGGCTTTGAGCAATCTGGTCTAGTGAAAGGTGTCCCTGCCCATGGCAGGGGGTTTGGAACTAGATGTTCTTTAAGGTCCATTCCAACTCTAACCATTCTATGATTCTATGATCTCTTTGCACTCCCCCTGTCCCTGCTGGAGGGCTCAGCTGTGGGTTCATGCTGCACTGTGAAGTTTTCTCAAATTAGAGAAGATGCTGATGAATACTGTGGCCACTGAAGGGAAGGCAGCTTGTATGGTGATTGCTTCAGGACCCAGGAGTAGCAAGAGGGCGTAGGGGGCCTGGGGGAATGCAGAAAGCATCAAAGAGTGTCTTGGTGGATGGGGACAGTGGGAAAGCAAAAGGGCACATAGGGAATGCAGGGCTGGATCACTCCATCCCAGTCGCCGCAAGCCTGGCAGTCACCTCCAAAGAGCCTTGCCCATTAACTGCATGTCACTTGGGGTCACAGTGGCTGGGACTGCCTTTCTGAACCTTCCTGGGACTTTGCTGGAATTTGGATGTTGTTAAAATATTCTCTTGAGGTTTCATGTCTCTGAGTAATAAAGACCATAAAGATCAAATCCTCAGTGGATTACCTTTAGGACTGTGGTAGTTGTAAACCGTGATCACCTGAGTGCTTTTTGTTCTTGTGCTCCTGGCATGACTCTACCTCGCCTTTCTTTGGTTGTGGCACTCCTTTTGTGAAAAATGAGGTCACAATACTTGGGTACATTCCTCCTTTTTATTGCATTCATCAGCACGCATGAAATGTCCCCTTGCAGCAAAGCAGGCTCCCACGATCACGGGCTGCATGAATAGGAGTGTTGCCAACAGGTTGAGGGAGGTGATCCTTCCCCTCTGCTTAACACTGGTGAGACACAGCTGGAGTGCTGGGTCCAGCGCTGGGCTCCCCAGTACAAGAGAGATATGGACATACTAGAGAGAATCCATAAAGATGATGAAGGGACTGGAGCATCTCTCCTGTGAGGAAAGGCTGAGAGAGCTGGGATCGTTCAGCCTGGAGAAGAGAAGGCTCAGGGGATCTCATCGATTTATATAAATACCTGAAAGGAGGGTGCAAAGAAGACAGAGCCAGGCTCTTCTCAGTGATGCCCAGTGACAGGACCAGAGCCAATGGGCACAAACTGAAACACAGGAGGTTCCCTCTGAACATCAGGAAACACTTTTTCACTGTGAGGGTGACCGAGTACTGGCACAGGCTGCCCAGTGAGGTTGTGGAGTCTCCATCCTTGGAGATATTCAAAAGCCATCCAGATACAGTCCTAGGCAACCAACTCTACGTGACCCTGCTTGACCAAGGGTTTGGACCAGATCAGCTCCAGAGTTCCCTCCCAACCTCAACCATTCTGTGATTCTGTGTCAAGAAAATAAACTGCATCATGAAGTCTTCTGGTTAGCTGCCCTGAGAACAAGTCAGCTCTGACTTGAAGCTAGAGGAGGAAAGCTGCAGGCACATACTGAAGTCAACAGAGGGCAACATGACTGCATAGACTAACAGAGAGAAATAGAGCATTATATCTCTTTGAGATACTTAATATTTGCTTGCATTACAAATGGCATTTTTACACATATGCCTATGCACACATGTTTATTTGTACACATCAAGATTATCAGACTAGACAGACTATTACACTGGCTCTGACTTGGGAAAAGAGAACTAAAACATTTACCACACTCCATCCAAGGAATGGATGGTGGCCATCAGCGTCTTGTACCTTGCAAAGCCATATTTAGCAAAACACATTTTCAGGTTATTCCTCCTATCCTTGGTAAATCCTTTTGGTAAACTCCTCTCTTTGGTGAGAGTGAGTACCATGACACCGTAAGGTATATCAAGAAAGAGATAGGGGTGGCATTTTGTTTTGCACCCTTGTCCAAAGCAGGGTACTGTACTGCTTTCCACACTGCTCAGCTTACTGCTCTGCTTAGAAAAGTTTCCTATCACTCAAGCAGTAAAGCAAGATCAGCAGAGAACTGGAGAGAAAGCTAGAGCAAGTCCACGACCTCTGTTTGAGGTTCTACACCAATATGTGGGCAATATGGGATAAATAGGAAGGAGGAAAGCAAGTGGGACTGGGCCAGATGCAAAAGAGCAGCATACCTCAGATTCATCGAAGAGGCAGGACAAGTGTCTCGAAAGCATATCAGGAGTCCTGGTATGTATGTACTCTGATCTGCAGGTATTTTACAAAGATCTGTGGCTCCCAAACACTTGCAGGAGAGTTAAGCAGTCAGGACATTCCTCTACCAGCCGGAACTGTGAAGGAGCACATGTAGGCGAGCAGAGGGCTGGAGAAGCAGAAGCACTGCATTTTTGAGCCAAAGGGAAGTTAGAAGGGAGTCCCAGACCCTACAAAGGACACCAGAGTTGGGTCTGGTGGCAGGACCCATTTAGGTTCTCTCACACCACATAGTAACCACAGAAGAGGGCATTGGTCCAAGCTGAACCATGACATACCTAAGACCTCATCACATACCATGGTTAAACACCCGGCACTCTGCCCCTGGCAGTGGCTTGTAAGTGAGGTGCAATCCAGCTGCCACACCTGAGGGAATGACTCTTCTTTGCATTTAAATGTTAGGCACCTAGTGAAGCCATCCTCCTAAAGCAAGTACCTAAATTCCCTGGGTGGTCAGCAGGTGCCTTTGAAAATAAGCACTCAGGAGATCCTGTCTGCCTATCTTGCATGCATGCACCAACGCCAACACAATCTTCCTCGGGGCCTTCAAGGATTCCTGCCTCTGCTTTTATATACAGGGAAGCAAGCAATCAAGGCAGGACTTGTCTCACCTCACTGCAGCTGTCAAGGTCAGACATCTGGTTTAGCAGGTCTAATAGAAAGCTAGTCTTCTGGGCTTCTATGGGAGACTCAGAGATATTGGCAAATTGAGAAGGTTACTCATGCTGTCCCAAGGTGGGTGTCAAGGATTGCCCTCCAACAGCTGATTATAGCGCTGCCATCCGCTAAGCACAGAGGAGGATCGACCTACGTTAAACATCTAACTTTGAGATAGTCAAAGGTGGTGGAAAAAGCTCACCACGTATAAGAAGGAGTGCCTCCACAGGCATGAAGAACTTGTGGGCTACTTGGACATCCTGGGCAGTTCAACTGGATCCTGCTCTGGGCATTGCCAGGACACGACTGCGCTGCTGCCCCTCAAAGGAGGTAGAAATGGCTCTCCCTTTAGTCATCAGTTTGCTTAACTTTACCAAGTCTGTGCTGCAAAAAGGAAGTGGGAGGTCTATGTCTGATGTCCTTCCCTCCAATTTCCTTCCATCTGGCTTCCTCCTGAGAATTATTTTGCAATAGCAGTGAATGGCTTTGCATATCAGTAACTCGGTGTGCCTTGTAAATTTCTGTTCCCTGCACATTTCTCAGTTCTGAAAATTTGTGACCTTCTAGCTAGAGAGGAGATTACAGATGAGGCTGATGCAGCATACAAAAGCCTGGTTTGAACACTGGAAAAAGTCTGTGTTATTTCTAGTAGGTTACACAAAAGAAAAAACCAATTCACTGTAGGATAAAATTGTGCAGTGCCCATAATTCAAAGTCTTTGCGATGATAATCAAGATAAGATTATGTATTACTGATGTTTTCCTTTTCCTGTGCTCAATTTGTCATTGCCAGTTTAAACTTAATAAACATTTATATCAGAGCTGATCGTAAAGTGCCAGTTAATTTTCATATTTTGAAAAAAAAAAAAGCATTTTCATTTGTTTTAACCTTCCAGTTAAATTTTCTGGGTTTTAATAAAAATCAAAACCAAAACTACAAATATTTTGTATTTCTTAAACGCTTTTAAAATTAATTGGTTCTATTGTTGTTAGAAAACATGTAAATCTAAACTGAGGTGGAAAGTTTCCAAACAAGTTTTCATGTTAACTAAAATCTCACTTTTGTCCCCAAACAAGGCCATTAAAAATGCAGTGACTATGCAGTATTAAATTTTCTTAGATTTCAAAAGCTGGCAAGCAAGGTAATTAAAATAAAAATAAACCCTGAATAACAAGGCAATTAACTCGCAGACACCCTTCAAGAGATGTGTATTACATTAAGGAAATGGCACACTTCTGCTCAGGGGATGGGTTTTCTCATGCTCTGCTATCCTAATCTAGGATTTGGCCTTTAAATCCCCTGAGCAAGGGCATTTTGTGGCTAACAGGAAATTTTGCACCAGAAGTCAGGGACATATTCTGTCATCAGACAGAAAATCTTTGAAGTAATAAATTCCCATTGTTAGATCATCTTGGCTTTATGAAAGTCAAAGTTCTCTCTGAAGCACAATGTTATTGTGCAGCTTGGAGCTTTCTTGGTGATAACAGGCTGATAAACAGAACGTATTTCCTGCATCTAAGATCACTGCGGTGTTAACGTTGTAAGCACTGTATGGTACCTGGACGGGAGAACGTCCTGATCTAGCAGAGCAAATCAACTGACATGGTGAAAATCAAGGTGCATGCACTGTGCTAATCTGCAGTTTGCCCTTTAAGAACTGTAATTGATATAGATTAGTTATATTAACGTTACTGTTTGCTTGTGATATTGTGTGCTAGTCTGTTAATATAGTACATTATAACAAAGTCGTGCACCTGGGAGGCACTAACCCCACGCTACAGTGTAGGCTGAGTTCCAGCTGGCAAGAAAACAGCTCTGGAGAAAAGGGCCTGGAGGTCCTGGTGGACACCAAGTTGACCATGAGCCAGCGACATGCCCTGGCAGCCTCCTGGGCTGCATGAGCTGAAGTGTAACCAGCAGGTCAAGAGAGGGAAATAATTTTCACTCTGTTCAGTGCTTGTGGGACTACATCTAAAGGTCTGCATCCAGTTTTGGCTCTCCAATGCAAAAAAACATGGTGATGGAGGCAACGGGCACAAGTTGGAGCATGGGTGTTGTGCCCTTGTTCTCGGCACCTGCCCAGCCATCCCCGAGGCTATCTAACGTAGTCTTTAGGAGCTCCAGGGAGATTTTAAAATGCTGTTGGCTACCTATTCCTCAGCTCTAGTGTCGTTATTGTTAAAAAGTTTCACATTTACTTTAGGTCTACTCTGGGCTCATTACTCTATCAAAGAGGATGTTTTATTTGTTCTTGTAAAATGTCTGTTCATCGTTGCTTATCTCTTTATTATCTTCAAGGTGCTAAGATTTATATAAAAGTGTTGAAATAGTCTCAGATTCCCTTGGTTCTCCTTTCTCCTTCAGTTAAAAATAAAGTGAATCCTTTCACACTCAGAAAGACTCTGAAGTCCTGTCTTTCTCCAGGTCTCTGAAGACAGTCAGAGGTTGCTTCTCTGACTCCTTAAGTAGTCCAGGATGAATTTCAAGTCCTGCCAACCTGGGGGCCTTTACCTGCAGTCTATTTGTGAAAACTTTATATATACATTCTATGTTTATCGTTAGGATACGTAAGATAGAGAAAGAAGAGGTTAAATAATAGTCAGAAAATCTAGAATGATGTATGACTAGTCTTTACAGTAAGGGTGGGTGTTTCAGCAATGAAGAAATGTAATTTTGCAGGTAGTAAAACAATGTCAAGCCAAATATTGCCTGAAACTACTTGTACATAAGTATAAGAAAAGGAGGTGAGAAAAAAAGAAACATACAGAAACAATGAGGGTTAAACCAAGTAAAACTAGCATGACTTGCAATATGAAGTGAACAAGCACAGAGGCAAGAGCTACCTCTACTTTAGCATGCAGTACATTGTATTGGTTTTGACTGGAATAGAGTTAATTTTCTCCATAGTATCTAGAATGAGTATGAGTAGCTAGTTTCGGATGTGTGCTGGAAACAGTGCTGATAACACAGGGATGGTGTAGTTGTTGCTGGGCAGTGCTTGCACAGAGTCAAGGCTTTTTCTTCTCCTCACACTGCCTCGCTGGTCAGCAGGCTGGGGGGACACAAAGAGCTGGGAGGGGACACAGCTGGGACAGCTGACCCCAGCTGACCAAAGGGATACTCCATACCATACAGTGTTGTGCTCAGCAATAAAAGCTGGGGGAAGAAGGAGAAAAGGGGGACATTTGGAGTGATGATGTTTGTCTTCCCAAGTAACCCTGACATGTGATAAAACCCTGTTTTCCTGGAGATGGCTGAACACCTGCCTGCCATGGGAAGTAGGGAATGAATTCCTTATTTCGCTTTGCTTGTGTGCATGGCTTTTGCTTTACCTATTAAACTGTCTTTCTCAACCCACAAGCTTTCACACTTTCACCCTTCCGATTCTCTCCCCCATCCCACTGGATGGAGGAGTGAGCGAGCAGCTGAGTGGGGCTTACCTGCCAGCTGGGTTTAAACCACAATGTACGTACAAACAGGAGTGGATATGTACAGCAAAGCAGCTGGTGCTGAGTACTTAAAATCCACATTTCGGTGTTTTTCTTTATTTTAGATGAGCTGTAGCCTGGCTCTGTTGAACTCCCCTTTGCATCTGCTGCTGGATGCAACCCTGGAGTACATCTTCCCATTCATTCCCATTCCCAAGAAGCCAGTTCATGCAGTTTGAGGCTGCCTTACCATGTAACCCAAAGCAGAGGAGTGGGAGATGATCAAGAGATTTGCTACAAAAGTGGACTTGTGTTCTGAATCAACACACTGATGTAGATGCTCCCAGTGAGACTGCAGGAGGAGGCTGCATGTGCTCAAATGAAATAAATCTATGGCAGAAAGTTTGGAAATGGCACTGAAAGAGAAGAATTTATAGAGACGCAAAATCATGTACTAGCTTACAACTTTCACATTTTAAAAGTGCACACATGGCAGAGATGATTCTGATAGATTACTCATCCTGATGCCACAAAAGGAAAGAAAAACAATCATCATATAATTCTTCTAAACCGGCCACAGGGCTATCTTTAGAGGTTTACTAGATAACTAATGTTAATTACCATTCCTCCCCAGCCAACCTTAATAAACATTGAACCCAAAAATGTGAACTTCAGCTTCTCTTAACACATTGACATGGAGATGGGCTAGGAGCTGTCTGGAAAGCTTTTTTTCCACCTCTTTTTAGGGTCTCCAGCTTTCAGTACCTGAAAGCAGCTAGTGCTGGGATGGCAGGAGCAAGGAAGAGGCAGATCCCAGCCCTACAGCAGGGGAAGGCCCTGGAAATGCAGCTCAGGGTACTGCACATGCCTGCCCACAGCACAGCTGTGCTCCCTTCTGGCATCATGGTTTGCCTCACTCCAGCCCAACGTGTTGTGCATTGTGTCTTTACCTCTAAATTGTGTTCTAGAAAGCACTTCATATGCTTGATTTCAGTCACTTTTCCTAATCCTGAACTGGACACCGGCACAAATGTGCTTCTACTGCTTCCATCTTCCTGGACCCAGATGCACAGGAGCCTGGACAGACCTTTTGTGTTACCCTGTGACTTCTTCAGTAGGGAGGTCTCCTTGCATCCAGGTTTATGGACTTGCAGGCAACTTTTTAGCACTGGAGAAAGGCTAAAGCATAGTCAGAAGTGAGCCACGGAGCCAGTAAGATGAAAAAAAATAGAAAAAATATTGGATTCAAGAGCTCAGCAACTGCCAAGCAGAAAAGGGGAAGTGGAACAGTTTATTTGCAACAAGGCACAAGTCAGACTAGAGTGTTTTTTGTTATCAGCATCTAAATTAACCGGTTTTAGCCAGTTCAGGTATGTCTACGTGAGTGGGAGTGAAGTGCAGCCACACTCCCAAATGTAGCTTCAGGGTGATAGGAGTGCCTGGATAAGCTGAGTAAGGCTCAGCTTCTTTGGGAAGAGGATGCCTATGGATCTTCAAGGCTGATTTCAAGTGGAATAAAAAAAAGAAGCACCCAGAAAGGTAATGCTCCTATGCCAACTGCTGGGCAGATTTGTCCCCACTGCCCTGCTGGGTCCTCACATGCTCCAACATCCCAAAGTCACCAAGCAGTAGCCTAAAGTACATTGTCAGCACCTGTGAGGACTCCAGATCTACTCTTTCTGCAGGATTAAGGCATCTTTATTTCACAGATTTTTCACTCCCTCTAATACCCTTATTAACTTGGGGATACTTAGACATTGATTCAGCAACACCCTAAAACATGGGTCAAAATCCATTTTAATCCATTAAAATCCATTCTCTGTCAATTTGTTCTGGAGGGATATTTTCATGGCTCACCAGAGATGTTACTACATCCGTTTCTCTTGCAGCAGCAGCCATCTGAGGTGACTTACCTCCTTGTGCATTTAGAACTAAATTTAGAGTAACTATGCTGTAGCCCAATTCCAGATGCGCCATGCCCATGGTTCAAACCTATTTATTCTGCCTCATCTAAAATAACTTCTCTCCCTCCAGAAGGAGCTGAGGGAACTTGAAAACGCCAAAAGACACCAGGGCTGGAGAAAATTTGGGACTGTGGACTGTGCACTGTGTTGCCACCACAAAGCCCCCTTACAGTGCTGTTGAGGGAAGCCCAGTAGTAAAGATTCCTTTCAAAGTTTTTTCTTTGCTGTTGCTCCTCCAACCTGATTTATGCTGTAAAACTGTGATCTGACTATGCCAAGAGGAGATCTAGTAGGTTTACTTGGAAAATTGCAGAGCAGACTCACAGTGTCTGTCTTCACTGGTAGTTATCAAGTTTCCACTCATCTTTCCTCTCTTCTCCTTACTGTCCCTTTTCTATTTGTTCCTCAGTCAAGCTACATATTAGCACCTTTGATGCAGGGCAAAGGACATACCAGCAATGCACAGCAGAGGTGTCAGGGTGCTGGAGAGGGGAGCAGGACCTCCCTGTTTGCACCCACAGCCCCTTAGATCGGCCCAGCTCACCTGAATGAGCTGATCTAGGAGGCCACTGTCAGCTCAGCAAACAAACACAGGAGTTGCCTTATCACACTGGGTCAGAATCTAAACTGTTCTGTCATGACCCAAAATAGACAGATGTTGAAAATTCATCTTCTGCTCCTGAAGGTCTCTTAACATTTTTCAAACCTCCCTTTAGTGGCACCTGCCATTACACACCAAGGATAGGAGTCAAATCACTAGAACTCAAACATCTGCAAAGTCGACACCTGCATCTGGGAGACTTGTGGAGTGCCTCTGCAGTCATTGGGAGTGATACATACTCACAAGGCACAATTCAGATGTCCTTTTGTAGACAGCCACCACGGGAAGAGGGGCTAATCACACCCTGGAAGTGCCCATCTTTTCATAAAGACACCTGAGTGTTATCATAGAATCATAGAATTATTTTGGTTGGAAGAGATCTTTAAGATCATCAAGTCCAACCGTTAAACTAGCACTGCCAAGTTACCGCTAAACCATGTCCCTCAGCACTACATCTACGTGTACAGAATCATAGAATGGCTAAGCTCAGCTATGGGCATTCCACATCAGCCTTCTTCCATGAGCCACCCAATCCACCTCCAGCAGAGGCTTCTTTTGATCTGAAAGAGGCAAGTGGCCTGTGGGACACAGCCACGAGATCCAGCAGTTAATGTCTATATCCAATATATAGATTCACATATAGATTCAATATAGAGGTTGCACATATGCAACCTGAATTCTGTCATGTCCTAGTTTTGGATGTTTTACTTTGCAGTCTTAATAGTTTTCTTTAACTGGTGTTTGTTTCTGGGCTCTTTTAAAAAGTCATAACAAGAGATCAGGAGACCCAGTACCTGGCTTCATTTTGGGCCCCTCTCAGCCGTTCTGCAGCCTTGAGGCCCACTGGATGGAGCAAGTGGGGTAAGTTGGAGTGTCAGTGAGCAGAGGTAGACATTTCACAGATGAAAGCTGGCAAAAAAGGAATGTACTTTTCCTAAGTCATATTCTTAGAAATGCCTGAACCATTTGGACTGAAACCATCCCAGAATTCATCTTGAAGCAGATCCTGTGCACGGGAGCTTATTGCAAAGACCTGCAGCTCAGCACAGAGCACTGCACCTGCAAAGTGCGGCAGTCAATATTCGCTTGCTAAATTCCTGTTGGACTACTGGCCTCAACAGCACTGTATGGCAGGAATTTCACCTTGAGTTGGGTGCTTAGAGGAAAAAGATTTTCTTTATGGGTTTTGAATTTGGTTCTCTCTAGTTTCATTCACATTGTTTTGTTTCTAATATTGAGAGCTAGGGAGATCAGGAGCTCCCACTCAGAGCATCCTTTGCACAGAGGTACGTGTGCCTTTTGTATAGCCACATTCTTAACATATTTGCAGAGTATAGTCATATTAATGTCTAACAGACTAATATCAAATACCTGCAATGCCCCTTACAGACCTCCCAAACAATCTCAACCGCAGTTACTGCAATTCTGGAATTCCTGCTGGTGGCCTAATCGATAACCAAAATGGATTAAAGAGGCATTGTTGGGAAACAATTAAGGAAGACATCTGACAAGCCATCCTCGTGGATGATAGCACACAAACAATAGGACTTGAACACCTGGGTCACATAGCTGAGGCACAACAACCCACGCAAGAACACAGCTGCCTGCCCTGTACAAGCTAGTCGATCATGGAGCAAATCAGTGCAGGCTCCTGAGGGACACAGTGGTGATTTTGAGCTGGTTGGTAGTGAGGGAGAGGGAAAACTATGTCTATAATCCAGTCCCACTCTGATCATGACACAAGAGCAATGGCTCTGCCAGCAAAATCCCCATTCTGCTTTTCACAGCCTGCTTCCCTGCCTGAAGGAGGGAGCAGATTTCTAGGGCAGGGTTTTTCAGTACAGCAATCTTACAACCTAGAACAGTCTCAAGAACCTGCCACTGACTTGAAGCATGAGTAAAAGAGAATATGAGGATGGTACTTTTTCCCCTTGAAATAATTCAAAGTTTGGTCAGGCTCTCATAAGGCTTCCTCCAGTCAAGGCTATTTTGATTCCAGGACAACGAAGAATATCGATTGCTATGAGCTAATATCTACCTCTAACAAGAGCTGCACTGGGCTGTCTTGGCTGTCACAAGAGAAGATGTCTTTGCAAAGGAAGTTTCCAAAATTTCTATCAATAAAACATGCTTTGATATGGCACTGAGTAATTTTTACATGCCTTAGTTTCTTTTAAGTAAAGCAAATATCTCATGTTTATCATGGAGGCTGTTATAAAGTCACACTAGTAGTCATAAAGCAATTCAAGAATCTTGAGTGGAAGGTCCTAAAAAAAGGCAAGTGTTATTATATCATTAATACATTAATAGTGAGATACCTCAGGTAATATTTAACTGTAGAATGAGATAGTAGTAATAAAAATGACACTTACACATTAATTGTTCTTCTAATCAAGGTACTGTTCCTCTAATCGAACTATTATCTTCCAAAAAATTGGAGTGATTCAATAAGAGGCATATTTACAAACACTTTATCTTCAGACAGAGTGTAAAGGTTATCAACATAGGTTTATACTAATAAATTATACTTGAGAAAGAATTGTATTTTGAATCAGTTTTCAAATGCTAACCAGGAGTACAAGGGTTCAATGGCATTTCACATTTATATATATATGTATTAATATCAATATAATAAAATAACAATATATATAAAAACAATGGTTTATAGTGGTCACAAAAACCCCAACTCATTTTTGTGTATGATCAGGCCGTCTAATTGTTGTGTTTGCATTCTCGTTAACACTGATGAATGGTTGTGTTCGATTTGTTATTAATATTCATTTGTGTTTTTGTAAATGTACATAAGGAATCTTGCACAGACAAACATAGATAGGTAGATGTCTAGGAAGTGAGGAGAGAGCTTTACATATTGATCTTAAGAAAAACAGGTTTTCACAGCTGCATCAGCCAGGAGCAGGATGCCTGGGATATTCATCCTCCATCTTTTCTGCTGAAGACTTAGACACTAATTTGTCAATGTCTTAAGTAGACACCCACTACACTGCATGTCATTTATTCTTTCTACGCATTTTGCTGGCACCTTGCTCCTCTGTCACAGACATGATACCCTTTCACCTTCTGCCCTGCCTTCAGAATACTAAAACTATCTAAGGCCAAGTGCAAGGTCCTGTAGGTGGGTCAGGGCAATCCCAAGCACAAATACAGGCTGGGCAGAGAATGGTTTGAGAGCAGCCCTGAGGAGAAGGACTTGGGGGTACTGGTGGATGAGAAGCTCAACATGAGCCAGCAATGTGTGCTTGCAGCCCAGAAGGCCAACTGTATCCTGGGCTGCATCAAAAGACGTGTGGCCAGCAGGTCGAGGGAAGTGGTTCTGCCCCCCTACTCTGCTCTGGTGAGACCCCACCTGGAGTACTGCATCCAGCTCTGGAATCCTCAGCACAGGAAAGACATGGACCTGTTGGAATGGGTCCAGAGGAGGGCCGCAAAAATGTTCAAAGGGATGGAACACCTCTCCTCTGACAAAAGGCTGGAAGAATTGGGGTTGTTTAGCCTGGACAAGAGAAGGCTCTGGGGAGACCATATAGCAGCCTTCAGTACTTAAAGGGTGCCTACAGGAAAGATGGGGAGGGACTCTTTATCAGCGATTGTAGCAGTAGGATCAGAGGTAATGGTTTTAAACTGAAAGTGTAGATTTAGATTAGATATTAGGAAGAAATTCTTTACTGTTAAGGTGGTGAGACACTGGAACAGGTTGCCCAGCGAAGTTATGGATGCCCCATCCCTGGAAGTGTTCAAGGCTAGGTTGGATGGGGCTTTGAGTAACCTGGTCTAGTGGAAGGTGTCCCTGCCCATGGCAGGGGGATTGGAACTAGATGATCTTTAAGGTCCTTCCCAACCTAAACCCTTCTATGATTCTATGATTCTAAGTTTTTCTTGCCTTCTGTGAGCACAAGGCACATGAGGTCATAGGGTGGCACAGATGGTCTTTCACAACCATTTATAGTCTTAGTGCTCTATAAAGTTGCTCTCCTCTGCACCCCCAGCTGCATCTCTGGTCCTTCACGCTACTCCCACTGCTCCCTAATCACAGGGATGAAGGCAGATAGGACACAACCATGGTATGGTGTGTGCTGGGTTCCTGTTTGCACACCAGGACTCCTTCCTAGCATGACTGTCTTCACTCTCCCAGGACACCATGCAGGTCAGCTCTCATGTGTGATAGCTTCACCAGAAGTACTGCTTGCAGCTCTCTGGGACAAGACAGCTTTATCTGCTGTGACTCCCAGCCCATGCATCTTAAAAGCTCCTGGTCTGCAAGAACACCTGCGAGCTATGCCACTCAGCAGCTCAGCCCCACCAGGGCTGTCTTGCTTACACAACCCTGCTTAAGTCACAAACCCTTCTGGGCTTCTGGGATAAGAGTCAAAAGACTGAGTTTAAATATTAACGAAATGCACAAGGTAGTCAAGGCTGAGCACAATGTTCTGCAGTGGAGTTGCACCAGTTTGGAAAAATCTTAGCTTTCAATTGCTTCGTGTATACACAATAAAGCTTCATTTTCTATTGTGTAGGCAGTTGGCAAGAGAAGATGTGATCTGTTGTCCTTAAGAAATTCTTTATTTACCTAATGTCGCTAAATCAAGCCTAGAATTGTCTCTCTTCAGCCCAGAATGAGTGCTCAGCTGTTTCTGCTCACCTGTGGGTGGACAGGAGGAGGGGAAGGGCTGGGAGCAGGACAGTGGGGACATCTCCCTGCTCCTCGTCCCTGCAAGGGCTGATTTCTGAGCCCTCCGAAGGAGCCTGGTAGGAGGGTCACCTGTCTGAAAGAGCGTGCCGATAGCCATGTGTGCAAGGAGAAGACCTCAGCTGGGGGTGCAAGGAAACTGATCAGACCACTGTCCCTGTCCCTGCTCCCCTGTGCCCTTCTTGCACATGAAAGTGTCACAGGACCCCGCAGGGGCTGATGCTGTGTTGGGGCTCTGCACCCACCTCCCACACACATGCCCGGCCACAGGCACAGAAAACCCCTCAGGAGCACACGGCCCAAGTCCTTCATGGGTTAATTTGTATTTCCTTGCCTTGTACCAGGTCCCCCAGCAAGCCGGCTTTCCCAGTTACTTGTGCTATCTCACCTGTCTGCAGCTCAGCATTTCTACTTGCACTCTCCTAAAAGT
Source organism: Burhinus oedicnemus (assembly GCA_008921705.1). Taxonomy (NCBI): domain Eukaryota; kingdom Metazoa; phylum Chordata; class Aves; order Charadriiformes; family Burhinidae; genus Burhinus; species Burhinus oedicnemus. The sequence goes on from VFFE01007054.1 coordinate 1,248,323, forward strand.
GTCCTCGCTTTCTCCTTTGCTTCACCCTGATAATTTCCATCAGTTTTTGATATGTCTCACTAGAGAGTTGTGTTTTAATGAGTCATTGTAAGGACAAACAAAACCCAGTTGCTTAGGAGTAACTGAGACTTCACTTCAGGTGGAAGAATATCACATCTTAAAGTATGAGAGAAATGCAGAAGGGTTCTTGTGGAGGTGGACACCCTTCTGGCAAAGCCTCACTTTACACCCAAGAGATGAGGCAAAAAGGCTTTTGGACTTGCCACTGCTGACAGCAGGAGTTTTCTCTTCCTGCACCAGGCTGGCCCAGAGCCCATCAGGACCCAGGCTAGTCTGGGCGATGCAGCCTTGCCAACCCAAACTGCAGCAACTCAGCACTCTTTAAAACATCACAAGTCACATGCAAAATTTTGTGTATATAATTTCTTTATTGTGATCTCTAATTAGGAGCTGGCATCGATGGGAACAACAGCGCTGCACCGTACCTTGCGTGCCATAGCTCAGGTGACAGTCCCTGCTCACTTCGTCCTGACGTTGAATCTTGCCGATCCAAAACAAGTTGCAATCTGACTCCTCAGTGCTGTTTAAATTAGGGTCTGAGTACATAGTTCAGTAAATAAAGGGCTGGATTGGCTAGAAAAACAGAATGATTTAACAAAATGAAGGAATCCACATGTGTTTGTGTGGTTGTTTTTCCATGGGCACATCACAGGACAGAGGATATTTAATCTGGGCTTGTACTGATAACGACATTAGACTGCAACCAACTCACATTTATCAGATGTACTTAGATACATGGCTTGTATCTTTTAGGCCCATCCTGAGTCATAAATAAAAAAGTCTTTCCAGTGGACCTTGGAAAATATTACATCATGCAAGTGCAGCCAGTAGGTAAAAGGTAATTAACTTTTGATCATAAAGGCAGCTAATAAAAAGAATATAGATATTTGGATGCATTTTTCATGAAAACCACTATCATATAAAAAGATGCTACTATATTTATAATGATCGATCTTCAAAAGTTAGTTATGATTAATGCCTTTGGAAGGGATATGGCTGAAAGGGATAAGGGATATGACATGAGTGAGGTATTTCCTCAAACTCTGTGGCACTTCGTAATATTGTTTCAGGACTGAGCTTTAAGCCCCAGAAACACATGGGTTTATGGTGTTACAAAGAGCAAGCATTTAATTTCCATTGACAACCAGATTGCATTACTCAAACATACTCACTCCAAGCACATCATCTGCGTGACCATTTTTTCATGCAAACGTCTTGGGAAACAAGAGAGGGAAGACATTTTGGAGGTATGAAGGAGAGTCTGATAAGGGCTGACTCATTTTCTGACCTTTCTTTGGAAGATCACCTCCCCAGACCTCCAGCTCTAGGTTTCTACCCAGCTGACTCCGTTTTCCCCACCTCCCTTTGCCCAGCCCAGACAACCACCCGCTTGTGCTTGCAGAGGGTCCCAGGTGCCACTGGCCCCATCCTGAGAAGCCTTTGCCTCCTCACCCTTCAGGGGAGAACCCTGCTGGAAATCCTGCTCTTATTTTATCCTCCTTTTGTTTGCTCTAAATTCCCTGCTTCATAGACTTTGATAACTGAATGGTAAATACAGGCATCTCCCCTTTCCCCTGCTATTCATCGATCCTCAAAATGTTTGTTTTTAAGGGACTCGTGTCCAGGATTATGATTGGTTTTCCCAGCCCGCCGCTGCCCTTCAGGCAGATCAGTTTCCTACTGCCTTATCTTCAGGTGCTGTTGCGTGAAGCTCAGCGTGGGAGAGATTCCCTTTTTAGTTTCACCCAAAAGACTTTTGTATTTCACTCCTGCAGCCCAGCACTTGGAGCCCCATCGGTGACTCAGTGGGAATGATGCCAGCTATTGAGAAAGAAGCTCATTTCCTGGAGCAGCTATCTTTTCCAAGATGGCCTTTATCCTAAACTGATTAGACACAATATTTTTAGCTTGTTTGATCTGGCACGATTACAAGCTGAAGCAGTCTGGCAAGGAGCAAGGAGCGCCAGCTCTGGCAGCGGGTGCTGTGGCCAGGGTCTGTTCCCCAGAAGTTGCTGCAAAAGAAGGTGCCACCACCCCTGGTTTTCCCATTGTTGTTACTGCCTGCTGGTTGCAAAACAGCTTGCACACGTGGCTTTGGGATTTGTGGCTTTGCATATTTTTATCCCAGCTGGAGGAAGTACAGCTCTTTTTAGCAATAATGCTGTAGACAGGAACAGCAATAGTGGCCATTTTGGGATCCAAAGACAGCTACAGGACTGATTACAGCCCTAGGTGGCTGAGCTTTCTTCCAGGTTTGGCACAGGGAGCAAATAAGCCTCTTCTAATAGTGAAAAAAACAGCTTCAAAAAAAAGGGCTGAAACCATAGGCTGTAGGCAGGTCACAGCAAACCATGTGAACTGTGAGGCTTCCCGTTGTACAAGCAGAGGCCAAAATACCAACTATAAGCATCGTGCGAGGGAAGAAAAAAAAATAGGAGTCTGGGCTTGACTGACTGAGAGATGCTGTGGATGAACCCAGGAGCTGGTGGGTCTGGGACTGTGAGCACAGAAATAAACATTGCTACCTGCTCTTTGATTCACCAAGTGATAAATGAAAATTCATTCAAATGTTTCGTTTGTGTTTGGTTTGGGTTTTTTTTTTTTTCTGGATCTCTCAACCACCATTCTTGTAAACCTCCTCAAATAAGCAGTGCTAATAAAGAGTGCTACAGCTGGGATTATCTCATAGTCCTGAATTACCACTTTCCTACCACTGCCTTCTCCCGAGCAGACAGTATGCCAGGTCAGGCCACCTGCTGATCTGCATAAAGATATTTTATCATTCCCCTGTGTCAGTCTGCAAACAAACAGATAGGAAGAATATTCAGGGGTGTGAATGCAACAGAGGTACTGTGGGGCTTTTTAACAGCATGAAAAAGATCTCATTTGTAGACTGAGAATGGGAGTGATGAACAAAATTAAGTTTCATTTCTGCTTACAACTAATTCAACTCAGCTCTTGAATTTTACCTTTAATTTGCCCTACTCATATTTATGATAATAGCTATTTTAAAATATATTTAATATTTTATTTAGTATTTAATATCATAGAATTATAGAATGGTTTAGGTTGGAAGGGACCTTAAAGATCATCTAGTTCCAACCCCGCTGCCATGGGCAAGGACATCTCCCACTAGACCAGGTTGCTCAAAGGCCTGTCCAACGTGGCCTTGAACACTTCCAGGGATGGGGCCTCCACCACTTCTCTGGGCAACCTGTTCCAGTGCCTCATCACCCTCAGAGTGAAAAATTTCCTCCTAATATCTAATCTAAATCTACCCTCTTCCAGCTTGAAGCCATTACCCCGATATATTATTAAATATATAGTTATTATATTATTACATATAATATAATACTATTTTATACATTCTACATTCTACATTCTACATTCTATATTCTATATTGATGTATTATATATTATATATATTATATATTATTACCCCATTATATTATTAAAATATATTTTAATATTTTTAAAGTTTGCTAGCACTAATCTAAAAAATTAATCTAAACTACTGATTTTCAGCATGTGGTCTTTGAACTTACTTCTTTACTTCTAAGAATGTCTGTCAGACAAGTAAGAAAGGAGGGTTTTCTGTGCTAGATGGCAATGTGTACTGGGAAGACTTGTATGGAAATGTTTATGAACCCACAAATGGAAAAAGTTAAGTATGTTAACAGTAAATCAAAAAAACCCAAAACAACCAAAAGCATTTCAGTGACAATTCATTGCAATACAGAAACTGGAATTTCCTCTCTTAATAATTACCAAAATATTCAAGAAAGTGAGGCTCCTTAAATAATCTGAAACTAGCCTGATATAAGATCAAAGGACAAAATACTCCATATCCCATGGCTACCCAGTTTGTGCAATTCCAGGAGAAGAGCAGGCTGTTAATAAAGGTGAGTTCAGGTTAAAATTCCCAAATCCAGATGTGATTTCAAAGTGTTATAAAGAGCAGAGCTGTACACACCTGAATAGCTCTGGAACAAACACTTGGCGATGATATGGGGGAGCATAGATCCCAACCTGTTGAGCCGTGGAGCCTGCAGATAGATGAACTCCTCGGTTAGATGAACATAGCAATGTTGTTCCATGAGCAAAACCCCAAATCGTTTCATTTTGCACATTCTTGCAAAACAAGCTGAAGCTGATAGGAACCCAAGAACTGATAAGAGACCTGACGAAATATTGGGAAACACATTTTTCCATGTAACTGTTACCTGAGAGAAACCTCAGACATAATTCACAAACTTTAAGGAATGGCACAGTCTAAAGTATCTGGAGATAATGGAGTATTTTATTGCACTGCTATCTGTGAAGGTACACCACACAGGGAGACCTAGAGCACAAACATAAATGATTACAAGGAGCTGGCTCTGACTTAATGTTTGAATATATTCAAATGTTCCACCATCTCCACAGAAATACCTGCTGTGTATTTATTTACATTATTTTTAACAATATACCTAAAAGTATTTCAAAATGAATAAGCAACTAAAAGTGTGCTCAGCTGGACTTCAAAGAGGAAATTGGGAACAGTGGCCAGGGCTTGCCTGGGAAATATGGTGCTGGCACCCATGTGGAGAAGTGGCTTGTCGTACCCTGCCAGACAGTGTTTTGGGCATTTATAATTACTGTTTGGTTTTACTTTCATGCCAGTTTGACTTTGCTGTTGTTTAACAGAAATTATTTGGGCTTTGTAATTGAAATTCAGGTGACCACTGTTGCGGTCTTCAAGGATCGTTATCTTGACTGACCTCTGGGGAGGCAGGAACCAGATCAAAGTCATGGCCTGGTGACAGAGTCACAGAAAAATGGTCCAGCAGTGCTGAGGGGTGCGAAAATGGGCCTTTTCTGGCCCAGCAGTGCTTGGGGGGGACACACATGGACACGAGTGTCAGGCCCCATACAACAGCTCCCAGGCTGCAGGATAACCAACTCCCACCAAGAGAGGAATAAATTATTCCTCCTTCTGCTACCTGCTCCCACTTGCAGAAGGGAAAGACCTCTAAGGAAACCCAATGGGGACACCACAGCTTTCCATGGGGCCAGCACCACATTACCGTGGTATTCACACAACAGATCTGCACAATCTCAGCAGCAAAGGGCTGTGGTGTAAAGCCACAGGCAGCCAGCACCATGGCTTCCTAGAGATGGGAGGTATCTAGAGGAGGGATATACATAGCTGCTGTATGCCAGCCTGAGGCGGACATGACCCCCTGCAATGCCTCTCCCTTAGCCTGAGGAAACACAGGATGTTCTTACACTCTCATGTGGCTGAAAACCCCTTGCAAGTGAGTGTCCCACAAGCATCTCTTGGAGCAGGTGTCCTTGGAGCCAGCAGGAAGGAGCTCAGGGTGGACAGGCAAGGCTGAGCCTCCCACTCCAGCACAGCACAGGCAAGGCTAGCTACACCTCAGCTTTATTTTCAGATTATCTGAATACTCATTACTCTGTGTTAAATATAACTCCATGTGCATGTAGCAGTATTTGTACCAAAGGACAGAGCGCGTTGGGCTGTGACGCTGCAGATTCCCTGACTCACCCATTGCCGGCAGAAGAAGCTCTGCAGGGCTCCTGTAATGGTGCATCCTCCCATCACTGTGATTCCCAGCCTGGACAAGTCTCAAATAATGTGTTGCTATATGCAGCCATGGTGTAAAAATACAGTTAAATGCTGAATCAGCAAGTCTAATCTAGTTGGTTGCCTCTGATGTGCAATATCTCTTAAGAAATTAATTTGCTTTATGAAATCAAAAGAAACAGACAGCTTCAAATAAAAACAAAGAAACTATTTATGCCTTAAGTAAAATATGGAAAGTTCATAAAAGGGAAAATAACATTAACATTGGATTAAAATATGACACATTTGTCTTGAAGATTGAAGCTCAATTTTTAATGTCAGCAGAGGAGGATGACAAAACTCTCCCTGCTCTGAAAGACAGCACACAGGGTTTTGTGTTTGTGCTCTTTATGGTATAATGCTATCGTATAAACACCCGTCATCCAGACTAAGATTGCTGGCTTTCGGGGCACAATCACTTTAAGTACATAATAAAAGAGAATTAAAATACATAAGTGTAATAAAAGAAGTATGAATAAAAATTGAGAGGGATGTGAATATGGCACCAACCCTTTTACTGGAAATTTCCAGCTCCTCTGCACAATATGCTGCTGTAACAGCACTGGGTGCTGCTGCTTATTGTGTGATCCATACAAAGGAGCGATAACCTTCAATGACCCATATCCTAGTGGGGTCTTACCTCTTCCTGAGTCACTAAGCAAAATTCAGATCCTTTTTTTCTACAGGTCTTCATAAATCTGAGCAATGCAGAAATATCTTTGTTAATGGAACTGACCTTCTTTTCCTGCCCAACCTCACTGCCCTTTCCAAACTTACGTTGACGGCTTGACACTTGCTTCTTAACTAAACTTACTTGTCCTCACCCCTATTTTATGTATCACCACTGAGTTTGATCCAGTAGCATGGCTGATTTGATTTGTGCCTCAAAGTAATAGCAAGAGAAACTTGCTGTAAAGAAAACAAGGTACTAGAGAGTATAAGAAGCTGGACATGAAATGACATTGTGCTTCCTTCTGGCATCAGCATCCTGAGTCTGTGAGTACAAGTGACACCTCTGTTTTCTATGAAGACTTCTCAGGACCATCCAGTTTTCGTTTTGGTTCTTGGAGGTCCCCAGTAACGACTTCAAATCTTCCTGAGGATGCCATCCACAGGCTGCAGTCCCTGTCCTTTCTCCAAAACGGGAGTGAGGAACTGGCACCCACCAGTGGCACATGCCCAAACTGACTACCACACTTACTGCTGAGCAAAATATAACATGTTTCTTTTACCCATTGAGCTACCCAAGTAGAGCAGTGTCATATTGGAAGGCATTGGAAGAACTTGAGTTTGGAGTGTTTTGCACTAGAAGCACCACAGCAGATGTTATTATGAGCAATATATTGCTGGAAGTTTTTGGGCAGAACCTGGCAGCAGGGTGACCAGCTGGGCAGCAGAAGGCAGGATGTGGCCAGAAAGCAGCACATGAGAACAGAAGCTTTATACAGCACATGGTAAAGGAAAACATTGGGAAACACTAGAAATCGGCACAGGCTGATGCTGTTATCCGCATTCTCAGCCAGCTAATCTCCCGGTATCGATACTTGTGTTTATTTAACACTAAAGAAAGACGTGGAGCTCTTCACAAGACAAGTAAAACGCGTCTCTGGCAGAACTGTTTTCTTTTCTCTGTGAAAAATAGCTTCACTCTGCAGTTGTAAGCCTCTCAGACAATATTTTACTGCTTTACGTCCCTCCAGCCACTTGTTCCTCCCTCCCCATCCTGGCTGGGTTGGGAGGCAGTACACGTGAAGCCCTTCAGAGCTCAGCTCACCAAGCAGCTTTCAAGAGCTGTGGGTAGTTTTCAGCTCCCATGAAAACAAGAGGAAGCTGAGGGTACTTGAGACTTGGCAAGGGATCAGGCTGTGACTGATTTAGGGCACTGAACTCTCTGCATTTCTGGGACTGCCTAAGGGACAGAGCAATAAGAAATGTTCATTTCTTTCTCTTCTGCTCTGCCTTGGCAGAAAAAGCCACACTTTCCCAGTTGGTTATGGAGTTTAGCTGATGTTTAAGCACATGGTGTAAAGACATCAGGGCTTTGCAAAGGTGAACTTCTGTGGTGTGGGACAGAGGCAACCTGCTCCTGTGTGACCCTTGTGCATGAAACCTCTTCTGCACCACCAGGAGAAAATCATGTTCTTAACATTACTGCTGCAAACAGAAAGGCTGAAGTGTTTGTACCCTTCGTCACTCCTTGTAGCACCTTATCACTTCAGTGAATTAGTGGGAATAATCCAAGAGTAAAGCACTCACAGGTGGATGTGATGAAGCCAAGGACAAGACTCTACTGACTTCATTAGAGCCCAGAGTCCCTCCTGCATTTAAACCTAGTCCTAAAAAAGCTGTCCTACTGTTTTACGTTGCAGCTTCGTATGACGTATCCCAAATACAAAGAATTAAGAATACATTCAACACTGCAAAGTGGTTTTAAAGCACTTCTATGACCACATAATGCCTGCACTTTGAGGAGGGAGGCCAAAAGCTATTTAATTGTTTTATGGTTTGAGCTGTTTTACATCTTTTTAAATGTTTGTTATTTTAATACTAAAAGTAATTTCTGTGCCAGTTTTACAAAGTGCAGCAAATCCCTTAAGCTTAACAGCAGTTTCCAAAACCAGGGGTTTGCTGTTACAAAGACGGTACTCTAGACAGTTTAAGAAGTGGCCTGGGATCTTTATTGACTGGCAGAGCTTATGGTCTTGGTTAGAAGTGTAGCTCAAACTTTCAAAAGCACCTGAGGTCCATAAAGACTCTCAGGGAACCCACAGCTGTGGGCCAAAGTGCAGGAGAGAAACCCTCATTGAATAGGCTAATAAAGCTCATGCTTTGCGGGGACAGATATTGGGGTCCTGCTTGCTTAATTATTTCTTGGTTTAGTCATTGACTGAAATATGTGGTAACCATCTGAGAGCAGAACATCAGGCTTCTCTTGCCTCTTTTCCTCCTAGACCCATGTGTGTGACCGTTCATCCGGAGTACACAGGGTGCCCTCCTTCACGCCATACCCTTTCACCAGATGAGGAAAACTCTTCAAGGGCAGGGTCTGTGATTTCAAACCCCCAAAGGCTAAGGCAAGCCCTGGCTTCCAGCCCAGAGGAGTGCCCTAAGGACCCTGGTACCCCACGACCTTCCTGATAACACAGCTGAAACATTTCTAAGTGTTCGTGGTAGCATGACCTAAGGAAAGGGTCCTAAGGATGGTTTTCATCAGAGAACTTTGATGCTATGGTGTCCTCAGCACCTCAGCACTGATGTTTTACTGCTCTCCTGAACATAGGCACCTGCTACCAAAGTTACAGCCTGAGGCATCAAAATGTTATTTCAGCTATCTCTTTAGGTGGTTTTAGGTATCTTAGGGAAATGTTTACAAAGGCTCACTTTAGCTTAGGGAGGGTGATTTCCCTCAGTTCCTCTATAGGCAGTGGAGGGGAGCAGGATCCTGCAGGATGGCCCAACCCACCTATGCCATGTTCATGCCCCAACACTTGGCTGCACACATGGTCTGCACCCTTCCACCAGCTGTCATGGGATGCCGCAGCATCAGGTCCACCAACTCACAGCTGGCCATTGGAAATCCCTGCAAAGGCTATTTTTGGCAACAATCTGAGCAAACAGGAATTGCTTCTGGAAAGGCAATTGAGGGTCCCTTAAAGACACTTGAGAGGAAGGTTCACAGGGGCACGCCTTGCTCGGAGCTGGCACCAGCAGCCCCATCTGCCTTACCACTGGCTCATGCTCCTTCAGAGATGAAGGCTACCATAGCTGAGCTCTGGTCACCACTTCCCAACATGCTCAAAAGAAACCTGGCAGATGCACAGGACAGGATTGCAACAGACAGTCCTTATTCATCTCTATTTTCCCGTATTAGTCTCTGCAGACCAATCAGAAACAGTTCACCAAACAAAGTTAAGCAATATCACAGAGAACTTTAAGAAATGACTCTTATCATCCCTCCTGAGGATAGGCTCAATGGTCAAGGCCACAGTGAAATCTTCCTTTTCTTGTAAAAGTTAACTGAAGTTAGTTATTAAAGTGCTGCCAGTATTTAGGGAGGTTCTGAAATGAAGAACAGCACAAGATACCTGCACTGCCTTTAAAAATTTCAAGGATACCTTTTTCCATAATATCTTGGTGTGGTTTCTTCTGAAGAGCTTCCTGGTAGACACATCAGGTACGATTTTGACTTGCCAATCTGGATATGGGATATGTGAAGTAATACTTATAAATTAAATGCTTCTAGTCATGTGTTGTATTTCTTGTAAAATTTAAAAAGTTCTCTTGGGGAATTTGTATTTTTCAAATGTTTATATTGCAGAGAAATAGAGTTTGTGAGTGTGTACACACAGATTGAAAAATGAGATGAAGCATGTTAATATTTAATTATTCAGTTAAGGTTACCAGGTTTTTGTGTACTTCTTAGTCAATATTTAGGATAAATTAATAAAGGGAAAAAAGTATCCCTTTGCTAACCCCCTCAACAAAATGACACGCATCAAAATACGCGTTACCAAAGGTTCACAGATGTGGAGAATTAACAGTGGAGTCGGAGTTTTTCACATGTGAGAGATGGTGATGCTGTTAATTGCTGGCCATGAGAAGAGGATCAGAGGCTATACGGAATAAAACTGAACCAGAACATTATCTCTGAGGTTTCAGTTCAGACCTAATCTTGGCCAATAGTAAGTGAAAGCTGTTACCACTTGATAGCTGTGCGGTGTAAGCTTGGTCTGTGCTCCTGGTCCTCATATGTGGGTGGACACATTACAGAAGTCATCAGAAGAATTGCACTAATTGCTCGTGTCCCATAAGGAGTCCAAGGACTTAATGATGGTGGCACTCTGGAAAGGCAGCATGGGTTACTGGAGTACGGACTCTTAGGGGATTTGCAGAGGATGTTGACCTCCGCTATGCTGGCACTCATCACAATATCCCCATTTTCTTTAAAACACCTAAAATAAATAATGGTGCTGACAGCCGAAAAAATGTCTTTATGCAGAGAGCATCCTATCTTTCTAAACACGTATGGGAAGAAAATAAGAGTGAGCAAGAGGAAGGCAACTCTGACTGAAGTCACGGTAGCTAATAACTGCTGATAGAGCTCATGGAAGAGGGAATTAGACGAGAAAAGCTTGACTAGCGAGTGACTTGCAGCCATGGTCATCTAGCTGCAGCAAGGTGCCACACCATATGGTCTCATTTACCTGCCAAGAAACAGGTTGAAGGCACTTTGCACCGTGCTCAAACTGGCTTGGTTAAACTTAACTTGAGTAATGCCATGCGGCACTACAGTCTTAAAAGCAGACTCATGCTCACATGGTTCAGCCTGACGAGACCCTCGGGGTGAGGTTCCAGGACTCCTTCTGCATCTCTAACCCATCAAACCAAACCAGAAGGAGAGTTGGTAAATTGGGGCTCCTATCAGGAAGGAAAAAACACACGCAAAATACTTACACCTTCAACAAGACCGGCACTAATAAACCGAAGTAGATTCAGGGAGTTGTAAAGAGGCATATTGTACGTTCCCTGAGATCAGGGCATTAAATTTGGCCTGAGGCAAGAATAAAGGCTGGGCAAGGGGCAAGAGTGACAACTAAAGTACTCAGAAAAGCTACAGCAGCTGCAGCACTGGGGAAAATCTGAAATGAAAGAGTAACCCATGCGCTTCCTTTATTTTTATGGCTTATGAACATTTCAAAGGGTACAAATAGTACATCTTGTGCCCTACAATGTAAGGAACAAAACTATTCAAAGGGCTTTCAGCAATATTCCTCTCTGTGACGTGAAGTCTAAAAGACTAATACACAAACTAGGAAACAGAGCAATTATAAAATCTTTGATAGCTAGAACTTCATCCTGTAAATCTAAGTATGCGAAGATTCATGAAAGAAAGAACAAAATTAACCAATTTTTTTTAATTGAAATTTCATCAGCCTCAGGTTTGGAGGTCCGACCCAACAGAGGGAGGGACAGTAGTGTACAATTACAGGATTGGAGTATGATTTTAATTGACTTTGGATTGGGATCTTGAATGAGCTTAGATTTTGAGTATCATTCTGTTAGAATAATTACCTACCAGTTTTTGGAAAATATTACAGATCTAATTTTTTAATGTTAAAACAGGTAGCAAAAACTTTTCACCCATTGCCAAAATAGTGAGTCCTTTGTGGAAAAATATTATAACAAGAAAAACGGTATATCTAAGAGGTTCATCTAACATTATTTGGACATCTACGCACCCACAAATTTCCCCAGAATAAACTAGGAGGAAACTAAAATGAAATCACTTGAAATAGGTCAATAATGGGCCCTGAGCTGTGGCAAAGTTTGATGATGGGATTCACATATTCGTGCCAAAGTTGTCATAGATAAAAAGCTTTCCATCTGCTCATAACTATGCAAACTGCTTTGTGCCACTTGAAAATCTGTCCTGTGATATCTCCAAATGTTGAGTACACACGAGTCTGAATTAGAAATGCACGTAGGCTATTTCAGTGCCAGTCAGGCAATAGACTTGGGTAAGGAACTAGTGTTGGTTGGGAATATCTCATGAGACAACCAGCAAGCACCAAGGCACTAAGGAGCATTTGAAATCACTAGGGAAGAGAAAACAAAGGGAAACATGCTATTATCAGCATCACAAAAGACTTTTCGCATCCTACTGTACACCTTCACCTCTGAGTCAGAATAGAATAGAATAGAATAGAATAGAATAGAATAGAATAGAATAGAATAGAATAGAATAGAATAGAATAGAATAGAATAGAATAGAATAGAATAGAGTAGTTCACTTGGAAGGGACTTACAATGATCATCTAGTCCGACTGTGACTACCAAGAACAAGTCCCACAGCTCCTGTCTAGGACTAGTACAGTATTAAATATTTAATGGTGGCTACAACAGAGAGATTTTAGATAGGACGTTTTTAGATAGGACATTTATTTAGGTGAATTTAATGTGGGAAGAATGTGAGGCATTGAAAGAAATGTAGCAATGCAGTGGGCAACACAGTGACGGAATCAATTAATTGCTGCAAAATACCTGGTGTTATCGACTGAAATGAATCTTGAATCTTCTCATGTGTAATGTGGATTTCAGGGATCATTTCTGGAGTGACCAAGGACAGTTTCTATTCAGCAGAAACATGTGAATGTGGGTTGGGACACAGCAGAAAATAGTATTTAGTCAGACATTGCAACAACTCTTTGTGAGTACTAAACAGAGGAGAAGCAGTCTAGACAACTCATGGAAATAAATCCATGAATAACTTAACAGAGAGCAACACTGTGCTTTTTTACTACTGAGCCTAACCTCCTCGTCACACAGACCCAAGCCAAAAGGTTCAGCCCTGTCTCTGGGTCCAAGAGAGGACAGATGAGCCTTGCCTTGGCTCTGCCTTTCCCCTCACATTCCAGCAAGATCCCAGCCCTCCTGGCAGTGCCACAAAGAGAAACTGTTTGGGATCTGCTTGTTTATTCTTTAAGGAAGTAGTCTCCTTTGGGGGAGGCAGGTTTTGGTTGTAGATGGCTAACTCGGAGATAAATTAACTCAATATCCATCTTGTCCATTTTTTGGCTGCATCTTTAGAAAGAAATACTTCACACTCCAGTGAAATACTGCCCTGCAGTGGGAGGAGAAGGTGGGCAGATCACCTTGACAAAGGGAAGCGGGTGTCCTGACCATCTCTCTTTTGATCTTCAAAGGTGGTAACACTCAGTTTGGAGTTCACTCATCTGTGCTACGGCTACCCACCCCACACTATATAAGGAGCTAACCCTGTTCTTCATTTCAGGTTTTTAAGTGACTAAGGCCAGAGAGAAGCACACACAAGTCGCCATCCTCGCCTGACATTTCAGGAGAAATGGTTGAACCTGTGGGCAACCACTATGTTGTAGCCAGACCTGTGTACTCAGAGAATTTGTTCAATGAAGAGCATGAGAAATTGCACAGATACCATAAAACCTTTTGGGATCACCTGAAACTATATTTTCGGTAAGGAAATTTTTAATTTTTTTTAAAATATGGATCTAAGAAACAGCCCAAACTGCCACTCTCAGGGAACATGAACTCCATCCTCACAGATTCGATCTCAGATTCCAACAAAGCAAATGAAAACTCATTAACCAAATGCAATGTCAGGTTTTTCTAAAGAATTTTAGCTGATATTACCCTTAAAAGTCTTCCTACAGTTGTATCCCAGGCAGCTTCTCTTTTCCTGGGCACTTGGAAGCACAGACTCTGGGGAGATCTTATTGTGGCCTTTCAATACCTAAAGGGGGTTTAAAAGAAAGATGGGGACAGACTTTTAAATAGACCCTGTAGCGATAGGACAAGGGGTAGTGGTTTTAATGTAAAAGAGAGTAGATTCAGATGAGATATATGAAATAAATTTTTTACCATGAGGGTGGTGAAACACTGGAACAGGTTGCCCAGCGAGGTGGTAGATGCCCCATCCCTGGAAATGTTCAAGGGCAGGTTGGATGGGGGTCTGAGCAACCTGATCTAGTTGAAGATATGCCTGCTCATTGCACTAGATGACCTTTAAAGGTCCTTTCCAACCCAAACCATCCTGTGATTCTATGATTCTATGAAAATTTTGGTTGGAAGGGACCTCTGGAGACCACCAGATCCTCCTTGAAGCACAGCTGGCAAAGCAGGTTGATCAGGGCTATGTCTGGGTGAGATTTTGACCTCTGGCAGCCTGAACCCGAATCCTTCTCTCTTTGTTTCCCCTCCGAAGACAGGCTGTGACTCAGCCGAGCTGTTCACTGACAGAACTCTGTCCTCTTGTGTCTTTACAGCTGCTCCCCACAAAGGGTCAAAAAAATTGCCTTGGGTTTGTTCCCCATTGTCTCGTGGCTGCCAGCATACCGCTTCAGGGAGTGGATCCTGAGTGACATCGTCTCTGGCATCAACACGGGACTTGTGGCTGTCCTGCAAGGTACCTCTGAGAAACGTGTACTCTGACAGAGCCTGCTATGCCAGGAACTGCTGGCTTCAGCCTGTAATATGGTCATCACCTTCCCCGGGTCTCTGTCCTTGCAGGTCTTGCTTTTGCTTTGCTGGTCAACGTCCCTCCTGGTTATGGACTCTATGCAGCATTTTTCCCTGTTCTCGTCTATTTTATCTTTGGCACATCTAGACATATCTCAGTGGGTAAGTTCTGGCATACCGACCATGCTCCTCACTGGTGAAGAAGTACACACTGCTCCTTCAGCTCTCTAACAACTTGTGCTGCTCAGGTCCCTTCCCTGTCCTGAGCCTGATGGTGGGAGGAGCTGTCATCAGGCTGGTCCCCGATGACAGTGCTGGAAATGGCACTTCCACGAATATCTCAGCAATAAATGAAGAGAGGGTGATGGTGGCTGCATCTGTAACCTTCCTTTCTGGGGTTTTTCAGGTTGGTAAACATATGTGTCTATATGCATGTATAGGAGTAGATGGATGGTGGGACTAGCCTTCCCCTTTGTCTTCTGCTGGGGTAGTCCCCAAAGTAATTCTCTTCCCCTTCCCATGTAACTGACCTTGGCTCACTGATTAGGAGACATCCATCCCCCTCCAGTGAACAGGCACTGATCCATGCTGTGAAATCCTGGTTTTGCCCAGACCTGAGCCCACAGCCCACACAGGTGCATCCCACCTATGGCAAAAAACAATCTGCTGGAGAGGAAAAAAGTAGTTGTGAGAGTAACGTGAATGATGCAGACACAGCAAGGGGAATAAAAACTCTATCTCATAATAATATTTGAATTTGTCTTTTTAAAAAAGAAAATTTAAAATTCTCCTTCCTTCCTAATATAGAATTTGTGCTGTTCCTTTCTTCCTTATTAATATGTTTGTGCTTCGTGAAACACTCGTACCATGTAAAAATATGGGTACTGAAAATCCCAAGATTAAGGAAGGATTTTTTAGCTATAAAATAAAAGGAACAGGTTTTAACTGCTCTAGCAATTACTCTTACTAGTCTTATGGACCCTGTTGCTAAGTCTCAAATTTTATTGCAAGTCTGGTGACAGTATTTTCCTTAATCCGCGGATGTATGGGATTAGGTAAAAACCTTTGTTCCCATTAAATATGGTTCTCTTTGTTGCAGATAATGCTTAAAAGCATGAATGAATCACACTGACATATGGTCATTTTGCATTTCAGTTGCTTCTGGGAATTATTCAGTTTGGATTCATTGTTATTTATCTATCACAATCATTAATCAGCGGTTTCACTACTGCTGCGGCTATCCATGTTGTGGTATCTCAGCTGAAATTCATGCTTCAACTACCTGTCCCTGGATTTAATAAACCATTTGGCATCATCTACGTAAGTGCTAAGTGTTCGTTATTTGATAATGCTATTGAAACCTGTGACGTATATCTGACCATATGTGACAACGCAGTAATAACACAACTCAGCATAAAAACAGCCAAGCAGGAGGAAACACAAGAGAAACATAAGAGATGTGTTATTAGTATATGGCCAATCTTTAAATTTATTACCAAACACCAGGTTAAATCCTGTTGGGCTAATTAGATAATATTTTCTATTCTGTGTTGGCATACTTAATTAAGCATTCAACTTTGCTTCAAGCATTTAATTATTCATTTTTTACTGGACTGATATATATATTTAATTTGGATATGACTCCATGTGGGCCCTTTGGATGAGAAAGGAGGAAGGAGAAGAACAGGAAGGGAGGAGTGGAGAGAGGCACCTGCTCAGTAATTCCATTGCTCACATTTCCTATCGCGCACGTGTGTGTTGCTCCGACCCTCCCTCAGGGGGAGGCCAGGAGGAGAGGGTTGAGAGCCAGTAGAAAGGGTCTTTCATGGATGTTTCCATTGTCTGGATGATGCACGTGCACACTCATTGGGGCTTGCAATCCATATCATGCCACGGGGAATAAATCCCAACCACCATAACCCTTAGAGCAATTCAGATACAGGCCCTTCTGGAAAGGATAGTGCTACTGTGTCAGGGCGCTACTATTTCTAAAGCACCACATGTTTCTTCCTGATTTTTCAGACTCTGGAGAGTGTTTTCAGCCAGATCACAAAAACAAACATTGCTGACCTTGTCACATCCCTTATTGTCTTGCTTATCGTGTTTGTGGTGAAAGAAATGAACGATCGATACAAAGCGAAGTTACCAACTCCCATCCCGATCGAACTCCTTGTGGTAACGATCACTTCTCTTTGATTTTTCAATTGTTCCATCACTATAGTGACACAGGAAGCAGAGTTTTAACTATTTCTTCTCCTGCTCTGCATTAAATGATGGGTTATCATTTAACCTATATGGAAAAATTGACAGCGTTCGTGAGGTATTGTGAGATGTTTTACCTTTACTTAGCTGTTCTTAAATGAATACATCTGTAGTGAGTAGGATGTTATAAACTATGAATTTTTTCCATGGATGAAATTGGCTCGGACATCAGCCAGCTGCAGTCCCACAGCTGGGGCCCCTCTGCACCACACTTGCAAGCAGCCACTGACGTCCTGGCCATCCATGGCCAAGCAGAAAACAGTTTTGCCCTCCAGCAGCAGAGGGTTTTGCCCCCACCCCGAGCAGCAGTGGTCAGGGGGAAGCATCACACAGGCAGCAAGCTCCTAAAGTCCCGGAGGATGTTGCTATAGACGCAGATGGTGCTTGTTTTTCCCCAGAGTTAATACAGCACCTTGTTAGAAAACACTTGATCTATTGGGGGGGATATTGTCTGTTGTTAATGAGATGTTCTGATATATTCTCTGTGTGATTTATGAATGTAAAGCCACACCTGTAAGGTGGTTCAGGAATTACATCTGAACAACAAAGGGATGTGCAGACTTGGAGCATTATTCTGCTGCTGGTGATGAGACTGGAGGGCGTGTGGGAGAGGGAAAGAAATGTTTTTTAATAGTTTCTTCATACTCTTACTTGAATACGCCTAATGGAGGTGGCATTTATTATCTTTCAGACAGTCTTAGCAGCATTGATTTCCTATTTTGTTAACCTTGAAGAAAAATTTGATGTAGCTGTCGTCGGAAAACTAGAAGAAGGGTAAGTTGCTTAAAATTTACCAGTGGAGCAAAACCTTCTCTTTAGTTTGCAAGTGCTAAATCAGTTCAGCTCTGCATTTTGGTTAAAATAATCTGCTTCATCTTCTTTCGGTAGGCAAATAAACATTTTGCTCTCTATAATATCAGGACACACTTTAAATAGGTAAAAGTTATTCACCAGAGCGCATCTCCTACATGACAAAAAATACACTGTGACATGAAATAATTGCATGCTTCATTTTCTAAGACAGATGTTGAGCAGGAGGTTGATGTTTGTCCCTTTTCCTGAGCTACTCACCCCTGAACCCCTCCATTTCCCTCAAAGTACGCACACAGTTCCACAGCCACTAGCAGTTCTGGGAAGCCACCAGGACACTGCACAGTTCTCCTGCCTTGTCCTCTGCCACCAGCCACCAGCACCTGCCCAGGCACCATTATCCTCCGGAGGCCTCAACATCTGCTTCTCTACGAGTATATCTATAGAGAGAGTATATATTCACATATAGAGTATATATCTATACAGAGAGTACATCCAGCTATGCCAGAATTTGGGTATGAAGAATTAATAGCCACACATTAAGTTAAAAAGAGGGAGGAAGACAGGTGGTAGGACAGCAGACTGCAGCCATTTGCTCACTGAGGCACTCTCGATTGCCTCTTGTAGCCCCGGGGGTGTTAGTGGATGAAGTTTGCAGAAGAACAGCTATTTCTGCTCAAAAGTCTCTGTTCTTCAGAATTCACGTCATTGGGGGGGGGGGGAGCGGCAGGAGGGAAGCCCAAGAATTCTCCCTAGGATCTGCCAAAGCCCCTGATCAAAGGAGCAGGAAATGGTACAGCTAAAGCATGTAGCAGATAGCCTGAGAGACTAGTCAATATTATCTGACATAGTAAGTATTTGTTTAGCTGCCTGAAGTGCTTCAGTGAATCATGCAGGGATTTTTGTTTCAGTCACAATTAAGTGAAATCCTTCCGTGTGCAAATTGCCTGTGCAAGGGCCCCAGCGCCGTGTCAGACCTTACGTCCATGCGTAACTAGAAGGCGGAGCTGTGCACGCACCTCAGGCAAAATAAGTTGTGGCTGGTTCTGGCCGAGGAAACGAGAACCTGCTGAGACACAAGCTGAGCTGAGTGAGGATAAATAGAGTCTCTGTTCTGATCAAGGATTCCACAAAGTTTTACAGGGTTCAGAACAATAATTCTGTGTCGCATCTCTCCAAAGTGCTCTTTGAGCTGGACACTGGCTTGCTTGCTTGCTTGACACCTTGCCTCCTTAGGCATATCCTTAATGAGTAGATTTTTCTGTCTTTCAGATTTCAAGCACCTGTTGCACCTGATGTAGGTGTCCTCCAAAAATGTATTGGTGACAGCATTTCCATTGCAATTGTTGGGTTTGCAGTAGCCTTCTCTGTGGCTAAAGTGTATTCCATCAAGCATGACTATCCAATAGATGGTAACCAGGTATGAGAATAACACAGAAATCAATACAGTGCATTTGTCGGTGAGAAATAAGTAATTTTAGGAATGTTTTGCCCTATGAATAACTGTCATGAACTAGCTTTTAAGACCAATTTCTTTTGCTTTTATTTCAGGAACTAATTGCTTTTGGGCTGGGTAATATAGTTGGTGGATCATTCAAAGGATTTGCTTCCAGCACCGCTCTGTCAAGATCAGGTGTGCAGGAGAGCACAGGAGGAAAAACACAGGTACAGAAAAAAGATCATGATGGCGTTTAATGCAAGAAGGCTCTCTTTTTTCCTGGATAACCATAATGCCTTCGAGCACTTATTCATGGCGGAATTGTTCTCTCATGCAGATCTCTGGTATTATCTCAGCTTTCATCGTCTTGATTGTGATCTTGGCCATTGGGTTTCTCCTGGCGCCATTGCAGAAGGTATTCACTGGTTTCACCTCATGCTTCTTCCAGCTTGCAAAAGACATGGCTGCTCTAGGAGTCACTGGGAGTGTTCAAAGACTTCAGCGGGAGCCAAATAGGGTTTTGCAAACCTTGGTTCTTCTTCCTAGATCATGACAGAGAGGACCAGTACATCTGGTCCCTCAGAGGGACCGCAAGTGCCCAAACACCAAACATCACAGCACCAGGTTTTAGGTGCCACAAGTAAGTGGGATTTGCAGCCTCAAGTCAGACACCTGCGCTGCACCATGGCTAGGGAGGTTCCAGTGTGCCTCGCAGCAGTGACAGAACATGAGGAGCTGCCTGGCCTTTCAGCTGCACTTTGGCCCTATTTGTATGATCTTCTAAGTCTTAATATTCAACATTTGCTTTGCTTGCTTTAAAATTCAATATGTATTTTGGTCTTTTTAACAGTCAGTCCTGGCATCTCTGGCTCTTGGCAACTTGAAAGGAATGCTCATGCAGTTCAAGGAAGTAGGCATCCTATGGAGAAAAGACAAGTATGACTGTGTAAGTTGAGCCCCACAAGCATTCAGGAATGAAGCACTCTGGGAAAGTCACCTATTATGCAAATTTGTTTACAGGTTATCTTTATTTTTATACTTGCCTTACTTCACTAAATGGAAAGTACAACAGTGGCATGCCTTTTTTACTTTTATACCCCTTGCTCATGTTTTCTATTTTGTCTCACCTGTTTTGAGTTGATTCTCTCTCCTAACTTCATTTTCATCCACACCTCTATTATTCTAAGACTTCGTTGAATAGAAATTGTCATCCCTAGAAAGACTCCCTGGTGAGTCTGGCCCTATTTTGCAAGGAAAACACAATGTAAGAAACACAAAACTCACCAAAGGTCAGTGGAGAGCCTGGACCACATCTGAAAAAAGTCCAGACATTGCTGCTCCTGCCCTGGGCTCATGACACAGGTCCTTGACACACTCATAACTGCTGCCATCTCCCTGCTTGTTACAGGTTATATGGGTGGTGACTTTCTTAGCTGCCGTTTTCCTTGGCCTGGATATTGGGCTAGCAACCGCCGTGGCGTTCCAGCTGCTAACCGTGGTGATCCGCTCCCAGATGTGAGTACTTGTTGGACACGATGAAAAGATATCTCAGGGCCTCCTGTTATAAATTAATTCCCCCCTGTACAGAGAAAGTCAACAGCTCCATGACTCTGTCTGTACACCAACCATGTGTGGAAAAATCATTTACAGGTGTAAACCCTTGGATATGGGTCCCGCTTCAGTCTGAAGAACTGGAGCTGAGGTTGCTTTCTCCAATCCTTCCCTTCCACCAGGTTTCAGTATGGGGTACAATTAATTGTGTGTGTGTTTGTTCACAGTCCAAGTTGCTCCGTTTTGGCTAATGTTGGGAGAAGTAACATCTACAGGAACAGGAAGGATTACGCTGACGTAAGAAATGTCTCATTTCTTTTATTAGCTCCTGCATTTGTGTTTCTATAGCAGGTGTCCTTACTGACACTTTTCCTGCATTGTACAGATCTATGAGCCAGAGGGAGTGAAGATTTTCAGGTGCTCATCTCCTATCTTCTTTGCTAATATTGAATTCTTCAGAGAGAAACTCATCACTGCTGTAAGTGCCTGGGGCTGCCATTCTGAACATATGAATTGCATGACACACTATGGGGAATACGATTTCCCGGTAATTACTACATATGTAGTCAATCCACAGTTCAAAGATTAATTTTTCATTAATTATTCAAATATTGTTGCCACTACTGTAATGCCACATGTATGTACACACCTCTGAGAAAGAGAACAGCCTGACTCATCTGAACTTATACCATAACAATGTATATACATATTTTAAGTCCTTTAGAAGAAAGTAGTGCAAACATAAAGAACATAAAGGGACATTATTTTATTTTATTAGCATTTATATTATTTATACACAATAAATGCTAGTTTACTCATCTTGCCCCGAAGAACTTAACCTCAACAGTCAGAAGAAAAGCTGAACAAAATCACACTATCAAAGAGGTCTTAATTTCTTCCATGACAAACTGGACAAAGGCAGACGGTCTTTCTGTAACCAGCACAGAGACCAAGGACCCCTGAGCCCTCACTGTGCCAGAGAGGCTCGCCATCCCCAGACTGAACTTGCAAAACAAAGGAGATATTGTAGTGCGTGTCTACTACTGATCACCCAGCCAGGATGTAAGCATTGATGAGTTATTCTATAGGCAATTAGGAGAAATTTCAGTATCGGTGGTGCTTGTCCTTATGGAAGATTTCAACTTCCCAGACTTTGACTGGGAACATCATACCTGTGATGACCAGGTCTTGGAAATTCTTGAAGTTTGTAGGAGATGATAACTTCTTGTCCCAGGTACTCAGTGAGCCAGCTAGGAGAGATATCCTCCTAGACTTGCTATTTGTGAATAGAGAAGGACTCGTGGGGGACATGATGGTAGATGGCTGTCTTGGCTATAGTGATCATGAAGTTTTTGAGTTTAAAATTTTCAGCGTAATAAGAAAAAAGGACAGCAGAGTTGCTAACCCTGGACTTCAGGAGAGCAAACTTTAAACTTCAGGGAGCTATTTAGTGGGGTACCCTGGGAATCTGCTTTTGAGGGCTTAGGAGTCCATGAGGGCTGGTCAGTCTTTAACAACCACTGCTGAGAAGCACAGGAGCAGACAATTCCACTGTCGTAAGCCAAGCAAGAGGCGCAGAAGACCAGCTTGTCTGAACAGGGAACTCCCCGTGGAGCTCAAGAGGAAAAAAGAAATTGTATGATCTCTGGAAGCAAGGTCAGGCTTCACAGGAAGATTACAGAGCTGTGATTCATCTATGCAGGGAGAAGACATGAAAGGCCAAAGCTGAATTAGAGCTGAAACTGGCCAGTGTTGTTTGAGATAACAAGAAGGGTTTTTAAAGTATGTTAATAGCAAGAGGAGGTCTAAAGAAATTGTTGGACTGATACTTGTTGAAGATGGTCATCTGACTAATAGGGATGGTGAAAAAGAGGAGACATTGAATGCGTTTGTTGCCTCAGTCTTTAATAATACTGATAGACCTTGGGCTGCCCCGTTCCCTGAGTCGGAGGACCACCAGCGTGGGAACAGTGACTTTCCATTCGTGGAGTCTGAAATTGTAAGGGACCAGCTGTATCAGCTGAATGTTCACAAGTCCGTGGGGCCTGATGGGATTCATCCCAGAGTACTGAAGGCAGCTAGCAGATGTTACAGCAGGACCCCTCTCGATCATCTACCAAAGATCTTGGGAGGGAGTCTGGGGAGGTTCCTGCTGCCGGGAAGCTACCCACTGTTATTCCTATCTACAAGCAGGGCCTGAGGGAAGACCCAGGGAACTACAGATCTGTTAGTCTAACCTCAGTTCCTGGAAAAATTAAGGGGAAGATTATACTGGGTACTACTGAAAGGCACTTAAAGAATACTGCAGTCATCGGGCACAGTCAACATGGGTTCACAAAGGGAAAGTCCTGTTCAACTAATTTGATATCCTTCTATGATCAGGTCACCCACCCAGTGGATGAAGGGAAGGCAGTGAATGTAGTTTTTCCAGATTTTAGTAAGGCTTTTGATACTGCCCCTCACAGCATCCTTCAGGACAAGTTGTCCAACTGTGGGATGAGCAGGTACGTGGTGCGCTGGGTGAAGAACTGGCTGAAGGGCAAAGCTCAGAGGGCTGTAGTGAATGGGCCTACATCTGGCTGGTGACCGGTCACCAGTGGTGTTCCTCAGGGTTCAGTTCTAGGGCCAGTTCAATTTAATATATTTATCAACAATGTGGATGCAGGAGTTGAATGCACCATAAGCAAGTTTGTTGATGATACCAAACTGGGAGGTGCTGTTGACTCTCTTGAGGGATGAGAGGCCTTGCAGAGGGATCTAGATAGATTGGAGCATCGGGCTGTGATTAATGGGATGAAATTTAACAAGTCCAAATAGCCAGATTCTGCACCTAGGACAGAGTAACACCAGGCACAAGTATAAATTGGGAGAGCAGTGGCTGGAGAGCAGCCCTGCAGAAGGCATCTGGGGGTGCTGGTCGACAGCAGGCTCAACAGGAGTCAGCAATGTGCCCTGGCAGCCAAGAGGGCAAATGGCATCCTGGGATGCATCAAACACAGCATAACCAGCTGGTCAAAAGAGGTGATGATTCTGCTGTATTCGGCATTGGTGCGGCCTCACCTCAAGTACTGTGTGCAGTTCTGGGCCCCACAATTTGAGAAGGATGTGAAGGTCCTTGAATGTGTCCAGAGGAGGGCAACAAAGCTGGTGAAAGGGCTGGAAGGAAAGTCCTATGAGGAGTGGCTAAGGACTTTGGGCTTGTCTACTTTGGAGAAAGGAAGCTGAGGGGTGACCTCATTGCTCTCTACAGCTTCCTTAGGAGGGGAAGTGCAGAGGGAGGTGCTGAGGTCTTCTCCCTTGTATCCAGTGATAGGAGATGTAGGAATGGTTCAAAGCTGCATCAGGGGAGGTCTAGAGTGGACATTAGGAAGCATTTCTTTACCAAGAAGATGGTCAAACACTGGAACACACTTCCTAGAGAGGTGGTCAGTGCCCCAAGTCTTCCAGTGTTTAAGAGGCATTTGGGCAATGCCCTTAACAGCATGCTTTAACTTGGTCAGCCCTGATGCAGTCAGGCAGTTGGACTAGATGGTCATTGTAGGTCCCTTCCAACTGAAATAGTCTATCCTAGTCTAAGGCAAATTCTTGTACCCATAACCTCCCCTTCCTGCTGCTCTTAGAGGGGCAGTCGATAAGCAGTGGCTCCACTGAAGATTGGTAATGAGGAGTTCATTCTTCACATGAGGGACTGAAACTGACAGAGGAACCAGGGAATCTGGCACTTTTGATTCTCCATGTGCTCGGCTTTTACCTCAGAAGAGCCTGAAGGGTTTTTTCAGTGAGTGCAGATGCTCACACCACTCTCCTTTACCAACACAGGCATTTCTAACACCTCTCTCCTCCACCCACTAGGTAGATGAGGCAGAAGACTTGCAGGAATTTAGTATTTTTGTAACCTTTATCAGCCTAATTTACCTGCCATATAATTTTGCTAAAACCAGCTAAGAGGTTCAGGAGGCATACGCAAGCAGCATGATCAACTTCGCTTTTCTTCTTCAAGAAAGCAAAATGATGTGCATAGGACCCACACTGCAGTCAGGTGGCACAAAACAGACACAATCTGTGAGTTCGCTAATCTTGGTCGCCTGGGTGGCTGTCTTGTCATGAAGATGAGTAGGACAAGCTCTAGGCTAGCCAACACTGCATCAGCCTGCTGGAGTTACTGGCCTGTGCTACGCCATCGTCACTGCTATAATGCTGTCCGTGCTGGTGTCCTTAAGCTAGCACAGATGGGCCTGCCTGGTTTGCAGTCATACCTGTAGACACCTTTCCAACCAAGAAAAAGGGCTCTTATTTGAATTGATGAAAAGAGGTTGGCAACATGAAGTCCAAACTATATTCATCATGACTGTAAAGAAAAGCCACATGAGATGCTGTGTCCTTCCTCTGGTGTCACTGTGGGGTGTTTTTTTAATTATTCAAAGTGCTGTTTCTGCAGGTTGGCTTCAACCCACTGAGAGTCCTGAGGAAACGCAATAAAGCTCTGAGGAAGATCAGAAAGATGCTGAAGAATGGCGAGCTGCAAGTGACACCTGTACGTAAGGCAACTCCATCCAGGAGGGGTTAAGTAATCAGCTCCCTGGCTTGACATAGCAGAGAAGTGCCTCACAGGCTCCTGTCCTAATTACATATGCTATTCCCCAGTTGCCACTTTGTGACTTAAACACATTTCAGATTTTAAATTACTCTCACAGTTAGGGACCTACAGCTTTACCATGGGCAGAGCTTGTATGTGTCCACTGGAGCTTTGTTTGGCATCACGTGTCAGGATCAGATCCCACAGAGGTGATGTTCATGCTGTGTTAATGGTACGATAAAGCTGGTTTTCTCCCAGCCCAAATCCTGCATGCTTTTTGTTGACTGATTCCAAGATTACTGAATCAAAATGTATCTGACCATTGACTTCAGGAGACAATAACAAGCCTTCATTAACTGGTTATGATAATGATTAAATGATTGATGAGAGGAAAGCAAACATTTCCAAACTCCTCCAGACAAGGGAGAGACAGAACTTTTTCTAGTGTAAAGTGCAGGTGGGTCCTGCTTGATGTCTTGGGTACATCAGCTTTGCATTGCCACCACTCTTGTCCTCGTGTAAGATGCACTACTACCCTGGCTGGCTCTTAAAGAGAAATATTAATTATAACACTTTTCTCTATCAACACAGAAAGGCTTGATTTGCATGGCTAACCATACACATGAGTCAGATGAAGAATTAGACAACAACAGGATAGAGGAGCTGGACCAGCCCACCAACATGACAGACTTGCCCATTCAGATCAACTGGGGCGCTGAACTCCCTCCCGGCATCACTGTGCCCCAAGTTAACATCCACAGCATTGTTCTGGATTTCTCAGCAGTGTCCTTCCTCGATTTTTCTGCCATGAGAGTCCTCCAAAAGGTAATTGTAATTCACAAGAAAAACAGTGATCATACAAAAGAAAAATAAATGAATGTAGCTACACTTGAGGAATATGCTTGAGGGAAGGGATGGCATCCAGAGGGACTTTGACAGACTTGAGGAGTGGGCCAGTCTGAACCTCATGAAGTTCAACAAGGCCAAGTACAAGGTCCTGCACGTGGGTCGGGGCAATTCCCAGTATCAGTGCAAGCTGGGGGATTGAGAGCAGCCCTGCCGAGAAGGACTTGAGGGTACTGGTGGATTAAAAGCTGGACATGAGCCAGCAATGTGCGCTCTCAGCCTAGAAAGCCAACCATATTCTAGGCTGCATCAAAAGAAGTGTGGCCAGCAGGTCGAGGGAGGTGGTTCTGCCCCTCTTCTCTGCTCTGGTGAGACCACACCTGGAATACTGCATCCAGCTCTGGAATCCTCAGCACAGGAAAGACATGGACCTGTTGGAATGGGTCCAGAGGAGGGCCACAAAAATGATCAGAGGGCTGGAACACGTCTCCCCTGACAAAAAACTTGGGTAGGTTGGGTTTGTTTAGCCTGCAGAAGGCTCTGGGGAGACCTCATTATGGCCTTTCCATACTTAAAGGGGGCTTATGCGAAAGATGGAGAGAGACTTTTTACCAAGGCCTGTAGAGACAGGACAAGGGACAATGGGTTTAAACTGAAAGAGGGTAGATTTAGATTAGATATAAGGAAGAAATTCTTTGCTCTAAGGGTGGTGAGACACTGAAACAGGTTGTCCAGAGAAGTTGTGGAGGGCCCATCCCTGGAAGCGTTCAAGACCAGGTTGGATGGGGCTCTGAGCAACCTGATCTAGTGGAAGATGTCCCTGCCCATGGCAGGAGGGTTGGACTACATGACCTTTGAAGGTCCCTTCCAAACCAAACCATTCTATGATTCTATTCTGTGTTTCTAGCTTGCTTCTTAAAGGTGTTCCTACCTAGACTGGAAAGTCAGTGGCAACCTTTGAGTTTATGTGAATTTGAATGTACATTTTCCATAGAAAATGTTTAGGAAATAGGTTAAATAATCAACCTAAATTTTCTTGGAATTAGAGTGTTGGCTGTGGCACCCTTTGTTCACCTGGAAGATTTCAGGAAGCTTTACAGAAATGTACATACGAAATGCGGCTTTAAACAACGGGCTGGGAGTTGGAGCATTGGAGTTTCATTTCTGTTCCTGTTCTCGCTTCCCAGGATGACCTCGAACAAAGCAATAAGAACATTTTCAAACAGTAGTAGCTAAAGTTAACTATCTAGAGCCACATAGGATGTATAAATCTATTTCCAAAGGAACTAGGCACCTGTCATGTCAGTGGGAAGTGTAGTTCTATTCAAATTCCCAGTTATAAAAATCTCCCCCGAAGCTTTTGGGGTCTTAGTTTCATCATGTATCAAGTAGGTACAATAAAGCCATACAATTTATGGACGAATATCTTTTTCACTGTGGCCTAAATGTATTTAATACTGCCCCTTTTCAAAAGGATTGGTCATGCCTGTCTGCAGTCATCCTGCCTCTAGGTGCAGCAGTTTGAGTTTAGAGCTGCTTACCATCATAGATCTTAAATATCTTAAAGTGGTTTGTATATTTGTATATCTGGCTAATCACCATAATGGCTGTTATCAGCAAAACTAGCAGTATCTAAATGGTGTCTCTTTCTGGTTTAACAGACTTTGAAAGAATTTGTCCGGATCGACATTGACATTTACATTGCAGGGGCACATGGTGAGTACTTGCCCTTCCATCAGCAGCACCACAGATGCCTCATTCCCCTGCCTTCCCTGTCCACCACTGAGCATGGCTGCGAAGGATCACCCCAGTTTTACCTCCCAGTCTTGGATAGTAAACAGATCCAACTGAGCGGAGGCATCATCCCTCCCATGCTGAACCCAGCAGGCTGGGACCCTGCATGGTGGCTCGTTTTACCTACAGCCGCCACTGTGCTGTACAGCTCTGGCCTGTGAGACCTGCTACCAGGCAGCCTGGGTTAGGCATTAAATAAGAAATGGGGCTCAAATTCCCTTCTTCCTGGCATCGAGCAGAGCAGTGCTGATGGGCATTTATACCCCACCCTCTCCACATCATTAAAGTGGAACCCATCTGCTCTAATAAATAAAACAGTGCACTATACCGGCAATTCCTGTGTTCGCTCAGCGGACACACTCAGGATACACTATTTCTTCATATTGAAGGCCCACAGGTCACTTTGTGCTTTGATTTTGTTCCCCCACAGAGGGCTTCCTGGACAAACTGGAGAGGTGCGCATTTTTTGACGAGGAGATCAAGCCATCCATGTTTTTCCTCACCATTCATGATGCGGTTCTACACATTTTGCTGAAGAAGGACATAGCCAGCTCCCCCAAATTAAAGCTCGCTGAGGTAATACTATGATGGTCATCTTTCACTACTTTGGTGCCTTTACATTACTCACAGGCACCCAGCAGTGCCCTGCACAGCGAGCCATCTGCCCTACACCGTCTCTGTATTCAAAAAGTTAATGATTAAAACTCAGCTGTTCTCCAATAAATTTGGAGAGTAAGAGGGGCCCCTGGTCTAGGTGCCCGGCAAACTACTAGTGAAAGGAGTGAATGATTCCCACTGGAGACTGGCCTGGCTGCGGACTTCACTTGAAGTCACCTCCTTGGGAAGGGCATGCTGTGGGGCGAAATCCTGGCCCATCCATTGGCAGTCCTCTGTTGTCACCCATCCACTGGGGGACTGCTGCTTATGCTGCAGTGGCTCTTGCAAGGCACACTTGATGCTGCTTGCATGTAGGCTACCTTCAAAAGGAGTGCTAAAGTACTGCAGATAAATTAGTAAAGCCAAATTTAGTGTTGGCCTTTCTGGGAATGTTCTTAAATCAAAAGCAAGAAAGGATCCTGCATATGTTAAATCTGTTTAAAAGTACCAAACACAGAATGATACTCACCTGGAAACCATCCAATCCCACTTAGCTGAACCGGCCCAGCTCTTCTGCACTGACCTGGAGACTACCAGGGGGCATAAAGGGCTGACAAGTGAGAGCTTCCTTCCTTCCAGGTCAGCTTCCCAAGCATGTTTCAGAGATTTAAAAGCAATACCTTCTTCAATGTGAAAAAGGAAAAAAAGAAACAATACATTTCCTAACCCACAACTTCTTGTGTTCGCTGCAGGAGAAAGGTAGCAGCAATGACTATATCATCATCCCCAGCAATGGACTGCGCAGCCGGGAAGTCATGGTAAGACTCCTGTCTCCGGTAGCAGCACTCCAACTGTAGGAAATGCAGCCCCAAAAGCTGCTCACAGGAACTGCTAGGTTAGATAACAAAAGCATCTTCATCCCTGAGCTCTTGTGTCAGCCCAGGGCAGAAAGTATCCGGACAGTTTATTAATGGGATTTGACTGAAGACAAAGCCTTCCAGGAGTAAGAGGCACAGGGCTTGGTTCACAAGCCTCGCACACCGAGTCTGCAGAGGGAAGGCAGGCGAAGGCCATCTCACCAGGCTCTCCCCTGGTCTCCTCGCCTGTCCACCATGGTTCCTCCACGATGAGCTTACTGGTAGTATGTCCGTGTGGTGGAGATGTCAGCATTAGTCCCATTTACCTAAATGTCACAGGCAGAAGAGGAGTCCAGAGACAGGGATAAGAAAGGGACTTTAAGAGAAGGGCAGTAACCAGCACATGGTAATCCCATAAGGAAAAAATGTCAGACCACAGTCTTCCCACACAAATGCTTTGGGGGAGCAAATTTTCACATACCACTCGCCAGAGGGCACCTGCCCTGGCTATTCCTTACAGAGGGTGACATTTATTTCCTTTTATTTCCTACAGATTCCAACAGAAACAAAATTTTAGATTTAATTTTCTAAATATAATATCCTCCAGCAACACAACGTCACTTACAGAAGATGAATGCAGATGCAGTGATGAGCATGAAGATGGAAGGATACTTTCATATACCTTAAGAAGGATTTACTACATATGGCTACGTTCCAGATTTTGAAATGGGCTTGTTAGTCTTTATGTGTCTCTCTCTCTATATAAATGTATTTATGTACATACATGGAGGCAAAAATCACACAGATTTTCTTATTTCATACCTTGTTGACAGCCTACCCACACAGTTGAAGCAGCAGGTAATGTTAACTCCATTTGCATATACTTGTACATATATCTATATTATTCTGACTGTTTGTAGACAACCTGTACAGTTACTAGAGAATATATAAATATTTGAAATATTGTAATTTATAAAAGACTAATAGTTGGGAGTGATATTTTATCTTCAGTTTGTATATAACTTGTATAAAGTTTTCCTTATGGTTTCTAAGATACCTAGTAGACTGAGTTATTAAGCTTGTTTTCAGTTCTCTACCATGAGCCACAGCGACCAATGTATCTACTGTACCACATAAAGATCACTCAGGAAAGACACAGCATTTTCAGATCCAAACATGATTCATTTACTTGGATCGGGCTGCTATGAAGTGCACAAGAGAGGATACATTTATAGTGAACTATTAAATAATGATTTTGGTAACTCTGCATCATTTGCTGCATTTGTCAATAAAACACCGAGGTCGCTCATAATCAATGAGTGTGACCGCAGCAAGCAGACAGACCGCTGGCCCCAGAACTTGGCTCAGGAGGAGCTGTGGGTGTGGAGCTGCTAGGTGGGCAGGCGGAATTGCCCAGGTCTCTTGAACAGATGTGCAGGGGAGTTGAACTTAAAAAGATTCCATTCTGATCCTCTAGTCTGCACAACCCAGTTGCACAACTGCTGTCAATCAACTCCTGCTGGAACAAACGCTAAGGCTTGAAGATGAACTACAGCACAACTTTCAAAGCAAATGCAAAAGGTGACAGAACTTTTAATTTAGCATAGCAAGTGCTGGAGGTATAAAAATCATCAGCCTAGAGGAAAATTGAACCATCCCTGGAGCCTGAAAGAAACAGCAGTCTGAATCGTAGAACGGTTTAGGTTGGAAGGGACCTTAAAGATCATCTAGTTCCAACCCCGCTGCCATGGGCAAGGACATATTCCACTAGAGTAGATTGCTCAAAGCCCCGTCCAACCTGGCCTTGAACACTTCCAGGGATGGGGCCTCCACAGCTTCCCTGGGCAACCTGTTCCAGTGTCTCACCACCCTCACAGTAAAGAATTTCTTCCTGAGATCTAATCTAAATCTACTCTCTTCCAGTTTGAAGCCATTACCCCTCGTCCTATCACTACCTGCCCTCGTAAAATGTCCCTCTCCAGCTTTCTTGTAGGCCCCCTTCAGATACTGGAAAGCTGCTATAAGTCTCCCCGGAGCCTTCTCTTCTCCAAGCTAAACAACCCCAATTCTCTCAGACTGTCTTCACAGGAGAGGTGCTCCAGCACTCGGATCATCTGCATGGCACTCCTCTGGGCCCACTCCAATAGGTGTGGGCTGGATGCAGTACTCCAGGTGGGGTCTTACCAGAGCAGAGTAGAGGGGCAGAACCACCTCTCTCGACCTGCTGGCCACACGTCTTTTGATGCAGCCCAGGATACAGTTGGCCTTCTGGGCTGCAAGCACACATTGCTGGCTCGTGTTGAGGTTCTCATCAGCCAATACCCCCAAGTCCTTGTCCTCAGGGCTGCTCTCAAGCCATTCTCCACCCAGCTTGTATTTGTGCTTGGGATTGCTGTGACCCAGGTGCAGGACCTTGCACTTGGCCTGGTTGAACTTCATGAGGTTTGCATGGGCCCACCTCTCAAGCCTGTCCAGGTCCCTCTGGATGGCATCCCTCCCCTTCAGCGTGTTGACTGCACCACACAGCTTGCTGTCATCGACAAACTTTCTGAGGGTGCACTCAATCCTGCTGCCCATATCACCAACAAAGATGTTAAACAGCACTGACTCCTGAGGAACGCCACTCGTCACTGGTTTCCACTTGGACATTGAGCCATTGACCACAACTCTTTGAATGTGGCCATCCAGCCAGTTCCTTATCCACCGAGTGGTCTATCCATCAAATAAGTGTCTTTCCAATTTAGAGACCAGGATATCATGCGAGACAGCGTCAAATGCTTTACATAAGTCCAGGTAGGTGAAAATCATGATACCACATCATACCAGTGGAATCTGGACTTTCTGACTCAGACTGTTCTTTCCAGTCCCGTGCTAATGTGCACCTATACAGACTCTGGTAAACATCCCTAGAAAAAGCAAGTCAGTCTGGTGGAACACTACATATTGCGCTTCAAAACCATATTGGATTTGCTGACAGGCTTTAGACTAAGAAAAAATTATTCTTTTCTAAATTGCACTCCTCAGAACAATTCATTTCAATACTAATTACTCTTCTGACACAGCACAGTGCCCAAGAGCATAAATCCCACTTCCAAAACTATTCACCATTCCTTAAATGGACATGATACCTAGACAGCCTTAACCAGAGTGCCTTGAACTCCCATGTCACACGTCCCTGCCAGCTACTTGCCATTCTCTTAAATCACCCTACTCCTTATATTTTTTAATGTTGACAACAGCAGCATTGTGTTTCTGATGCTTTGTGCGATTTCCCCCTCCAGGTACAGGTTATTTCTGCATTCAACTGTTACCCTAATACTAATGTTTCTCTGGACAGTTTACCCTCATGCAGATTGTAGCACATACATCTTGCTCTGTTGTGGGATATTGTGCTGATGCAGATTTAGTGGCTTATTCTCAAGATAGAGACCTTTGGAAACCGGGGTATTTATTGGTCCTCCATTGGGCACTGATGCTGCTCAGTTTGAACAATACCATGTACCACTTTTTAATATTTTACTCAATAAGCTAAAAGGCAAATTTCATACCCACTTTCTTTTTGGAGCTGACGGGTTCTCGTGTTAATTCATCATCACATATCCTGAGTCTACCTCTCCTCAGCACAGTGCAGATGCTTGGTAACTAAATAACAGGCATTTTACAGCCAGAAAGAGCGATGGAAAATACAGAAGCTGGGGAGCCTGCAATGCTGAAGCCTAGTCTCAGGCCTAGTTTTCGCTTTGCAGTGCAGAAGAGATTGCCTGTGTGAAACACAGAGACAAAAAATTCAAAGTTATTCAGTTATTCGAGGTCTTGGGCCCAATGGAGAGAGCATTGAACATGCAAACTCCTATTTTTTTTCAATTTCAAACTAAGTTTGTATTAAGGAAAAAGTATCTTTAAGCACTTCTTTACTGGAAAGAAATGTCACTCTCAGTTCTATATTCCTCATGCCTATGCTGAAATGTGGACAGCTTTCTTTTCTCACTCTTCTTTATGCATCTGCTCCCTTCTGCTTCCTAAGAAAACAGCAGAAAGTTCACCTGATCCAGCAATGGCAAAGAACAAGAGCAGGAACTCCAATTAGTATTTATGTGATTTTTATTTAGCATAGGAAATAATTCACCATAAAAGATCTTGGAGCTGTGTTCAAGCATTGGTTTCCACAAATAAAACTGAAGAAAACTCTTGTTGACTGACACATATTCACATCCATTTAAAACTGCTCATTTGGGGGTTTTTTTAGCAGTTAAGCTGAAGTTCTTTTGTGAAACACTACATAAAAATGGAAACATTCCTGCCTGCTTGCATACATTATCACTCTTTCCATTAACAGAAGCGTGTTACATCAGTCCTACTAGCACTCGAGAATCACTTGCATGCCGTTAACAAAATGAATTATTAAAGTTTCAAGACTGAGCTAATTTACTAGCTTCCTGCTGCTATTCCACCCACACCTTTCCAGACGTATGTTGGATTTTGTAATCTTTTAATCTCTTGTACTCATGAACTGAATCAAAACTGAAAACTATTTTTTAAAAAACACAACAAATTAATGCCCCATATTTAGAGAACAAGGAGATGCAATTCAAAGTAGGAAAAGTTGCTGAAGTAGCTCTTTCTTATGGCTAAGTCAACACTAAAAGGAGCTTTAAACTCCATTATTCTCACTCACATTGCCCAAACAAATGCGGCTGTTCAGTTTACACACTGGTCAGTATGAATCATTAGCGTGAATATAACATACCTGAACACAGCGAAGAACCTCCCAGTTGTGAAGGCGCCATTACTACATAAAGATGATTTAACAACTGCTAAGAATTGTTTTTAACAACATAAAATAAAAAACAGAGGAAATACAACTTGGGTAATACTTGACATTTCCTTGAGAAATGTAGTCAGGATGAAAATGAACGTAAACCTAGCACATTTCTCTGCTGCCTTGGACCCTTTAGTGTCATACACGTGAACAGGAAAAGTTCAAACTTACTTCCCGTACATTCAGTACGACGTTGCAACTGCAATCTGCTGTGCTCCTCCAGTTTCCCAGGCTTGACAGTACCTTCTGACGCGACCCTGTGCACGCTTCTGTCAGCAACACGGCAATGCACGCAGAGAGAAACAACGCAAAATCAGACACAAGTTTTACAGAGAACAAAACAGACTCCACCCACAGAGAAAGCGTATCCACAAATGTGCTTCTGAGAACACTTGACTTTACATAATACGGGAGACACTTCTCCCTTGCTACCTGTGCAAGCTTTAACATGGACTGAACACAAGTTACTTCCACTTTATTTTTTAACAAACACAATTTGACACTCCTTTCAGAGCGGTAAGTGAAAAGAAGTGGAAACTCCATCCAGTAAGGTTTTCTTATCCTCTTGGATCAGGTTTTTAAAAAACAAGTCACATTTGTCTTTTTTAAAAGGCATGAAAAATATCACTTAACACATGCAGGTATCCAATCTTTATGTTAATAGCATTTAAAAAACCCCACCAAACATAAAGTACATGTTCACGCAATTAGCCTGCTTGTTGTAAAGCATGCATGGTTGCAGGCAATCCTTTAAGTAAAGTTATAGATGGAATTGAAGATAAACTGTAAGGACACAAGCTTCTAAACCACAGATGTTTCCAGGCCACCTGCTGGTGTCCTTTCATTCATTCCACAGTGGACACAAACCTTCATCAAACTCCTTTTCATTCCCTTGTGTGACGTTATTAGAGGAACCTACAATGGCTGACAAATTTAAATGTTGTCAGAGCTCTCTTTAAACCTTGAGATCTGCTCGGCAATGCCTCGGGGTGGGGGGGGAGGCCACTGCCAAAGACAGGGATACTTATTCAAAATAAACTTCAAATGTTTGTCTTTACAGGAAGAAGTAAGTAGGATTCCAAAGAATTCGCAAGTACATCTCACCATTTCTAAGACTGACAACTATACAATTAAATAAGATACATGGCATTTCTGAATTTCACACTGAAACAACCAGGTAGTTTGCAAAAAAACCCCCCCAACCCCAAAACCTGCCTAAAACCCCATAAACAAATTAAAGACTGTTAACATAAGGTTTTGACCAATGCAGACAGTTTTTAACTTTGTAAGTATGAAAGCATCAGCAGTACCCTTAGTTACATAGGTATACTTAAGACTTAATAAAAAAAAAAAAATGGATTTATGTCTCCCTACACAAGCAAGACATAGAAATTTGACCCAAGTCCAAGTCCTGCCTACATAAGATGACTTTTCAGTAAGTCCTCTATCACAAAGACTTTTGATCCATGGTCACTAAACAATTCAAGGGATCCCACTGATTTTTTGGGGTAATATGTCATTGTCTATATGACATGTCAACTTTGCTTCAAATATAAACAGAAAAAAAATCTCACACATTCTCTACAGTGACATTTATCATTTGTGCTTTTTGCTAGAGCAAAGGCTGCTGTTTTCCCTTAATCAATTCAAATGTCTTAACATTTTCAGAAAAGCACTTAATCAGTAACTTCGGGAATAGCTTTGGACCCAGAATTAAGTCTGAACTCTTCATCTGCTTCACAACAGACTGGGTAACACATAACACAAGTATGCAACCTGACTTATTTCTTAAAACCAGCATGATCAAGAGTTGCTTTATTTCTTCATCACCTGCAGCTGACGTGTAATAGCTGATTTCAGAGAGTCTTATTTTCCAAAACAGCTGGTGAGGCTGATGCATCTCCCTGTACACGGTGTCCTCATAAGCCCGCGTGTGTTACCTTCTCAGCCTAAACAAAATGAAGCTGGTACCTAGAACCATCAATAAGTCTGCTTAAAACAGGTATGTCACACAAGTTTGGCTTTGCAGAGTCAAAGAATATTAATCAGACAGGCAGATTTCCTCCCAGATGAAGTTACATGTTGTAATATAAACGTCCCTAAGCCTACCTCCTACCAAACAATTTAACAGTGACAAAAGAGGGTCCTTAGAAGTTCCTCATGTTTATTATACGTTACTGAAACAAAATAATGCTGGCAGTCATTTTCACCTTCATTCACACTGAAACAGTAAATTTTCAACCAACATTGTACCAAAGCACACTATCACAATCAGCCTCTTCCTCTTCACCACGGTGTTTTATTTAAAAATGACTTATTTTTCAGAGAAACCAAAACAAAGAACTGTCTTAGAAAGAAGCATATTACAGGTAAGCAGACTTTTAATCAATTGACACTTACTGCCCATTTGTATACCCCAGAATTTATCTGTATATCTCAGAATTTATTTGAAAGGTAGTCTAAAACATGTGCACGTGGTCACAAGGAACTCAACAGCAGTCAAGGACAGAGAGTAAATCTAAAGAGCCCTTGCTGTGCTAATTAAAATTATGCAGTTTATATGTAAAATGAAAAAATTTGGAATGTTGCACTGCCAAAGCTCTTTCATAAATTTAACACTTATGAGGCAGGAAAAAAGGTTTACAAAATAAATAGTAACACGGAGGCTTTAAAATAGTTCAGACTATTCAACAGTAGGAAATTACAAACCTTAGAAAAAACCCACAAGATTTCTTCATCTAAAAGCACCACTGCTAGAAATGTGGCATTTTGAAAACACAAGTGTTCAGCACTAACATTCATTAGAAATGCCAAGATAAGCACTCCGAACAACACAGCATTGTCTTATCATTCTCCAGTTTGGCTAGCAGCTGCACTAAAAAAAGAACATTCTCATTTTATAATTATTATATTTCTCTTTTAAAAAAGTATGCTCATAAACCATAAATTTTGGGCCAAAACAGACCTGAGGGCCTGCTTATATTGCTACTTTTTAAATAAAGCAAAACCAAACATCTAAATATTGTCTGCTCAATTAAATCTGTATCACAAAATTGCAACAGATAAAGGATGTGTAGCTTTTTTATTTCTTTATATCTACATAAGGGTTTCAGACCAGTTCTTTCAGGTTATCTAAATGCAATGTTTTCCTACTGTACATATTATATAAAGTGACAGAGGCAAACACCACTTCCCTACCAAAAATAATCTGCTTCCCACAGACACGGCAAGCCAATTCACAGCCGCTTCCACGCCAAGGTAGCCACAGGTAAACACAATAGTTTGAATTCAACTGCAGTGAGCAGTGTACATGTAAATAGAACCTTCTGAACCAAACCTAGCTTTAAAACAAACAAAGCAAGCAACCCAAAAACCCAAAACCCAAACAAAAACAAGCCCCCACCAAAACCCTCATTACATGGTTTCATGTCATGCCCACAGCTGTATATCTGATAAATTTCTCTTGCTATATGAATTTAAAGGAAAAAAAAAAAAGAAAGAAAAAGCTGAAATGCAGTATTCTACATGACTGATTTCTAGTGCCACGAATTCACCATAGCCTGAATTCGTTCTAAGTAATGGTAACAGTTAGTAGGAGAAATATTAAAGTTCCCTTAATATTTCATTAGGCTGCCCATCTGGAAAAATGTTAGTGCCAAAATGGTGTCCCAGAACTATGTCTGTGTTAACTTCATATAAAAACCCACCACTTTTACAACCATATTTCAATTTAATTATTGTACACAGGTTAACAAAAACATATCACAAGTGAAACTAAACACTGGATTTAACAAAAATAATATTCAGAATGGTACAACACGTGTTCATTTTCTCCAGGAAATAATATTACAAGTGTTCATCTTAGGACAATTCAGCCACACTAGAGACAGAAGTTCTGTTAAAATGCAACCGTGGTCTACTAAGCCACTTATTTTAGCACTACATATATTTGAAGTCAGAGTCCTACAGTCAAGGCTTAAAAATCATTTAAGATTCAACCCCCAAAATATCTTACAGTCAAAATGACAGTATTGAAAAAAAAAAAACCAACACAACAAAGTAACCCCAAAACAATTAATTAAAAGGCTGTTGTATATAGTTTTATCCTCTTCATAGCACTCTCTATTCATACAATCGCTCATATCATTGGTAATAGGGTCTGTACCTGGCTTGATCAGGGTGGTGTGGTCCAGGAAGCGGGGCCTGAGCAGGAGGCCCTTGCATCCTTGGAGGTGGAGGTGGCCCCCTGGGAGCTGGCCATATCCCTGGACTCATTCCCCCAGGCTGTGTGAAAGGGGGACTAAGAGTTCCTTGATCTTCACTGAACTGTGGTAAAGAGTTAGGATTATAGTGATGGGGAGGGGGCGCATTTACATTTACAGGTGGGCCTCCGTGCTGAGGAGGGGGAGGTCCCGGAGGAGGATGATTCATATATGGTGGCATCTGGGCAATTATATGTCCAGGTGGCGGGGTTATTGGAGGAGGAGCAGAGGTCATCGGTGGTGGAGGAGCTTGGCTATATACCATGTGAGGAGTACCTGCTGCCTGGGGAGGATGCTGCAGTGGGTGGCTTATTGGTGGAGGTGGTGGTGGGGGTGGTGCATAATGTTGCTGTGGAGGCATAATATGATGAGGGTGTGATACCACTGGTTGACCCTGGTATTCAGGATGATGATGAGCAGGTGCAGGGGCTGGTGGAGGTGGTTCTCGAGCACCTGAATTTGAATCATCCTGAATAGGGACAGTTATTAAGTTGCTGTGTTTTCTCGTTGAAATGCGGAAGGTGTCCTGACTGACTGGGCGAGGTGGTGGTGGAGCCATTGACATCTCTGCAGGAGGCGCACGAATGTCTTCGTGTGGCTGGTTATAATGCTCATGTGGCACGTGCTGTAAAGGAGGTGGTGGCATCAGAATATGCTGCTTTGGAGGAATGTGGGTCATATGATGTTTCTCAGGTGGCATTATGAAACGCTCAGGAATTTCGGCAGGTGGTGGGGCAATAGGAGGATGTACAGGTTCGATTGGAGGACGAGTAACAGGCTTTCCAGCTCTCATGTGACGGTGGTTGATGTGAGCTTGTAAGTCCCTCTGTGACAGGTAAGTTCTCTTGCACCCTTGAACAATGCTACACATGAAGAGAGACCCTCGGACACACTGCTCGATTCGCTGCACAGGTTCATTACAACTAAATCAGAAGAGAATATCGGTTTATTGTCATCACAGAGAGCTCAATCTGTCCCTTTTTTTTTTTTTTTAAGAAGAGTCAACCAGTTTACCATAACTACCCAAATTAGAACTGACAATTTTTTCCCCGACTGTAGCAGTGAAAGAAACATTTCATTGATTTTGAAGTTTATCTAGTTTTTAAGTCTCCAAACACAACTACGAGAGAACATAAAAACTGCATGAAGTGGAAATTTATAAATAGCATCACTCTCTCATAAATTCCTTCTACATGTTAAGACTTACGAAGAGTCACTCTCACTAAGTAAATTAAACTGCCTTTTATGCCTTTTCAAATTAGAGCAATAACAGATTATCTATACAAATACTTAAACAGCAAAGTACACATTGATCTCCTACAATCCCAAAATATGGTATATGGAACTATAATCAAGTGGTGTAGTAAAGAATACTCTACTGCCTCTGCTAAATGGACATAAATAATAACCATGTTAATACACTATCTGAAATAAGATATTTAAGTTATTTTCCTACATTTCCTTTAGTAACAAATCTTGAGATAACTTACCCTGGACACATTTTGTCTCCCTTTTTCTCATGTAGTATAGCACAGTCATAGCAGAAAACATGCTTGCAAGGTATCTAGAGACAAAAAAAAAAGGCTTTGTTAAGACATCATATATAAATACCTATGTCATTTTGCACGATATAGTTCCTCCCTCCAGCACACAATATCTAATAACAAAAGCAACTAAGTTACCTATGAGGTGAACAGGCACAACGGTAGTTAGCATCTTTGCATAGAAACCTTCTAAAACAGTTTCTGTTGAGTTTGGGTTTTTTGAGGGTAGGTTTGCTTGGGTTTTTTTAAGAGTTGGCAAAAACATATAGGCAAAAGTCTTGCAATAATACCAACGCTGAACATTTACAGAAGCTGCATATGGAATCTAATTACACTTGTTAACTGTCATTAAGTCAGTTACATCACACTTCAAAATCTAAATCTCAGGGATTTTGTTACACTGATTTTAAATGAATATAAAACTAAACAGTGTTTTCTAACTTCATTGCAAGTCTTTAATTGAGATAAAGAGCTTAATTTTAAAGCTAAGTCGTGTAAGGTCAAAACCCACTGAACTTGGAGTATTTGTTGGTGATGGTGTTTTGATTTTTTGTTCAACATTTTCAAGCTTACTTTATTTAATTAGAGGGTAAAGTGGAATCAGACAGATGGAACAAAATCACTTCAGCAATGAAGGGCCCTGGTTCCACCCTGATATTCTTCTGCTGTTTATTCAGAGGCCTGCTGAAATCAGTAACCTCTAGCAGCCTCACAGAGACATAGTAAAACCTAATTTTACCTAAAGGGAAGCCATGGCTGTATCTTCCACTGATAATTTCACTCACCATGCGTCCATACATTTTGATGGGCAATCCACACTTATCACAGAAATGGACTGGTGTATCATCCTTTTCCCCCAGCAAGTTTATCTGATAGGATAGAGAAGGGGGTGGGAGAACAAAACCTAACATCACTAAAGCTTCTCATTTCAATTATCCCCAACACACCCATTATTTCTGAATTAGTTAAAAAGGATGCAAGAACACCACAAACATGAAAAAACAGAGAACGTATTTTCAGTCAGTCAAAAGTAATAGAAGCACTTTTATTCAAGAAGGTATCTACCAAGACTACCTACAGTTTGGTATGATTCACAGACAAAGATTCATGACTTCCCATCCATGACTTTACCTTATAGTCCCAAAAGATGGGTCCAGGGAATCTCCTTTGATTGCCAAACATTTCGCTTCCCTTGCATTCGTATCGCTCCTCTTCGTTATAATCAAATTCTTCTGTAGAAAGAAAAAGAAAAGAAAGACACGAGCCAACCACAACACTTTCCTAATTGACATGGGCTGCTATCAAGAGCACGTGTCATTCTATACTGAACCATCAAGAAATGCCACAGCACTTCTAATCTGCTGGGCCCACTCTACAGAAAGGTACAGTACCCAGAATTTTGAAACTTCTTTTGCACTTGGACAGAACCTTGGACAGTCTCCAAGACTGAATAAGGTCTTAAACAATGCTGCAGAATAATATGCTTCCCCACTACAGGTCTAGTATTTATATTCATTTACCTTCATCACCAGCTTGTGTCTTTGAAGGCATCCTGTTCATATTTCTTGGAGTTCGAGGTGCAGGTTTAGTTTTATTGGTCTGTTTTGAGATAAGCTTTATAGGGATTCTTCTACGAACGTCAAGACCACCCAATGATCCTGAGCTATTTGTTCCTTGCAAATCATTGTCTATGAAAGGAAAAAAAAAAAAGTTTATGTAATTTTTCAGTTACCTAATAGTTTCTAAAGAGGCTAAATATTAAAAGAAGAGTTTTAAGAAAAGTGATTTGTAAAGCTTGTTTGAGACTCGTACAAGACACCAAGTTTAATCACTAAATATCTTCCCATACAGTTTCTTCTAGAAGTCAAGTAACAAAACTGTATTGGGAGCAACCACGATTTTAGGAAATGTAGTTCTAAAAATAAAGCGGTTTAAAAAAGTTAGCTAGTCTCATTTCTCCACAACCGGAAAAAACCACATTAATTGTATAGCTCCTCTCACAGCATGAATAGTACTGATGAGTCAATTCTTTGTACAACCTTGACAACACAGAACTTAGGAGAAAAGACAATTTTTACAATTTATGTAAATTCTTTATTAAAGTTGGACGAAAACTAGTTTGCACCTTGACATATCAGCATCTTGAAATATCACTTAGAAATTTAGCATAAAGTATCACAAAAATATCAGTACTTAAAAGTATGTATTAGTATCCTTGCTAAACTGTAAAATATTGTTCCCCACTACATACAGAATTCTCTTTAACCAGATTTAAATCTCTGAGTAGCAGGGCAAAGGAAGCAAGAAATAGCCTGACACATGCATCGGTAGATACAGGCCCCAAGAGATAATCTGCAACAAGCAACACCACCGAAGGAGATGCAACTCCCTCAACTTCCAGTAAGTCTACCTTAAACCACTGCCTGGCATCTCATTCATACAAAAATAAAGTTATGTCCTTCACAAATCTACCCAGCTGAGTTTCATTTTAATGGAAAATGCCATTTTAACAGGCATTTCAAAGCAGGACATGCTCAGCCTTGAAGGGGTGTGCCGCAAGCCACCAAAACTACGAACTGTGACAAAGTGTCAGATTTGGACAGTCACTTTACCTCAAAATCAAGAGCCCTCAATTTCCTCTGACAGAGCAAATGTATTTATTCCTCTCAGCACTGTGGTTGACACATTTCACTCTCAAAGGCAATATGTAAAAAGGCAAGAACAAAGCCTGTTTTTACTTTTGTTCATTTGTTGCTTTTGTTGAGGCTGTCCTGTTGGCTAAACAGATGACCCAGCAAACATACAACTATGACACCAGGCTTCCCCAGAGACTGCTGCACTACAGCATCTGAGATTACAATGCTAAAGCTGTCTATTTTCTGCTTTTGGGGAAATTCTGGGTTCTACCAGAGTACACAAAACTGCAACACCATCGACCAGAAAAAGTCTCTGCAGGACCTCAATCCATTTATGAATAGGGGTAAGTAAAACAAATTAAAAAAACAAACCCAAATTCAAAACCTTGTGTATTCTTCAGTCCATTGAACTGCCAATAGGAAACAACTAAGTTCTGACGCTTTTCTTACATATACCTTTGCCAGCTAGGAATATTTACGAGTTAGCTGCTCAACTAATCCAAGCTAGCAAGTTTATTAGTCATTCATGTTTCACAAAAGGATAATAAATTCCAGTCTGCACAAGCAGAACTAGCAGGATTAAGTTCAGAAAAAAATGCAAAAAACATACCAAAATTGTTAAGACTACTTAGAGCAGCTCTAATTGGAGGTGATACATCCTCCTGAACTGTCACCTTTATCAACTTTTCTTAAGTTTTATTTTTACATTTCAGAATTTTTGAAAATTCATAAATATAGCTTAAATACTATACATACTATATATGGATTTACAATGGGAAGGGAAAAAAAACAACAAAAAAACCCTAGCAAAAACCCCACGTCCACTCATCTATTCCCCGGACTACGCCAGCACGCTAATCAGCACAGCATCAAAGCTACAAAACCAAATTTAAGCACACAAGAAAGTTTCCTCTGCAGAGCACAATTACCCAACCAGAAAACACGTTATCGGCAGCGATCTCGGGAAACGCAGCGGGCAAGCAAGCGCCTCGCCGCCGCCTCTGACACGCTGCCGGCTGCATCCACCTGCTGCAGGCCCGAAGGGCTCCGGATGCGCCGCACTATTTAGCCAGGCCGGCCGCCCGCCCCGGGATGGCAGAGGGGGCTCCGGCGGCGGAGCGGCCCCTCAGGCCGGCGGCTAAGCCCCGCTGGGGGCGGGGCGGGGGGGGGGGGGGTGGGGGGGGGGGGGGATTGGCCGAGTGCCGCCGTGCCGGGGT
Source organism: Burhinus oedicnemus (assembly GCA_008921705.1). Taxonomy (NCBI): domain Eukaryota; kingdom Metazoa; phylum Chordata; class Aves; order Charadriiformes; family Burhinidae; genus Burhinus; species Burhinus oedicnemus. The sequence goes on from VFFE01007054.1 coordinate 1,292,212, forward strand.
GCGCAGCCCGGCGCGGAGGGAAGAGACCAGGCCCCGCCGCGCGGGCCGCGGGGAACTGCGGCGAACACGGGCCCCGCCGGCGTTACCGGGTGCCGGGCCCCATCCCGTCGCCACCCTGGCACCACCCCGCACCCGGCGGCCCCACGCGCGGCCTCCCTCCACCCGGTAGCATACAGCGGGCCCAGGCGGGGACGGGTATAAATGGGTCCCCCAGCCTCTCCCCTCCTCACCATTGTGGTCCATGATTCGGCGCGGGGCACTGTGGGAGCGGAAGGGTGCGGCCGGAAGCGGAAGTGGCCGGGAGAAGGGCGGGGGGCCGTGAAAAAGTGCGCAGCGAGGACGTGTTTGCGGTACCGGGTTCGCTGCGTCCCTGCGGAGCGCCCGCGCCGCCGCAGGACAGGGAGGGCATGGCGGAGCCCGCAGGGGAAGCTCGGCGGAGCGGCGCCGCAGTGAGACCCTCGCTCCCGACGGGCTCTGTGAGGAGGCCGGGGAGGAAGGCGCGGCCGTTCCGCAGTGCCTGCCGGGATGGCGGCTGGCGGACCGCTGCCCCCTGGGGGGTGTAGTGCCGCGCGCGTCGCGCCTGCGCGTTGCGGCCGGAGCAGGGAGAGATAGCGGCGGCCCGGCAGGATTCCGTGGTCGGCGGTGGCGGGTGCGCCGTGCGTCCCCTGGGGGCTCCTACCCGCGGGGAGCCGCTTACCAGCCGCTCTTGGCGGAACTTGGAGGCGCTGGCGGCTGGGGCGGTGCCGGGCTCGGCAGGCCCTGGAGCCGCGGCGGGGAAGAGCGGTTGGTAGTAGGAGGCGTGGCCGACCCTGTGGCTCCTTGGAGAAGGGTGAAAAAGAGAGGGATCTTTCTGCTCAGGAGCCGAGACAGCCCTGCCTGCGGGCTTCCAAGAAATTGGACTATCTGAACCCACACTGGGCTGTCAGCTGGTCGTGGTCAGGCTACGGCAGGTTGCTGACAATCGGGGCTAGAGAAAGGCCAGGCTTGATGGGACAGTGGGCCTCCACCTTGAAGCTTCACAGCAATAGAGCTCACTACCTCAAGAGACTACTTTGTGTAATTGCCGCAAACTTAGCATTTTGTAAATCCTATGTAATTCGCTGGGATACTGTCTTTAAAGAGTGCTTCTGTAGCACTGAAGAAAGGAAAGGACTATAAATACAATTAAATCATAGGTTATGGGATAGAAAGTGGCCTCAAGCAGTCCTTCCACAGTCCTAAGGTAGGGGCAACTCTATTCCACTGTGACCATCTCACTAAGTCTCCAGGATTGGGACCTTTTGTCCCTATGGACAATGTCTCATTATCTTTATAGCCTTAACGTATAAAACTTGCCATTTAAGCCTAATGTTTCTTGTCTTATCCCCACAAAGCAGAGAGAACAGGTTCTCCCTCTTGCCTTTGTTATTCCTCAAAAGGCAGACCCAAGGGAAGCATGATGCTGATCCCTCCATAATATGCTTTATTTCCTCATAATAAGAATTCACAAAGAGAAGAGTTTAAAAAAAAAAAATGCAGATTCACTGGAGCATGTTTTCAGTGTGGTCAACTTTATTTTCTAGTTAATGGATACAATGACTTTTAAAATACAGCTTTTTGAAAGGGTAAAAAACTTAAAATATATTTCCAAATTTAACACCTGACATGCAAAGACAAAATGCATACAAAAATATCACTTCTTCATTCTACTCAAAAAAGATAAGCATGTCTAGTTGCATTACTTATGGATGTCTGAATTTGTACAAAATTGTACAGAATTCTAGGTTCATTGCAAGATCCATTATTTGGGTATCCTTCATTTTGATGGATACAGAGACAGAAAATTAAGAAGCGCATACCCCCTGACCTGGTGAGAAAGGTATTTGAATGCCTTCTGCATGTTACCTCTTACCTTTCTGTGTAACTGTAAGCTTTGTGTGCAATGCTATTTTTCAGGAAAAGTTGAATATTTTGTGCCAGTTAAATTAAGAACAAATACAGCCATGCCTTGAAGAAATATGCAGGCCAAGAATAAGTGCATTGCACTTATTTTGTCACAATTAATTCCAGCCAAAATGCCACATTTGGAAAGGAAACTGGAAGACTGTTGAATATTTAATAGCTTTTTGTAAATACCTGTATGGACAAGAACTGGAGATGGTTCAAAAAATAGCGTAAGCCCAGATTTCTGTTAAGTAAGAATCCATACTCAAACTTCACAGTGCAGATGTTCTCTTGAGGAAAAAAAAAAAAAATCCACTGCTATCATTTTTTTATACCATCTTTTCCATAGTATGTGTTCTGCATAAAAGTCAGCTGAAAGCTCACTTATCAGTCCCAGGTAGGATATTTTAGTTTTCACATAAAATGTACATCCACTTTAGAAAAGCAATACAGCTTCTGAGAAACATGTTACTGGCCTTGTCCTTCATCACTATGTGCTGCGTGCACTGGCAGCGGTGGCTTACGTTCATGTTAATGTAAGCTGGGGCCACAGCCTGATAGGAGAGTTTTGTCAGTAGCGTGGGCAGGTGCCAACCTCCTGCATTTGGCTGGCGAATGGAAAGGGAGAGAATGAGGACAGGAAGTGCTAAAAGTGTGAATTGTCAAATCGCAGCCTGAGCCTAAGCATTAGTGTAAATAGAAATTAATACTTCTGTCTGATGAGGTGCAGATCAGTCTGATTTGCCACTTAAACACAGGCGGCGTTCTCCGCTTGCGGAGATGCCCATCTGACATACAAATGGCATATATCTATTTGCAAATACAAACCTGCATTTTTGCTGGCTTGGACTGGAACATCAGTATCATCTAGGCTGAAGCCTGTATTGCATTTGAAATGAGAAACTTCACTGACTGTTGTGAGGACTGAAGTTTTTGCTTTAATTGGGGAACAAAGATGTCAGTCTGGTGCCGTTACCTACTATGCAAGACACTGTCCAACTGACTGAAGGTTATAGGATTTTTTTCATTGATTTTGATGGAGTTCACTCAGGTCCTTAGGACAGAATAATTTATTTAGTGCGTAGCTTTTAACCTGAGATTTTCCATTAACATTACTTGCAACAAAAATCTTCTCTGTGCAGTGTGATATAGGAAAATTTCTCTGACATAATCAAACAAGGAGACTTAAATATGTGAACACGCTGAAGCTAATTAGCCCACATTGTGAAACTTATACCTGCACATTTCTTACACTTTTGTTATTATCTGTTGCCTCACCATGAAGGGTTTTTTTCAATTAAAAAATTAATGTAGTGCTAAAAAATTTAAGGTAGCAGTCTGTTTTCCATCAAAACACATTTCTTCTTCGTGAAAAGTAAGAACATTGATTTCCCGCATATCTATTTTATATAGTCCTAAAGTAAGGGTTAGAGTTTTGCAGGTCAAATCCTTTCTCTTTTGTAAATTATTGCACTTGTGCATTATGGACTGTCAAATTCAAAAGAACAGCAGTAGTTTGATGTAGAATATTAAAAGAAAAAAATATGCTATATAAAAATATAACTATTTGTAAAACTAAATAAACTCCTGTATTCCATTTTAAAACCCCACAAACCTGTATACTGGGTCACATTCTGACTTTCTTGCTTGCAGTCAGTAGCAGCCAGTTCTACAGATTCCATTAAGTACTTGGGGACTAAGGTTTTCCTTAATCTAATTTATGTCATGATCTGCCTCTTGGTGAAAGATATGTAACCTAGCCAAAATAATCTTCTGTGTATACTTCATTTTAGGGACTATCATTAATAGTAGTGCATTATTTACTACCATGGGGTCAATACAGAACTAATGAACCCATGTCCAAGGGTCTTTTCTATTGAAACTTACCCTATTTAAAGTTTTATAGTAGTTCAGTGCCATTTTCTGTTCATGTGACTGTTTCACCTGTCACCTGTTTCAATTATCTAACAACCTGCAGCAATTTAAGGAATTGCTTGGAAAAAATGATCACGATACAGTTTTCAAGACTTGTCAGTACGTATGCTCACACTCACATTCTAGAATTGCAAAGCCTTGGCCAACTGGAACTCTTGCCCTCTTGCTAGGCATTGTACAAATACAGAACAAAAGGCTTGCCATCCAAAGATTTTGGTCTCTTCAGCTCTCCTGGGCAGACCACAAAGCAGCTTTCCATCCTATACACACTGATAAAAGAATGTAATGCACCTCTGCCTCACTAGTCCCAAAGCTGAGTACGTCTTTCATAATAGTCTTCTGATTTTTTTTTATCAATACATCGTGTTTGAAAGTGCTTGCTGAATCAAGGTCCAGAATATTTCTGGGATAATGTTAGCTAAAATTTGGAGATTTCTAGAGATCTATATAATTCAGACAAACAATCAGGGTTTTCTTCAAGTGCAAAGATTGGTTTCATTGCAGAAAATGCTCATATAGTACCGGTGCATAAATATTGCTGTGAGTTCACAGGTAAGACAGTACCAGCAGTCCGTCCTCATGAAGCAAGTCTGCGCATAGCCTAGTGAAATGGTTTTCAAAAGGTGGAGAGAAACAGGCCATGGTTAGTTCTGAGTACACATCACTTGGAAAAATAAAATGTGTATGTGTTAACTAAAAACTACCAAGTTCAACCTGGCTTCAGTGAAAGTACAGAGAAAGTAACTGTCCTGAGGCGGCGTCCTTCTGACCTGTGTCTGCATCAGACAATTCAGTCAGGAAGCTGCAGGTCTGAAGGCTACTAGCTCTCACCTTCCAAATGTGGCTATAAAGGTGCAGGACAGAAACCTCTCAGAACACTCTTTGACCTTGGGTTGTTAGTTTTGTGTCTGGCTACTTTTCTTATTTAATGACAATAATAAAAATATCTGAGCAATCCTGTGAACAGAAATCAGAAATCGAGTCTTTTTGGCCTGCCATTCCCAAATACTTCTGTTACAGAATCATAATGTCATTCTAGCTTTTTTAATCCTTCATTCCTTTCTGCACAGTGACTTAGAAAGGAGTGGAAAGTGCTTCACCCCATATTAGTGGTAAAAAATAATATTTGGGTCTCTTGCAATATTCATACCAACCGAAACAGGAGGAGGTGAATCAGGAGCACCAAGTACCAAGCCCTGATGAAGTGTGAGAGGCTTTTGCTTAGGGTCTTGGTTTCTCTCACCAATCTGCCTTCCAAGCTGACCTTACCTTTTCCTATGGGACTTCATGCTATGGTAGAAACTATAATGCAGGATGATGCTGAGAACCTCTACCCAGCCACAACCTCTTTACGACTTGCTTCCAGGGACCTCTGCATCCCACATGCACAGCAACCTTGCTGTCGCATTTCGCTAGAGCATGACAGAGAGCAGGGTCACAGCATGCTTCCAGCCCCTTTCTGTTCCTGCTGCTGGAGCAGAGAGGCCAAGCACAGGGCACTATCCCACTTTAGACAGGGAATTAAGAATGGAGTTCTGACTAGTACCACAGTAGCTTAATAGGAGGGACACAGAATAATCATGCCTTTACCTACATGGAGTATTGTAATGCTTCCAAGGTATTGATGCATCACTAGTTTAATCCATCTCAGGCTATAAAAGGGCATTTAGCTCAATCTCCTATTCTCTGAATTAATGGCCTGTGTGCTGCACTGTTATTTTAGCAGTAAGTGCCAATTTCTTTTCTGGCAGCATTCTGTAAATACAAAATACCATGGTATTGCTTTAATGGACTTGTGTTGTTGCACGTTAGTTATGTTCAGTACACTGCTTTGCTGCAGCTTCCTGTAAAATGTTCAGATTGTGCAAGAAGATGTCTGCTGTGTTAAATGGAGGAACGAAGGGGGAAAGTTGGCTGTAATTTTGGACTCGGGTGCCTCAAACCTTACCAAGTCTTCTCTTAGGCACCTAACTCATGCCTGTGTAAGGCAAAAGTAGTCCTAAAGAGACAAAGATCAGGAGGTGCTTGTGCACATACAATCTACTACATCTCAAAAAGACCTTGACTTCCTCCACTAAGCACTGACATCCAGGTGCCCAAATAGGGTATTTATTTATGGAGAAGGAAACTGTCGAGGGCTCAGTTCATCCAACATACTCTCACAGCATAACTCAATGCAAAGAATAAAGCCAGCAGTATTCTATAAGTAATAGACACATTGAGTTCTGAAGTGCATACCTCTTCCTGAACATCAAGTTCATCATCAGGACGGCTTGTTTCTGTGAATTCTATGGGTTCTTTAGACTCCTGCATGAGTGAAATCTTGGTAGAAATAAGAAACATGATGAGTTACGCATTGTCCATATCATTGAAGTTGATTTATTACTCTGAAGTACCTTAATATAACTTCCACAACTCACAAAAGTCTGTTTTTTACTGTTCCTTGACAAAGCTGTTGCTTTAATTCAGCTGAGAGGAACTTAAATGTTGAAAGCTTTTGGTCCTGCCTCTCCTTATGTGACTAGTTATGGCTTTGTAAAAATACTAAAAGCAGAGTTGATTTCTAAACTGCTGTATGGCTTTGTCAAAATGTTAATCTCTACTAAAAGACAGGACAAAACTTCTAGATCCTGGGTAGCAACAAAAATTATAAAAAAAATAAGGGCTCTATCCTAGTTATTTAACAGTAATATTAATTTTAATTACTATTTAATCATGATACTATAATAGCAATTGCTAGGGAAGGAATTGTGGTGAAAAGACAGGAGAACATTATAAGGCCATTTTTCTAATGTGGGCCCACGTCTTTAAACACTACAGAGTGTTCTGATTATCTCAAAAACCACAGAATGCAACTAGGAAATGCACAGAGAAGGGCAGTAGGAATGAACGCTAGCATGGGACACCTTCTATGCACACTCACACCAAACAGAATGGGACTCCAGCTTTGATCACAGGCATATGAAATTATTAATAGTGTTGGGAAAGGGAGCAGGGAATGATTATTCGTTGCTGCTAACAATCCAGAAATCACACAGGATTAAAACAAATGGGAAATGTTTGTCATATAACACATTTAAAATTACAGAACCTATCGCTACAGGATAGTGTCAAGCTAAAACTTGTAAAGGGGTTCCAAAAGGAGTATGACAGATGCATCAAAGAAATCTCCATCTGCAACAACTAAATAAAATGGTCCAAATGCAACCTCCAGCTGAGTAAGTTCTTAAGCTGCCAATTGTCAGAAAGTACAAAATGTGTCTTAGGATGAAGTATTCTCCATATGTCCTGTTTCTTGTGTTCTTTTCACTAACAAGATCCTGCGGTCAACAGACCCTTCCTTTGATCTAGCAAAATATTCATGTACTACAGAAGTTGTCCAATTTACTGACTCTCACTTTATTTGTCCTACAGCTCTATGTCTAGTTTTCAAATGTGCCATGCTGTAATGGAAATTGCAAGAATGAATGCTAGATGATAGAAGGAAGGGAAACATACTGCTGGATACCTTTACCTTCTCAAAGATGGGATCCTGGTTTTCACTGTATGTCATTTGATTCCTTATGTAGAGCACAGCATCATGGACAGTCAAGAAGAATATGTCTTTTCTGACAATATCATCAAAGAAGGCACTCCGTTCCAGTTGGGATATAAGGTTGTCTGAATAAAATGAAGTCATAATGGGTTAATACAATTTGAAGTAATTTAAGAAATAAATGTCAAAGTACATGGTTGCAACTATCAGAAATCAAACATACAGCCAAATCAATCAATCCTAGCTTTGTCTTGACTTACTTTTCATATTTCCTTTAAACCCCACCATTTTTTTTGTATCCCACCACAGCCCACCACATTTATCAGTGTGATAATTTGAATTTTTATTAGATCAAATGCTCCCACAGCCACATCTAGAGATCCCTTCTCATCTTCATTTTATTCTTTGCATGAGTGGTAGTAGAAATATTTGGATGTTTACCTTGATACGAAGCAAAGTATACTCTCACATCAATTCTCTCAAACTCTCTAATTATCTAAAAAAATAAAAGTTTGCAACAAGGACATAAATAAATAAATAAAGGTTGTAAAGAGAAAATACTTATATGTATATATGTCTATATATGTACTGTATAGGCACACACTTCATTTGTTTCTGAGTGTCTTCACTCCAAATTGTATTTAAATTGTATCCGAATTGTAAATAAGGAACTGTACTTTGCTATACTTAAAGATCCAGTAGTTAAGTACCTGGTTGCTGAAGTGGCCTATCTTTGACTATGTAAGTGGAACTATCAATTTTACACATACTGCCTCTTAAGGTTCTCATTCTGTTCTCATAATATGAATAATCACGTCTCTTCAAGTGAGACCCATGTGATCCTGAACAAGCTTTATTTCCCCCGATGTATGTGTGATATGATACAATCTTTCATTGGCACATGCAAATTTTTTTACACAGATTTCTCCTTGCAGTGCACCAGATGGACCTGTTCTTGGATAAAAAAGCTGCATATGGAAAGAGTCATGTCTGTGGACCCCGTATCTCTTCTGTGTCAGAAGTTGGAACTGAGTGGAAACTAGACAGAAGGCTGAAGCAAGGCATACAGCATTCTTGTATTTCAGTTAGTTAAAAGGTGGGAGACTGGATTCTACCCCTGGCTCCCTGGTGGCAGGCACATCTCTTAGAAGACTATTTTCAGAGGTGATTGCTAATTCCATCCCCTTCTGTTCATTGATAAACTAGAGTCTTGGTAATCTAAGATGTGGTTTATAGATACGATAAACAGTCCCAACTGTGAAATGAAGTTAGTGAAAGCAGCAATCTGAACATAACAAAGTGTCATAAAAGACTAAAGATTGAACAATCTGGTCCTACACACTTGTAACTGGACACCAAAAAATAATTTAAATACTTGGCTTTAATCTCTTCACCTCATTTCCCTCTCACTAAACTAGGAATATTATCTCCTTATTACATAGTGTGATGTTTGAAGATGAATTAATGAATGTTGATGAAGCGCTCTGATATTAGCCACAGAAAACCCTGTAAAGAAATGAATCATTCTTCCTTCCGTCAGAATTTAAATAATATGGAATGAATAAATAAATCTTGTGGCTAAGATGGAAAAAGTGATGGTAAGATGAAATTTTTACTACCTCTGTGTTGAGTGAGCATCATCCTGTGCCCAGATTAAAGCAGGAGGCATGTGGAAAGAAAATATACAACTAAAATATTTCATAACATATGCATACAAGGGGACCACAATTTGCAGTTCTAATTTTAGAGTACTTGACTATGCAACCTTCATATTGTTCTTTTAATGCATTTTTTTCCACCTAAAATATGCACGCACCAATATTCTACCTCTTGCTGTCTAAGTTTTAAAGTATTTTTCAACAACTGGCTTTCAAAAACTCAGAAATTAACTTCAGCTAACAGCTCATGATTTACATACTACTGGCTAGTTTCATTTTCATGGAACACAAGAAAAAAATGTACTTACTGTTTTTATTGATTTCACAGCTACAATATCCAAGAATGTTACTGCTCCAAAATCAAGAATGAGACTGTGGATGGGAACCCTGGGGATGTTTACTTTGACTGGAAGTTCTGAATTCCAGTCCACCTGGATCTCTACTTCTTTGGTGGGAACTTGAAGATCTTCGTTGTCTTCAGGTTCCTCATCAGGCTCAAAAGCTTCATTATTAATACCAGGCTCACTGATGATGCCATTCTAACGTACAGATAATATATGGAATATATCATTTAATCATGGAGAAAGTTGGAGTTACAGGAGTACTTCCCTGTGATACCATCTGTTTCAGGAATAAATAAGACAGATATTTGTGACCAGTACCCCCTGCTCCCAGCCCCTGGTAATGTGGTTAGTGTAACTGACGCCATTTTATGGCAAGCAGCCATTCTCTGTGAGCAAGCAGGTCACGTATTCATTCCCTTTCCCCTCATTCTCAGGCCTTAAAGGTCCGGTGAACCAAGCAGACAACTCGAACAGACTTCTTCCCCTCCCTACCAGCTTCAAGATTCCTGGGTGCCAGGCTGATTACCCCCGTCCTTGCCAGCCTTGAATGTCCCAGGCACCCGGCCAACTAGGTGTTGTTGATGACCCTGTCACAGAATAGGGAAGTGTAACAGCGCACAGAACACTGTCCATAAAATCAGTTACAAATCCTAAGTGGGGAATTTGGACTGGAACTGCTGCTGAGCAGTGAGACCCATGGCCCCTCAGTGGCCAGGGACACCTGCACTGTCATCTGCTTCTTCTGAGGACTGGGTGAGTGGCTTGTCTTCTTTTATACGATTTTTGAGACTTGTCTTCTATGATTTTTGAGTCTAGATTATGATTGTTATACTGATACATCAAACTGCGTGTTAAGATCTGACCCAATCTGCAGAGGGTCCAGGTGATTAGAAACCATAAGTTAAGGTCTAGGTGATTAGAAACTATAAGTTAAGTTGTATTATAAATTCTGTATTAAACTACTTATAAATTGTGCTACATTGATTCTGCTTGTAGAAATCCTGTGTCATTCTAATAATAAATTATGTGCTATACTAATCATAAAATCCTGTTAAGAAAAATAAAGCTTTAATTGTAACTACAATTTAGTGCCATCATCATTCTGCCAAGGATCCCTAAAAGAACCTGTCTGTCTCCTTAGTCTGGGATGTCAATACTGCATCCAAGAATTTAAAGAAAAACAAGATAGAGAACATTACCTCCTCCTCTGTGCAACGTATTTTCTTTCCTCTTTTTTTCTTTGTTAAAAGAGCCTCTTCCTGCAAAAACGCCACTATCCAGAAAAATAAATACCTCAGAGCTACTCCCTCCCTCAATAGCTTTATTTCTAGGAGATATTTAAGACCAGTGTTTTCAGATTTTAATTAGATTTACTGTATATGATAATGTGGTAAAATGGTCAAAAGCTGGAATGTCACGTAACTGAGCATTTAACTGCATCATAAATTGTAATATATACAGGAAATACTGCATCCTGCACTGAGAGCAATGACAACAGAAAACCCATTTCTAACTTCCAGCTCTGGAGATTTAATAGGCTGCCTGTACCTGTCCACTCCTGTAAGCTTTTAATTATTGAAATGTACATTCCACACTCAGAGGAACATATGCTGCTTACTTTAAAGAGGATGTGGAAGTCTGTCTACCAGCCAACTGATACAGCTCACCTGTGCATAGGAAACTGGATAACAGGAGCATGTACACGTGAAAAAGCCAGCACTTTTACTGCTGAGGTGCTGAGGGGTAGAGGTAAGTTCAGGGAATCTCTTGCTTCCACTCCTGTTAACACTATGACTGTCACAGCTGCCTGAATCTGTGGGGTCTTTGGCAATAGACCAATTGCTCTGCTGAGTCTCCTGCAGGTCCCAGACTTCCTACCGTGGTAATGTCACACTTTTCCATCTTTATTTTAAAGATGAGTACAGAGGAACTCATAATTAAGGCTAAAGTAATAAGCTGTAACAGTAATCATTTGAGAAAGAATAGAAAGAAAAAAATTGGTTTACCTTAGTAGCTTTTAATTTCCCCTTCTTGATTAGCTTTTGTATCTTCCTCAGTGCTTTGAGTCTTTTATTATATACCTTGACTGCATCAAATCCCACCTACAGAAAAAGAATCAAAATTATTTCATTTTACCTAAATATAATTCTGAGGAAATCTCAAAGACAGTTAAAAAGCATCCAAAACCATCACATATCACTTACTGTGGATTTAAGGCTGCTTTTCAGTCCATCAATGTTAGCATAAAAAATTGGACTTGAAAACTTGAGAATCTTCACACCTTCTGGTTCTATAACCTATTGCCAAAGAATATAAGGTTAAGCAGCAACAACCATATTTTCACGGAATCACGCTGACAAGAAGCAGTTTAACTGTTTCAACAGTTCAACTATGTATCTAATTCACAAAAATTGGTGTATCTTTGCTCATAATTGAAGTGATTCAGTTTTTAGAAGCTTACAGCCCCAGCATACAATATGGACCAACCATCTGGATCAAGATGAAGAATTTAATGCTGAAGCTTGTTATTTTTGAGCACTCCACTTCCAAATTCAAGTTGTCCACGATATGCAAGGCACAACTTTGTCTTACACTGGCTAGTAGACTGAAAGGAAACAACTCAGCAATGACTTACATTTTTGTAGTCCTTGACCTTCTTATAGATGTCTGTGCCAGGAATGTTTCCAAAGCCACCCCATGAAGGACTAACAGAAACAAAAAGAAAAGACAGTGAAGGCAAGCATCATACCTAGGCATTCAGAGAATTGAAGGGATTGCTGCATACAAAATGTCATAGACTCTCCTAGTCTGCTTTCTTCTGCCAAACTAATAGCCTCATTCAAAAAGACTTGTATCTTTGTTTTGTGTCACTGTGCAAGGGTCTTTTTCCGAATTGTAGGGAATGGTCCGTTTTAAAGACAAGGTACTTTGGTCTCAGCCTACTTGCTGCACCATTTCTATGTAAAGCTGAATGAATAAATTGTTCCATTTGTTTCCCAAACTAGAAAAATGTTTTAAAAGCAGATTTGTTTGGTTTGAATGAAAGAACAATTTTTTGACTCTGAAAAAAAAAAGATCACTTTTTTGACTTCAAATCAACTGAAACAATACACTTACATTTTTTCAGATTACTTAAAACTTTTTGTCCAATCCCTTTAATTTTGATTTCTGTCAATAACAAAACCAAAATGTTTTGCAGTCTCCAGATACATTTTTAACAGTTGAAGCAAATTGTTTTGAAGTTTGTAAAGCCTCACCTCCCTTTTATATTTTGATTTCACAAATCTGAGTTGAATTTGGGAATGTGTTTTGAGGATCTTCAAATTCCGTTTTTTATAGTCTACTATTCTGTATTCAAGGCTTTATTTGTGTGCATTTGTTGACAGTGCAACTATCCTTTGGTATTGCTAGTAACCATACTCTCTGGACTCCAGGCTGAAGGAAAGGAGTTATGTTGTATTTTCAGAGAAAAGATCAGTGAAAAGTAACAAGATGGCCAAAGAAGATTCTGCAAAGCCACCTTTTCTCACCATTCCACCACCATATGTTCTTCAAGCAGCAACAAATCAGCCACAAGCACAACATTTTGTCTTATCCTCATGCTTTCTCTTCCCCTTCTTTCACAGGCATACACTCAATCTTGTATAAGCAATAAGTGAAAAGGTTATTGGCATGTGCAACATACTGTAGTAGTATTGCATGCTAAGAGTTACTATAATGATCAATTAATTACAGAATCTTAATTACAGAATCACAATTAATTACACATCTTTTTATATTTGATCTGGAATGTTCCTATCCCTTTCCAGAACTCAGCTATGTGGGTGCATAAATAACCTATGGCTAAGTACCACCAGAGTACGCAACATGATATAGAATAAATACTGATAAAATAATGCAGCTTCTCTTTTATCAGTGTAATTAAATGATAGCACACAAACAGTGTTTTGTTATAAAGAACAGAGGTTTTCCATTTCAAAATTTTTGTAAACCCAAGCAGATTTTCTGCCACAAATCATCTTGGTTTTCAGCATATTGTCTTCCCTTTTCATGGTATAACAGTAACAATTCTTTCTGATCCTGTGTTACTTACAACTGAACTCTCAGCACAACTGTCAGCAATCCAAACAAAAGGCCAGCAAGTAATCCCAGATCAAGTCCCAGAATGATGGATGCTACACATGTAAAAACCCAGATCATCTGGAGAGGAAATAACAAATGTAAAGTCTCTTAACGATAATATAGAACTTCTGGTCATGCTAAAGAATCACTAGACCAGACAACATGAGTAGCAGAAGAATTTAACTTTGGAAATGATCATAGCACACTGGCAATCAGCTGACTTCCATACAAAAGTCTTCCTCCAAGATGCTTGTATCCATCAGTATCTTACTAGGCATAGTTAGCTTTTTAGGAAATAAGTTTTTTTTAACATAACAACATTTTTCAATGATCCAGTTACTTCAGTGAAATTAAAGGGGATGCAGTTAACCATTGCATTTTCTTCTTTCTGATGGTGGCAGTCTTTGTTAATCTTTCTTTAGAAATGGGAAAGAGTTTATTTTCCCAAGATGTAAAATACTGTAAGATGCCCCACCCGTAGAGATATAGAGAGGGAAGGGGCTCCTCAGTGATATATAAGAATCAGAACTGTTCCAAAGAGAGGTATTTCATATTAACAGGTTGATGGCACTCTCTAAATTCTCCACTGAATATTCAGGCAGAACAGCTGAAGTGGGCTCCTCAGTTCCTCTCTACGTCACTGCCCAGGTAGAACACCCAGTGGACCCAATCATACAAAAAGCCAAATGCCCGCAGTTCTCACTGAAGTCAGTGGGATCTTTTACCTATAAAGAGAACTAGTAAATGACTGACTAAAAAACTTCAGATCTACTAGATCTACTGCCCAATGACATACGCTGTACAAACTATGCGTAGTAAGGATGCATGGAGAAAATACTTTCCGTGCAATCTTTTCGTGCCCTAACAGCCACACTGGTCTGTTCCACAGAAAACAGAGTGGGAGATGTGAGCAAGTACCCTGAGATATGGTTACAGTGGTTCGTAAGAAAAGCCTGTTCATCTGTCACTTCTCAGGCCAAATGAATCCACATTCTAGCTTGGATTAGTCTTGCTACAACAAGAAAACATATTTTCTGAGGACTACTTGAGATTATCCAGGTAAATGGGATGCTAATGTAGTAACAACATAAATATATGTACATGTATTAAGAAAAGGTCAGCTTTTCTGACCTATTTAAACTGTGCAAAATATAAAAGCAGAATGGTAAAGGTGGCAACAGGCCATTTTTACTGTGATTTTCAAGCCATCTCAACACAAGATTGCTGTAAACTATAGCAATTGCTACGAAGGAGTCATCACTGCACACCCTGATTGGCACCCTTACTGTGGGGTATCGGGAATAAAGAAGACAAGCAAAAAATATGTAAAACTCTAAAAGAGGGAATTTTTAACTGACCTCATGGCACTTGCATTTTGAGGACGCACATAAAAGTTTTCTGATGATAACTCTACAAAATTCTGTTTATGTGGTAGTTAAGAGAAACTTGGATGGCATTAAAAGGCAAAAAGAAAACCAGACAAAAACATCCAGGAGAAAAGAAAAAATTAGGTTACTTACAGCATCCACTTTATTCTGTCTCCACAGACGGGGAACATCAAACACTTGCATGAACATGCCTTTCAAGTTAGCTATGACTACAGCTGCCAACACAGACTGTGAAGAAAAATTATGACAAAGTGTTATTCAGAAGCAAAGACGCATATTAACATAGTGCTCAACATCATACACTATAAACCAGAGCCTCGTCTGGTATCAGTGACTATAGTTTAAACAGGGCTATTAATCCTGCCCATCAAAGTTGAGCACTGGTGATTGGTGCTGTTGGCTCTGCTGCAGAGGACAAGTACGGTACCTTTTGTAAGGGCTCTAGCAATTTCCCCAGGGCAACAATGGAAATCAAAACAATCCCAGCGGAGATTATACCAGCGACCTGCGAAGAACAGAGTGTTTATAGGAAATGAATTTACTAAGACTCCATCTTATATTTCTAGGATTGCACAGAAAAATGTACAAATAGTTGCACATTGAACAAGGAGACCTGCCAAGATGCCATTGTGTTCAAGGTGTATGTGAGCAATCATTATACACTTCAGCTAACACAGAGGGAATTCAATTAAGCAGGTAGTGCAAACAACTGCACGCAAGGTAGTAGCTCTTGGAAGGGATATGTTGCATAGACAGATGAAAGGAGCAGAGCCTGTGTGTTAGCCAGAAAAGGGGCTGCTGGATAACCTGTAGTTCTCCACTGTTAAAAAAGGCAAAGCTGTAGTACTGTAAAACAGAGTAGCTTACTCAACATGAGAAAGATAGCGCATGGGGAGATGATGAATGGCAAATGGCAGGGCTGCTCAGGCCAGCACATGAGAATTTACATATCTTACAGGTAGCTGCGAGAGGATTTCCTCCCTCATCCTGAATTCCTACTGTGACAAACTCAGTCCCTTAATTGGGAATTAAATTCTGGGGCTTGAAGGATTTCCGACCCCTAATGTAACTCATGCTATGTAAAACTTGATTGCCCTCTTCTGGCAGAGCTACAAAAATGATTCACTACCAGAGCACAAGCTGCTAGTTGATGCCCGTGGCTTTCCATGTGCCAGCAACACAATCATTCCAGGACTATTTTCATCCCGTTGTGAAAGTTGTGCCCTATATAAGACTAAAATTACCCATGCACAGTACTAATAAGAAGAGGTCATTACCTGAGTCTTTCCACCAGTACTTTCTTGGACTGCAGTCCGTGAAAGAGCAGTAGTTGCAACAAAACAAGAAAAGGCACCTGAAAAAATGTTGCTGAACCCAAAGGCAATAAATTCCTGAAAGATAATTGGATGATGCTGTAAATACAGAAGCCTGAAGACAATTTTGCAATGGAGAATGACAATAGCTTCTACAGTAGTTTATGAAGTAGGTAGCACAATAATATTGAGAACAGTATGGATTAGTAATAGTTGTTAAATATTTACATAAATTCCTCTTGTGCTAGTGTAACTACCTGTGTTTGGAAATCAGTACAATGAAGTTGTTATACTCTCCCTAACATGGACATACTCATCTTAGTATAAAGACATTTAAAGCTTATTTCCATCAATGTTATCAAACCTAACATTTCTAACAATTACACTGGTATAATTGCATCCACAAATGAGTCTAGTATAAATTTAACTCCCAAGTATTATCAGCTAAACAAATAATTTTAATCAGCACAACAGTCTGAGTTTAGACAAGCCTTTAATTAATGCAAATCATTGTATTATTAGTAGAACTAATCAGGAATTTTGCAATAAAACACAATTTCACTGAAAACTTCTAGCTTATTGAGCCAGAAGTTTTTCACTCTGAACATCCCAATGAACTCACGCTGAGTCCCAGGCAGCGTTCTCATAGATTTGCCCCAGGGTCACAGATGCTGGCACCTACTGATGCTGGTTGTTCTGCTCAAGTGACAAGGACCCTGGGAGCTTTATGTCCTGGGATCTGGGCCATTCTTCTGCTGGGAAACAAGGCGTTTGGGAGCTGCCTGCAACCCCATATAATTGACAGAAACATTGTTTTCACCAAGCTGACACAGTCACAAGAGCTTTTCACTCACTGCAAATTTTTAAAATATAATTTAAGATTAAATTTTGACTCTCTCCCTTCCTTTCTCCAAAACGAAATTTCCTGTAAGCTTTTCATTAAGCTCCAACTACAAGAGCAGAATTTTGAAGTCATGTTCTTTTAACAGAGCAGTTGTAGATGATACATGCCTATTCCTGTGTAACAGCTGTGCTCTGCAAGAAAATGTTGGAAGTGTTCTTAGGTCTTAATAATCTATAAATCTATGAAGACAAAAAAACCCACTGGCAGATAATAGTATTGACCCATCCTTCAAAATTATTTTACTACCTGATTTTATTATGTTATTTTAACTTCTCCAGTTCAAGTAAACTATTTGCCTGTCATTCATAGCTGCATTTAGCTTTTGCTATGTGTACAATTCATAGCATAGTATTGAAAGGAAGGCACTTTGCTTTTATAGACAGTAATTCTACTACTACAATATTTAATTCGTATCTTTGAAGCACATCAGTGCTGGCAGAACAGCATATTCAACAAAAGAACAGCATAAACAGCACTTCCAGGAAGATGCGTTATTCATTCAGATTTATTAAACTGAAAGTCAATGCATTTTAGGCAACTTTAAATCAAAGTGTTACCAGATATGAACTTTGTGTATTGTGAAGTGACCAGCATGTTCAGAAGTATAATTTTGTTGCATGATGCAGAACAGTGTTTCCAAAATCAAACTTTATGTAATCCATTAGTACTAAAATAAAGGACATTAAACAAATACTCAGCTTATCTATTTATTGTAGTAAGTGTATTTTCTCACATGTTCAGAGGAAAAAATTCAAAATTAGCAAAATTAGCACAGATGTAGGACAGGGAAGCTTACTGACGTTTTTTTTCCCATGCTTATGGGCAAGCCTGGTGAAACCACTGAACAACTGCAGGAATCCTCTAAGAGCTTGTCATGGCATAGCTCATGTAACATTCTAGCTATGTGCCTTCAGAAACCAATGGTTAAAACAATTCAGCCATTTGGTGCCGACCGTTATTCAAGTATGTTCATATGCTGGTAGGCATTTACTTTTGTGAAGTTGCAGGACTTAGCTGTACAATTACAAGTATATTTATACTGATGTAACTGGTGTCATGCTGAGAGGTACAATAATTTCTTCTGTAGGAATAAAATCATGTCTTAACGGAAAGGTTCAACTGATACAAATCCTGCATGTAGACTAACCCTAAATAAAGGTGCCCGGAGCAGCTTCTTAGCTTCATGTTGTCTCTCCCCGCCCCCAGCAACACACCTCAAAATACGCCTTATGAGTAGAAATGGAAAGCAGGTTGCTATATCTGGCCACGTCAACTCAACCTCACCAGAAAATTCCCCTATACAGTGATTAGCTTTAATTACCTTTTCAGAGCTACTGCAGTCACTAAAGTAATACAGAAGGAATTCATTTGTATGAAAAGCCCATGTTGAAGATAGACCACATGTGGCTCATCTCTATGTGGTAAATTTGTCAGGTAATGTATGGCCATTTCAGCTATTTCTTTTCAATAGTTGAATTTCTCCTGTCAGACTTCAACTGTAGTCTGAAAAATGTGTGTGAATGATGTTTCTTTCATTTGGCTACGTAAGTCAACATGAAACAGAACTTAAATTCGCTATGTTTATGAACTATTTTGGTTATACATACCTGGTTTCCATCAATTGCATAGTCATACTTGGTTGCATACACTTTTCCCACAGATACAGCAATAGCATAAGCAACAATAGCAATGGAAAAGGAGGCTGCTATCATCTGGGAAAACAGGCTGACATCTGGAGCTTCGGGAGGCAAAAATCTAGCATTTAGAAAATATATTAGTGTTATCAACTTCTGTTCTTACTAGAATTGTCAAGGAGTTTGAGGCAGAGGCATACAGGATGCTTATAATATGAAGTGTAATGTTTCAAGTTAATAAAAAGGTGGAAACAGCCCATTGACATACAGAACACGCTTATCTAGCTCACCATAGCCCAAATCCTGATGCTATTAGTCAGCAACAAAGCTCCCATTGTTCTCGGCATGACTGAGATTTGGCCTTATGATAGCAAAGTGAAAAAGTACATTTTTTGAAGCATTGAATAAAGGATGTATTGAATAGGATGATGAATTACATAAATATGTTAATGACACTTCATACTATTGTTAACATACTTCTTCTTCAGATCTCAAAAACATTTTATCCCCTACTGTGTTTCCACAAATTTTAATTAATCAAGCTCTGAATACCAAATGGAATGTGAAGGTTACTACTGTGAAGTGCTCTGAATCTTTCAAGTAAAAGTCTCTACCAGTGTAATCCTGAACATCCTTGCTCCTGTGACTATGGAAGTGACAAGACTGTCTGGGATAACAGTTGTGGCATGAATATGAACCACAGTGGGATAACTTGGGTCTAGAGAAATTAAATCTAAGCAGAATTTCATTATTAAAAATCCTTTAATTTTTTTTTTTTTACATTTTCCATAGTCATATACTCACTTCATGTGCAGGAAGCAATTCATTCTCAGATGAACTTCATGAATCAGGTAGATGTTCCTAAGCCCATTTTACAGATGAAGGAAAGCTAGGCAACATATTTAGGTGTCATAATTGACAGAGCCAGGAGTAAACCCCAGGAAATCTCCAGCTCTGAGTTCCAAACTCAGGTTACAACTTTCGATGTCTCTTTTATGTCTTTTCTCTTACCACTGTCACTTTTAGCCCATTAATACAATACCTATTTCCCAGAAAACAAAGGCACTCACCCTCTTGGAATGCTCTTAACAATGCCTGCATTGTATTTTTTTTCCAAGTCGGCAGCATATGAAATGCCAGTGGCTACTATTGTCTGTAATAAAATAAAACAACAGTTTTAATACTTAAAAAGGGTTCTTGTCTTCCTGCAGCTAGCCCCATCTATTTTATCTGTTACCAATTTTTGTTATGCTCCTTTGCTTACCACAATAACTTCTATTGGTATAGGTATAGGTATCTTGTGTTTGAACCGATCATTTATTTCTTTAACTACCATGCAGACAAAAATGGTGAGGAGTCCAGCAATAAGATCTGCAATGTTGGTGGTACCAATTTTTTCAAATGTTTCAATAAGAGTCTGAAAAATAAAAATGACAACATAAAACATGCCCGTGTCCACTTGAAGGATGTGAAAATATGCATGAGAAGATCCAGATGCATGGGGTTTTGGAGAAGGCCAAGTTACGTCTTTGCTTAGGCCTGGAGGTGCCCAAGGATAACATACTGTCAAGGTGCTACAGAATCAGTGAATGGATTTAATGGCGGATTTAACTGAAAAAGCGTAACTGCAAGAATTGTCCACACAGGGGGCTTCTACTTCCCGATTTTTAGGAAATTAATAATAAGTAAGAAGAGCTAAACCCCTACCTGTGTTTTACCTCTACCTGTTCTTGGAGCAAGGAAGGGAAGATCTATAGCTTCTTCACTTTGAATAGCAAGGGGGATCCTCATTTTTCTATTCAAAAGACAGCTAGCAGACCCATGGGCAAAACTCTGGTTCACTACATGCCCAGTACGTACGGTCTGTGGATTACATTTCCTATTTCCACTGTTGACATCCAGAGAATGAGTATGAACACGTGGGTCCTGCCAGGCTGTGAAGAATCCTACGCTTGAGAAAAGCAGTCACTAAACCTCACCTTATAGTACATTAACCCTCCCAGGAGAGTTCAGTGCCAGGCTGGAGGATTCTCACATGGGGGCTGCAATAGGCAGCTCCCTTCTCTACCCTTGCTATGCCCTTGCTTGGTCCTATTGTTTATGGCAAACAAGTGTACAGAGAAAACATGAAGGGCTGATTACAGAAAAGCTATAAATACTTCTCTGTCCTACCCCTAGGCATCAGGGTAATTCTCACTTGCCCCCTATCTCCAAGAAAATTTAATTATTCCATGCATAGTGAAGCAGCTTTAACAGAATGATCTGGTAGAAGAGGGGCTAGAAACAGACTTCTTGCATCCCGGTGAGCTCCCCAAATACTGAGCTGTCAGTTTAAAGGCAAGGGGACGGTTGCAGCAGCAGTATCACCACTGCCATTCTGAAAAGACTCCAGTTTTGAAATAAAATGTCTAAGTGCTTAACCAGCTATGTTTTCTAAGCTAAAGAATAAACCTTCCTGAAACACTGAATCAGATGCCTTTCTTTAGGTGACTGAAGACATTTCTTGCCCGTTGTACTGCTTACCGTGGATCCCATTCTTACTGACCATCTCTTGCACTGCCCCACTTCACAGCGGAACAGTAACTTCCTAACTTTGGGTTGTGAATTCTGCTGCTGTTGGATGCTTAGTGTTGCAGTTTGTTAAACACCACTTCTGAAGCAAGTCCAAAACTTGCTGAAGCTGACAAGGCAAGTCACTGGTTGAGCAGACCAGAAATCACAATTTCTTTGCTCTACACACCTCTGCAAACACATTGACTTGGCTCACCTGTAAGAGCACAGAAGCTTTGAGCTTTAACCTAAAAAGTCAGCATTCCACTCAGGAGCTGGAAGAACCATGTAATTCCTTTTTAAAAATACTTTCTACTAATGTACCACCCTTCAATAAACATAAAGAATAGAGATAGAAAAACCTGCTGGATTAATGAGTCCATCACCCTGCCAGGTCTGCTGTAAGGTCTATTAGATAGTACTTTGTCTCATCTAATTTTCCTTGTTCTGAGGGAAAGAGTTTTCATTAATTCTGAAAAGGCCCATAACAAAATACTTTTGTTTTTCTTCCAAACAGTCCACCAGATTTTTTTTTCTAAATTTTACCTTACTGTTTGTAGTTATATTCATCCTATTATTGCTAATCTAGATGTCTAATGTATTTTTGCTATTCTGGTTGCCTGAACTGGCATGTAAAATCTGTAAATACATTTTTTTGTCTAGATCAGCCTCTTTTAGAAAGCTGTTATTCTAATGTGAAGTGCTATGGAAGATCTAAAATACTATGAAACTGAATAGTTTCATGCTGAAGTAAGAGACAATCTCAATAATTTTCCTGGGGAAGGAGACTATTCCGTAATATGAGACTTCTAGGAATTCAGTATTTTTGTAATCTGGCCAAGAAGTTTCTCCATTTGATCATTTTCTCTAAGATCAACAAATGGAGTTGTGACAGCAACATTTAGTGTCACCTTAGCTAGCCAGTAGGTACCTGGCTGCAGGGTGGGAATCCACATCCTTGTTTAGGTATTCATAAGCATGGCTACAGTGTGGAATGAAGAACAATGCCCTTTACCAGAATGACCTGCTGGTTTAAGAGTAAAGAGACTTGGGACCAGTCAGCTTTGAGAGATGACCTGACAGTGTTAAGAAATTATGAAACATACCTCACAATAAGCCAGAAAGGAAGGGGTGGGATGGAAAGTAGTCTCCAGAAGTGGCAACCTAAAGAAGAACTGCTTTGCTGGATAATTACATTTAAACTTTATGTGGAAAACTGCTCTGCCTGAAAAAGACTTCAAGATGGCAATTAGACTTTCTGCCTGGGGAACCCTGAAAGCAGCTACTTAGAGCCCCACAGCTATAAATGAACAGCTGCAGATCTTCCTGAGAGTGAGAACTAAATGAATGCCCTATACTTACCACCACATATATGAACAATTCCTGTATGAAATGGAAGCAGGAAATAAACAATTATATAAAAATTCCAGCATAAACCCAAAACAGATTAGAAGGGCATACTTACATATATTATGGAAAGGACACCATTATAGTTTTTAGTTGAAACATTTAGGACTATTTTCAATTGTGACACAAGCACTTGAAAAGCAGCTGCAGTTGTGAATCCCCCAACTAGTGGATCTGCAAGGTATCTCACAATGAAACCAATCTGAAGGACTCCAAATATTACCTGGAAAAGACATGAAGAATAACGGCTTGCTAAACAACAAAAAGGTACACTTCTATTTGGTGAATTCTTATGCTTTGTTCTTTCCTCTTTGTTGACACACAGTCTCAGAATCATCTTTCCCCACTGCAGCCTAGTGTAGCTTAATATCATGCCATCCAAGGAAATAAAGGAGACCTGAAGAAATGTGTGAAAGGATGCTCCAGGATATGCACCACTAGCACTTAGTTTCATGCAGGTCTCTTGGTCTGCAATCATAGGGCTATTCTTCTGTTGTCTGCACTCCCAGTCATGTTGCCATAGACTCTGCCCAGGATAAGAAGAATAATCCCCCAAAAGCTCTTCAGAATTTGAGATTACTTTCCTTAATTTTTGCCTTTTACTACAGGAAAATGTCTTACTGCCCTAGTAGGTATTTCCATGCTGTATGTTTTCCCATTAAAATTAAAGCAATATCAACCTTCTGTCTTCAAGCCAACTATTTTACCTGTAAAATTCCAACCAGAAATGTGAGGGTACTAGCAATCAGCACCCTCTGTGCATCTCTGGATTCAGTGTCTATCAGTGTCCCAGTGCCATTAGTCCCTGTAGCATTGCTGCCATCTATGAGAAAATTATCATCAGGGGCCATGCTCAATACAACAGATCCCACCATCAAACTGACTACAGGGAATGGACCTGTAATGACAAAGAGAACATACTAAATTTTAACGTACATCAAAAAGAAGCATTTATCAGACTAGACAAGCAAACTGTAAATCAGAAAATCCATTTAATATTTTAACTGGGCTACATTAGTAGTATTAGGGCACCAGGAGCCACAGGCACTGCAAACATGACAAACAGATACAATTCCTTCCTTAAATAACTTACGTTGTACATACAGGTGCAGTTTCATGCTTTGCTAAAGCTAATTTAGGGCTGTACCAAGGCCAAAAGGGGCAACATGTTCCAGCATCTCCCTTGTATAAGCACCACAACCAGATGAAACAGACCCCTGATACAGCTGAAAGTAACATTCTTTTTTTTTTTACTTTTTTTTTTTCTGGTGTCATGGTTAGTTTTCAGCTGATCCAGATCGCCACATAGCTGCCTGGTCAGGAATCCCAACACCACGATGGTGGCAGGAACATGCACCAAGGGATAGGACCACATCTTTTGGCAGTACTGTGGTGTTACATTGGCTAAAGATGACTGAAACTATACTTCATGCAAGATACAGAAAGAGTAAGTGATCATTGTGTCAGCAAGAATCTAAAAGTAATCACATTTGTTGCCATTATTTACTAAAACTATACAGAAAAGGAAAATGCCACAAAATGTCTTAAAGAAGGATAAGTTAATTTTACAGATACCTTAGAGGACACTTAATGAATAAGAGTATTGGAAAAAGCATAAAAAGGAGTGTTTGATAATGTAGGAATTAGGAATGTCAACGTAAGGAGAGATGACAACTCAGACCTGGATCACAAATGTGAGCTGATAGGTAGGGTAAGAAGAGGCTAACAATGTGGAGAGAACATACAGAAGCGTCTGATGCAGCAGAGAAGAATGTTGATGAAAAAGTGTAATATCATGCCAAAGCCTGGGAGGGGAAAGCAATCTATTCTTAGTTGATATGAACAAGGAAAGACTGTATTTTGTTAGGATGAAGAAAAACAAACTTCAGTGACCAAGTTGTAACATGAATTTTAAATGTGAGAACTGACAGAAAATAAACCCCATATTTTCAAGAAAGTATTTAGAAAGAATCAACAAGGTTTACCCATAGCCTTGATGTGAGGACCTAGAGCGAGGCTGGAGTGGACACACAGGTTCTGAGTCTCCGCGACAGGCAAGAAGGTGATATTGTCCACAGTGATCAAAAAAGGATGCAGCAAGGAAGGCTTGTAGAGAAGACTAAGAGCTCTGTTTTAGCCATCTTGAGCTTTAGCTGATAGACAAAATGTCTGTTCATACTGCCTACTGAGGCCTTGATCTTGTAATTTCTAGCACAGAGTGTAGCCAAAGACAAGATTTAAACTTCAGCAAGAATGCAAGCAAAAAGCATGCATGGGCACAACTGGAGTGAGCTAGGCACAATTGCCTGCACAGAGAAGAAATAAGCCTTAAGTCCCCCAAACCCACCAATATTAATACTCAACACAACCAATTTGGTTCAGAAAGTAGTTTCTTGTATGAAATATCAATGTTCATATTAAGGATTAACATTTTATAATAGATCATTCACTGTAACTTGAACACATGTGGTTACCAACTGAGATGTGCCTTGATGTTCCCAGGAAAAAGTATGTCAGGATGGGAAAAAAGGCAGAATAGAGACCATATCCAACAGGAACTGCAACCAGCAAAGCATATGCCAAACCTGAAATGACAGATCATCAAAATGTCAGATTAAAATCTCTCAACAAACTACTATCTTGTCTAGAATAGACTTTCAGAAAGATTTACTGCTTTTGCCCAGATACAATTTAGAATGTGTTTTGTCTGTAAATCAGTTGCAGGCATGTATGTGTGTATCAATGACTGTAAATGATTGTATATCCCACACACTGGTAGTTGGATGAGTAAGTACTGAAAGATGTTCCTGTATTTGTATAAGTAGCACAAAACATAGGCTCAGATGTGAAGTTTAAGTGGGGGAACACTGTTCAGGAGTGAATGGTCTGCCCCTTGAGAGAAAAGAGGGATATGTGAAGTGTTCTAGTTATAGCCAGGAATTTCAAGCACAGACTCTGAGTTATTGCACTACAAATATGCTTCAGTATGTTCGGCCCATCTGAAAATCAGGGCACTTTTTTTTCAGTGTCAGCATATAAACTTAAAGCCCCCAAATAAATCACACAAATTTGAGAGTTTTGATCCTTATCATCTTCCTTTGTATACCGGCGCAAGCCGTCAAATCCAACAAACAATGAAAAAAAAAAAAGTTGCCTTCAGTATCATGTCTTGGTTAGCTCCCACTGTAGGGTGTAGCATTCTTCTTCAAAGATACCGCAAAAACCTATCAGAGCTCAAAACAATTGAAGTCCTGGTCATACTGCAAGCAACACACACAGTTGCTAGGAGTTAGGGACTTCAGGGACGTCAAGATCCCAGAAATCTCTTTTGTGGCAAACATTTTGGCCAATTTTCCCTGTATCACATGATTTAGAATTTCAGAATTATTATATTTTTTAAAAATTACTGCTAGATTTAGATTTGCAGTGATTTTTTGTTTTTTTTTTTTTAATGTTGGGGGTTTTTTTAATACATAGGTGGGAGACCAAACTATATTTCAGAAATTGGTTTTACAAGTGGAATCTAATTGTGAGAAAATCAAGCCCCACTGTAAAAAAAAAAAAAGAGGGGGTTACAGAAAGAGCTTAATAGCTGTTTTAAGTCATATGAAAAGCCCGTCTAGCCCAATTAATTTAGTTTTAAAAAGGCTGTAGTATAGAGTTCTATAACTGTGGCATTACCTTTGGCAGAGATCTTCCAGCTCTGACACAGACTCTCTGTGGGGCTGTGCACAAATCATTTGTTATTCCTCAGGACACCCTCTACCTAGAGCAGAAGCTTGTAATGCTTTTTTTCTGCCAGTCTGTGCCTCCCTAGCATGCTCCAAGGGAACAGACAGTAGGGAATATTGTGGCTAATTAGGAACACGTAAACTGCTTTCTGTTCCCAGTGTGAATCTTTGCCCCCTTGTGCAAACACCTAATTTCTGTTGAGGGAAAATGTGGGGTTGACACAACCAGCTTAACCTCCTCCAGTCCTGAAAAATTGTGAAAATAGTGTAAGAGCACTACTGACATGAAAGAAATGAATGTGCTGGACTGCGTCAGGGTTATAGCTAGTCTTGTCTGTGAAAGTGGACCTTATCAGCTGCCTCAGGCAGATTGGTTCTGCCCTTTAAGTCTTCCTTACCTAGTTTATTTGAATTAATTTCTGCTTATTTCTGCCACTTTTCTATTTGTTCGTCTACTGAACGCTTTCCTAATAAACGGAATAAGGAAATAAGGAAAACTTAATATTGTAAGCCATGTAAGTATCCACCAAGTTTGTAATTTTTTTTTATGTGAATACACCACCACCTCCCTGAGGGTTGTTTTCTGCAGACACCTGAACAACCTTACAGGCCAAATTTTAAAGGAGACTAGATATCAAGGTTGCATTATTTTGGAGCAATAACTAGATTTTTGTGGGCAGCTGCAGGAAGCTCATAGGCTCAGATAACCAAGAAAGAGAAATAAGACCACATGACCTATCTGATTTATCACAACGTAATTAAAATTTTAAACATCAAAATGAGTCCTCTTTGAGTAAAAGGCTTGGGAAAAAAGTTAAATACATCTTGATAGCACATCAAAGAAATTTAGATCTTCTGGCCAAGCAGAGAAAAAAAGAATAAATTAAAGACATCAATTATTTATTGCAAAATAATACCTAATATCTAGTATTAAATAACAAGTCTCAGATTTGTAATTCCATCTGCATAACACCCCCGTGTTCAGCCGGCTGCCTTATAGAAACGTCCTCAAGAGCAGAGGACTGACGTGCCCGGCTTTACCTTGCAAGGTGGCGACGAGGCCGGTGCTGACCCCTGAGATGATATCGCTGATGAGCCACTCTTTCACCCGGTAGTTGGGCAGCCACTCCAGGATAGGCAGGAAGGACTTGGTAATCTGAAAGGCCCTTTTTCTTGAACATCTGCGAGAAAACAAGTGATGAACGTACCCCACGGGGCTGCAACTGGAAAGCCCCACCAACCCTAAGCTGACAGAAAGCTGGGGCGATGCCCGTTTTCAGAGGCAGGGTCATCTCTTCCAGACAGGGATGGGGCATGTACCGCTGTTAAAAGCGCTGTCTCCTGAAGGAAGCCCCCCACGGGCAACGGCGTCCACGCGTTTCGATATGAAGGGAAGCAAAGATCGATCTACCGACAGACTGGGGTTTTTGGGCCACTTTATCCCTCAGCGGGTGGAGCTTACCGGCGCCGGGGACAGCGCGTCCCCCCGCGCCCGCCGCCTCTCCTCACCGCTCCCCCGCGGGCCCGGCGCGCCC
Source organism: Burhinus oedicnemus (assembly GCA_008921705.1). Classification (NCBI taxonomy): domain Eukaryota; kingdom Metazoa; phylum Chordata; class Aves; order Charadriiformes; family Burhinidae; genus Burhinus; species Burhinus oedicnemus. The sequence continues at coordinate 1,320,191 of VFFE01007054.1, forward strand.
CGCTCCCCGCGCCTGACGGAGCCTCCCCGGGCGCCGCCACCTACCTGCAGGCCGCCTGCGCCCGCTCGCGGAGCGTGGGGGGCGGCGGTGGTCGCCGCTCGTTCTCCTCCTGGAAGCCCGCCTCGCTGTAGATGGGCCGCGCCACCACGTAGTGGCTGAGCTCCGCCAGCGGCTCCTCCGCCCGCTCGCCCGCTGCCATGGCCCCGCCTGAGGCGCAGGGCACAGCGCAGCGCCCGCGCCGGCACCCCCTGGCGGCCCGCCGCCCGCGCCGCCCGCTCCCCCGACCGCCCGCGGCCCCTCAGCGCCGGGCGCGGCTCGGCCCCGCCGCGCAGAGCTGTCCGCGTCCTGAAGCGGCGCCTCAGGCGGGGCCGTCGCGGCCGCCGACGGCTCTACCTGCGCCCGCGACCGCTCTCCGGCGTGGGGCAGGCAGGGCGAGCCGGCCCCGCCGCAGCGGCATTTATAGGGCCGGCTGCGGCCGGGCGCTTTATTTACGGGGAAACAGACAGACCCGGCTCCGGGCTGGCCCGGGCGACGCCTCCGTCCGCCCTCCCCCTCCGGCCCCGCTGGCCCCCTCGCAAGCCCTGCCCCGGGCCGGCGCTCCCCGCAGCGACCCTCCCAGCCCCGCGGCGGCCGCCTTCCCCCCCCTTCGCCCCCCGCCGTCCCCCCTCGGGGCGAGGGGCTGCATTTCAAAGGCGGCCGCCCGGCAGGCATGCGGCCCGGGGACAGCGCGGGATGAGGGTCGTTGTCAGGGGGAATTGCTCTCCGGCCTGTGGAGCGGGGCCCTCTGCACGCACACGGAACCCGCCGACAGGTGGATGGTCTCGTCCCCCTTCACCGGCTGCCCTGAGGAACCGTCTGCCCAACAGCACCTGAGAAAGTGCTAGCTATTAAGATGAGCCCCAGGGGACAAGATAGGACTAGCCACTCCATGGACTGCGTGGCCCACAGGGAAACCTCCTTTGAGTTTCCAAAGCCCAGCTGCATCCCGTGATCCAAGCTCTGGGAATCAGCTCCATGCAGAGATACAAACATCTAATAAACTACATCTGCTCTCCGAACCGTCCCTAAGCTCACTCGGTGGGAAGGAGAAATGATTCGGAGCCCCTGGGCTCTTTGCATCACACCTGAAATGACAGAAGGTGGCCCGGGGCGGCAGCTTCTAGTTTGCCCAAGGGGAGTTGGAGGGAATGAACTCCTTGGCATCCCTGCTGTAATTTAGGATTAGAGATAAGACTGGGGCTGAAAAAGTCAACCCTGCATGCTGAGTACTGCTGGCTACATTGCAGTTCTTCCATGTTACATATGGTGGACAACCTAGAGAAGATCTTGCAGGAGTGAGGTGAAGCATGTGCCCTCCTCACCCTGGGAGACATTTCAAATTTAGAATCAGTGCCAATGTTTTGACTAAGAGCAAAGAGGTGCTGAAGGTACTGTATCAAGCAACATACGTGTTCAATGAACTATTCAGGTGTGGATATTCTCGATGGCCTTGGCTTCAAAGCATTTCAGTATCTTAACTTCAGGCATGGTGAAGCCATCATTGCTAAACTGGAAAGAAGCTACTTGCTGCAAGTACGTTTCGTAGTGTAACACAGTTCAGGCTTTCTAATTCTGTAACAGGCTTCCCCTGCTGCTGCACTATAAGAAATATCTTGGAAAACTGCTGAAGTGTTCTGATCTAAGCAATGTTGTATCATGCAGCAAAATAGCCAGCTTCCTAAACTGATTCCCAAAGTTTTGTAGAAGCTTGTAAGCATGGCACTGGAGTGAGTAAAAACTGAGAGTTAATGTCTAGCGGTAGGACTCTGTGTTTTAAGGAAAGTGGTTTTATGTAAGTGTAACTCACTCCAGAGTGGGAAAGCTTTCAGATTTTTTTGCTAGCAAATAATTCCATTTACCCATAGTATTAATGTTGGAAAACAGAAGAGTAGCTTGATTATTAGAAGTATACTAAACACATACGGAAAACTGAGCTGGCATCAAAGTTGAGTAATCTATTGAGTCAGAATCCACTACTGATAAAAATGGAATAACATGAAAAGTAGTTTTGAAATCTAACTTTGAAAAGCTGTTCTGGTAACATCTTCTTACATTCTAAAATTAACTCCAGAAGGTATAATGGCTTCTAAGTTAATCATTAAAGCAAAGAATAATACCAAAAACCTTTGCAGGAACCCAACATAGATGCCCTACACTTACAACTTAAACTCAGTTTTCAGGACTGGATGTGTATTACATATTATCATCTCCTAGAATACTCACAAAACTACTATTATTTTATTATTCATATAACTAGGATTTTAGAAGAGTCATACCAAACACGGCAATTAACACAGGAAGATTACAGTCAGAAGAATCTGAATTGACTGTAACCCATGCTCCTTGCAAATTCATTTCCTGCAGCACAGATCTGCCTGAATGGAATTCTAAGGTTCAGCATCTCAGGTGATGAGGTGCTGTAGGATCATCAGCAGATGATGTACAGAGGAGAACTCTGTCAGACCATGCACATTGGCAGGACAGATGTATGCATGTTTGAGGAACAAGAGGTTTCAAGAGTAAAGCTCCATCTGTGTAACACAGTGCACTTAGCAGAATTTGAAGAGAAAATTATTTGAGGATAAAGAATGCAAACTCTAGGTCAGAATGGATCCCATACACAGAGACAGATCTGTGTGAAATCAGAAACAATGAGTTTCTAAACTGCAATGTTGCTGACTCCACTCAGGATGCTGCCCTGCGTAGCATCTCCTTCCCCTGGAACGCTAACCCTTCAAGCTAGGAGGCAGGCTTTTTTTTCTTGTTTTGTTAGCTTGAAATCTACTCAGTCTTGTAAATCCTTTTGTTCACCTTATTATTTGTTACTATTTCCTACTTAGATCATGTTCATTTTGTACTTGGTATGAGATAAACAACCTAGGATGGATAAACGGCCTGTTTCCAAGTCTCTGTTTGCAGTATCACTGTATGCTCTATTCCCAAGTCCTTAACTCTAAATGCCTAAGTCATGTCCGGAGAAGAATCAAAGCCTAAGATTTTGCCCTTACTGGCCAAAAATAACAGCCCCTCTCTTCCTTCCTTTCACATTGTCTCTTTTCTGTACCGTGTCTTAAACTCAAAAGGAAAGGAGTAGTTTAGCACCTTCCCAGCCAACTTAAGTTTCTTCTTCCATAGTCACAGGAATATGGGTTTAAACCTCAGGCTAAGTAAGAAGCAGAACATGGTTTCACTTTCTTGGTGAGCAGCTATTAAGCTACCTCACAAAACACAATTATCACTAAAACTACTGCCTCTTCCGGCTGTGTTTTCAAAGAGAAGAGAACCCAATCAGACTACATAGCCAGCCTGATCTCAGGCAGCAGAATAAAGGAAAGAACTTAAGCTATGACTTAAATAGTCAGAGCTTAAGCTGCAAACCTTGCAGATGTGCTTTTATTACAGCTGCAACTGGTATCCAATTTCCAAATGAGTTTTGTGAGATGCTTCCCATCTTCATTTTCCCTAGTAGCTGGCTTTGGTATCTCCTCACTTTCAATGCATATGCTAGTGCTAGTAACTCCCTCCAGTCACTGAACGTAGCGGGTAGGCTCCCACTCCCTAAACCCTGGTGCACCCGGGAATCTGAACATCCTAGACTTGGTTGTGTTGGTGTAGACTGAGACCGCCTTGGTGGAGTTGAGAAGGGAATCTTCTAGCACATATAGTCCTGGTCTGCAGGAATGCAGCCTGCTCCCCCCTCCACTCAGCTCTCCCAAAGCTGGAGATGGAATAGCAACATCCTTTTAGGGCAGACTTGTGCACTTGCGGTAATAGGAATTTCATATGGACCACAATTGTACTTCAGAGTGATGGACACAAAACTAAAGGGACTCTCTTGTTTTCCTCACAAGTACACCTTGCAATGCCCATCCCTATTTGCACATTGCCTCAAGAGCAAAACACAAGTATTACATTTTATCATAAAAAATAAAATATTCCATATTATTCCTGAAATGGGGATGCTCAGTTCCAGAACGATGTTTTTAGATGTTACACAATTAACATACAAAGCACTACTCAGCAGAGTACTGGAAAGACAAAACCAAGAGCTGATTTTCCAAATTAACTTCATCTGTAAAATGATTTGTATCGGTTTGCATCAGGACCCAGATTACAGTTGCCACTGGGATAAGCACTGCCTAAAGGCCAGGCAAAATGAAGGTTTCTGTCCCAAAGAGCTTACAAAGTAAATTCAGTATTCAGTTCCTTGAAGGAACACTCAAGAACTGAGGCAGTCACGAAATACTTCTACTATAACTTCACATTTGGAAAAACAAACTTAAATGTTATTTCAATGCTGAGTAAAAACCAGAGCTTTCACCCTTCAAAACATGCTAGGAAAGCACAGTGTCTTTTCAATACGACTACGTAGTTGGGGACTACTGTGGCAGCAAATACAGGTAGTGCTAATGCAACAGTGCATTTTCAGAAAAGACTGTGCACGATTTACATTATTAAAGAAGATATATTATCAGATGTTTGTTGTAAAAATAGAAAAAGGGAAAAACATCCTCCCTAGCTAAGGGTGCTTTCATTTAAGAAAACACCAAAGCATGTAGTTAAGTCTATTAATATTCAGGTCAGTTCTCATGCACCCACCATGACCTCACTGCTTTCTTGACTCAACAGAAAAAAGGAGTTTATGAAAAAAACATGAAAACACATCTCAATTTTTTTTAAAAGCTATGATCAGTTAAACCTGTGCAAGTATTTTTAGAATTAATACTCTCTCCTATGCCTCTCCACCAAAGTACTGAAAACGCACATTCCTACTTCTGTAAAGAGGGAAAAAAGCTCCAAAACAATCAGACAATTACTTTGACATTATTTAGAGTATAAAGAGCTCTAAATTCTTACTTCTGGAGACGTACTCAGAATTAAATCAACTGTCAAACATGAGTACAGGAAGTAATTTTGATTCCATCAGTATTAGTGGAGATTTAACTTTTTCTTCAGCTCTTTCCTGCAAAACAGGCAAACATGACCAAAATCTGACCAAAAACCCTGAAAGATCAGGAGTTAAAAACATGAAGTTTTGATTCACTCTTTCCATGCGTATCAACCATAACTTAAATGATTACCAACAAGAAAACTGTACTTAAAGTCGAACAACCCAAACTCCGCAGGCTCTGAACATGTATAAGGTATTGTGAAACAATGCAAACACAGACCTACTGGAATTTCCAGATACATTATTTAGACTTTCAATTCTACAAAAGAAACGTGTTCTTTCCAAGAATACAGTTCCACAAATCAGATGCTACAAAATATTTTCAACCTGAGTAGCAAAGGATTATTTTAATGTGAACAAAACTGGCACTCCAAAGAGCTGAGCATGTGATAACGTGAGTCAGTCAAACCTGTGTGACCATCCACAACAGACAAGCAGAAAAACGGTGATGGCCATATTCTACTCGGTGACGGGGAAATCTGCTAAGTGATGCAAATAATGGACACGACAGAAGAAATGACTGGAGGCGAAGTAGAAGTCTGTGGGTTTTAAGCAATCTCTAATTTTTAATAAGGAAACATTCTCTGTGGCCTGATATGCAGGGTTTTTTGTTTTAAGCTGTTGTCTCCTCCATCTCTCAACAAGTGGATCCCCATCTTCCAAGCAGCCAGCAGGACACTGCTAGGCTGACATGACTGATGTAGTTACAGAGGGCAGCGTGCAAGTACCACATGTGGAATGTTGCACGTTTAAAAATAGCAGGCATCATTTCAGCTTCTGAGGGAGCAGTACATACCACCATGCACTCCTTCACACTTCAGTCATGCTCTACAGCAAAAACTACTGTAAAGCATTTGGACTTCCTTCTCAAGGGGAAGTACTGATACTGTCAGCGCATTCACCACTACCCATTTTTTGTTCCATGTTATTTTTTCCGAGGTAAATTTTTAGGGATGAAGGATGCAGTGCATGATGTCTTTCACTGTAAGTTGCTGATTATCTACCTAATTATTTACTTGCACTATAGGAAGAAATGCTTGAAATTTAATGAGTAGGTAACAACAGTAAATAATATTTGCTTTTGTTCTGGGTCTTAAAGTAAGAAAAACAAGTGAGTTTTTACTTCTGTTATTAAAAACTGCATTCACTGTTATACCTCTAAGGCTTCCAACCATAGTCTTTAGATCGGACTGGAGATAACGTTCTGCCATAATTTTAAATATTTCAGAAGGGGGGCAGGGAGAAAAAAAAAAAGCGCATTCAACTACATCACTAAAACCTGTGCGTACGTATTACAATCTGTAGCTTTTCCTGGAAGTTTTGATATGAATAAACAAATCTCCAGTGTTACAGAATCTCTGAGAACATATTCTGTACTACTTCAGCAAGAATGAAGTACTTTTAAAAAAACATATGCACTCTTATTTACTATGCTATGTTAATATGCTTTATAGTACTTAATCTGCTATGTTTAAATTCTAAGCTAAACAAATCCTATTTTCAGAGCAATCAAAACCACTCCTATGAAGAAGGCTGTTATTACCAGGCAAAGTTAAATATCATCAAGTTAGAAGTGTATTTTGTTCTTTGTGTATATACCTATTAATTCTAGTGAGATAGTATATTGGGAGAGATTTCCATGAATAAACCCAGAAAAACTCATGAACTTAAACAATCCCTTTAATATAAAACATATCCAACTTTCAAATCTAGACTGGCACCAACTAACAAAAAAGAAACACAGAACAACTTTCTGAATGCCAAAAAGGGCTTATGCAAAACAGTGCACATTTATTTGAGGTATCGTATCCATGAAAACAAAACAAAACAAACTCAACTATCTACATTTAAAAAGAATTTTTACTTAGCAAGGCAAAGGAAGTTAGGTGGCACATACAGAGTAAACAGATGTAAACAGCGTAAAAATACAGAATGTTAGTACCAACCAACCCCAAACTTTGGTTATGAAAACTGAAATAACCCAATATATTAAAAAAAAAATAAACCAGAGGCATGCAAAATATTGTTTGTTAAAATACACTCATCCATGTGGCTAAGTGAAAGTCACAAGCTAGTGAGATGGATTTAGAAATGTAGTTTTCTTTATTTATTTTCCTTAGATTGATTGTCATTCAATTTTCCACTTTAGTGGAATGGCTGATGTAAAGCTTTCAGCCTTCTTCAACCCATTGGTAACTGAATTTTTGTAGACTCCAAACAGGTGTTGCAAAGGAGGTTTAGGTAACTGTGTTTTTTACAATATAGCGCAATATACAACCTCACTCAAATGCTACAAGCAAATGGTGCATGATCTGTTATCATTCTGGAAGGCAAAAGCTTGGAGAACAGTCAAGTTGCTCTGGATGGAATAAAAAGATTTTCAAGTTTCTCCTCACAAGAGCAGTGACAAACTCCATGGTAAATCGGGTAAGCCACTTAACATTTTATTTGAAACACAGAATATTTTGGCAACCAAGATACATTAAAGGAATCTGAATAGTGACCCGCAGTGCATGTGCTTTTCAGAAAAATCAAGTTTTGTTTCAGATATGCATCAGGAGCCTAAACAGCATAAGGCTTTTCACACTGAAGCAACCGTGGCGATGCCATCCATCTTAGATGCATCTACAGGTCTTTCTTGTCTTCTGCTTCATTTAAACTGGCCTGAAAAGAGACAGATTAAAAATAATTTTTCATGCTTAGCAAGATCAGAAACCATTGACTCCAGATGCCACATTTTGCCCCCTTGCAGTCATACCTGATTTGTTCACTATAGACCCTTCAAAGCTGTAGTCCCATCAATACTACCCTACATAACACATGTGCTTCTGATCCTAGTACAGTAACAGCCACGCAGCCTACTTCTGCTCCTCGTTCACGTTACAGCTGAACTGTGCAGCAAACTCAGCAGAAAATGTTTTCTGCTATCAACTGATTTATCCTTAGGAGCTGCATCTACTGTGTGCTCAGTACCTTCTGTTCTTTCCATTCAGAGGTAAACACAGAAAACTAAGGATGTGTGTTCTAGACCACAAGACTGTTAGAAATGCAGCAGGACTACTACGGCTCATTACACAGGGAAGCACAACAAAGATAGGACATGCATGGTGGTCTTAATTCGAACACAGAGATCAGTTGAGCAATCTCTAGATGAGTATAGGGTGAGGCTGCGAATCAGTAAGCAGTTTCACAGACTACAGAAAAAATTTGCCTTTTTTTTTTTTTAATTTTATTTTATTAACACAGGACCAACAGCCAGCTGTTCTTGAAAAGCAGGTCACTATAATTTTAACATGAATCATTCATTTTCTCCCAAGAACATTACTTGTAAACAGGCTAACTTTCATTTTTATTGAATTTTGGTTGAATTTTGAGGCAGGCATTAGACACAGAACATACAAACACCGGTCAGACAACTTAAAGAACAAGCAGGGCTCCCAGTTCTACCAGAAATAATTACTGTAACTAGGTATTATAGCCATGTGCATATGCAAACCAAATCAAACTGCTAATTCAGCTTTTGCTTGCTATGGTTGGGGTTGGTTTTTTTTTTGTTGTTGTTGTTGTTCTTGCTTATCAACAGTATTGCAACATTTATAATCCAGTATTGCAAAATCATGTTTAAAGAGCAAACAAAATAAAATTACTTTTATAAATGATGTATATACCACACACACACACACACTACTTCTATCATTTTCTTACAAGATTTCAGTTTGATCACCACTGAATCTGAATCTTATTTCCCAAGTGACAGCAAAAAAGTCTGACGATGACCCGAGTTTTGTCACCTGAAGTGCAAAGAAGAAAATGCTAGTAGTTTTGTGTCTAGTCCTTCGAAAACAAAATTCTGCTTTTTTGATGAAGTTTAATGAGTGCTGCCCATTGTAATTTTATGCTATACTAAAGATTTTGGTAAATTGTCTTGCATAATAAATACCCAACAAGCAGAGTTTTGCTGGTACAATTTCAGAACATCGTGCTCACATAGCAATCCAGAACCACCTACCTGAAGCCCTTCGTATTCTTTCATCAGATGATCATATTCTCTTTTAAGGCCTTCAGACTGCTTTTTAACCACAGTCACTTCATTATTTGCCTTGTTGAGAGCTGTAAAATACCAGAATTAGAGTTTTAATTATTACTTGTATCCTGCAGTCCCTTAGAGCCCTAGTTAGGTATTAGGGTTCCACTGCATTAGACAGTCCTTCCTCTAAAAAAGCTTAAATTTAAAATGAAGCATCACAGATAGATACAGGAAGAGATGTGCAGGACAAGGAGGAGAAAGAAAATGATTTGTGTTCAGGAAGAGCAGCACAAGGAACAGGAAGGGGCTGTATGAAAGGTAAGGGCAAGACCAATAAAGTGTCGACAGAGGTGACGAGTTAGTGATGGCTACAGTGTTCTGTCACATTGCAGAAGCCAGTTCCAGAAAAAAAAACCCAAAAAACTTCTACAACCCCAAAATCAAAACTGCCAGCCCTCTTAAAACAAAGAGGGAACTCAAACCATGGGCAAGATTTTGGCAACACAACTGACACCATCTGTAAAATGGGGGGGGGGGGGGGGGG